>CM077841.1:14940000-15138339 GCA_039776855.1 Mylabris sibirica
CACAAGAGAACTTTCCTCTTTCAATTTTACCACACTATTATTGCTCAATAATAGATATATTTATTTTACATAATTACGCTTCCTCTTTAACCAATTAACTGATATTTTGTTAATTTATTTGTTGTAGAGTTGAAAATGCAAGAGATTGAAACACAATATGGAAAACATCTATAAAGTGAGAATTCGTTCGGATTTAGATCCACGCGATCTGTACCCATCTGAAAGACGTTATTCATCATCGATAATACTTGGTTTTAGTGTTATGTTTTTGGCATTAGCACTAACATCAACATTAATGGGAACTTTAGTTGTAGAAAAATACACAACGAATACAACAACATTGATGGATATTGTTGACAATAATTACAATAATAGTGAGAATATTACAACGAATTCTAATGACTCGAATACAGCAGACAATCGTCTATTAAATAAAGTTGAACAAGATCTGATATATCAACATATTACATATAATTTTATTAATAAACCAGCATTAATATCAGCAGGTTGTTTTATAATGACTTTTGGTTTAATTTTGGCCGGCTTAACTGGTATACTAGCATGGAAACAATGGTACATTGATAATAATATCACATGGTTCTTTCTATCATCTTGTCTATCAATCGTTACATCATCATTATCATTTCTAATAGTTGGTGTTTCAATACTGCAGAACAATTCATATTCAAATAAACATCCCGAGATTAGTATTGGTTTAAATACGAATATATTAATAACATCAATATTGAGTGTTGTATGGTCAATGGTTGCAACACGTGTCTCCTTTAAAGGTATGCGAAACAATTATCCTGATGATATTGTATTGTCGAAAGGACGTATTCAAATCAATACAATTACAAAAGGTAATAGAAATATTAATCATAATAATTTACCACCGGATATATTGAATCATTTTCCAACAAATGGTAAATTTGCCAAGTACTTACCTAGAATGAGAAATGATCATTTACCAAAGGAGGAGAGTTGTCGTGAGTATGAAGAGAGAGTTCAGAAGTTTTTATCAGATCAAAATGGGATCTAATGTTGTTTTACGATTGTTTATCTACTTAATTGTAAATTTTAAAACATTTATTTGATTAATTATTAAACGATTAGGATTTAATTAATTCTATGTGATAATTGTTGTACTAGTTTTGAGACTTATTTATAGATTAGTTTGAAATTAATAATGATAGACGATTATTTTTTATGTTTTCCTTCAGTTATCTCAATATGATCAGATTGAAAACAGACATTTCCAGTAACACTCGATGAAAAACAAGATTTTAATGAATTGTTCGTTTTTTGATTAAATTGATAAAAATCACAAATATTACAATAACAAAATAGAAAAATATAAACAAATACTGTTTAAAAAAAGTTAAAATTACAGTACAATTAAATTATGTCTTGTTTGTTGATGGCGACGTTAACTTTCTAATTAATGCTCCTTTTAATTTCGTATTTGTACTGATCTTGCAATATTTTGAAGTTGAATACTTTTTTTGAACAGTTTTCTGTTTCATTACATCCACACGATTTAATAAATTAGCAAACATTATTAAAGTTGTTTTAAAATCATCATATTTATAATTGCTGTAATGTTGTAATGTTGGTGTCCATACTGTTGATGGATCATCAATTTCATCCCATATAGCTACCGATAAACAACAAGCAGCAGCTGCTGATATTGATGCTTTTGTTGCTGATAATGTATAATCTAATAATGATAATTCTAATAGATATTTCGCCAATGTGTATTGTTCTAATTTAAATTGTCCAATTTTAAAATAACGTTTAAGAAATTCGATTCGACTGGGTGTCGATAAATTAAAATTTAAAGCTGCTAAGATTTGTATTTCCATTTTTAAGATTTGTCGTTTAGAGAATGTACGATCGGTTAATATTACGAATTCATTAACAGACGTTAGTTCAATCTCTTCATATTTACAAGCAATCATTAATGCTGATATACCAACAAGTTGTAAAGTTTCTTTGCCAACCTATAATAAATAAATAAAAACAACAATTAAAATAAATAAAATATAATTATACTTATATTATTGATACCTCTTTGTGATCTTGTAAATATCTATCAATTAATGAAATACACAAATATAAAGTTTGTAAATAATAGTTGTAATTAATTTGTACTTCGATTAACCAATCGACCAAGATTGCTCGCATTTGAATTGAACAATGATGTCCTTGTAGAAAATTTGGTTTTATTGGATATCGATCCTCTAATTGCCGCCAATATTGATAAATATCTTTGATGTATTCGGTAACTAATTCAGGATTATTGCGATCATTTACATCTGGATCGTAAATTCGTTCAACAATTTTTGAATATACCTTTTTTATCACAGACGTTTTTGATTTTTCTACTACAACTGAATCTTTATGTTTTACAACATTATTTGATCTGCTACTCTCATCTACATTGTGGATGTCACGTAAGGCTGGACGCCGTATTACTGGGACATTTTTCTTTTCCATTAATTTTAGTCCAACATTCTCATTGTTGTATGTCGTTTTTAATTTAAAAAGTGTTGTATTAGTAGGACGATCTGCCATCTTTAACGAAACAGAAAAAGAAAACAAAATTAATAAGTCGTAGATAAAAGAATATAACCGACAAACATCAATATAATGTAAATAATTATTCCTATAATTGAAGATTTAATTGAATTTGTAAATTACCTTTGTTAAAATTCGATAAAATTACAATAAAGTCGTTTAAAAGCCAGAGAATAAATTTATAAAACAACACAAAATTCAAACATTCACAATTTCTAACAGACAGTAGAAGACATTTAAATCATTTAAAATCCCATGGCTTGCTTTTCGTTTATCTCCGATCATTTACAACGATACGATTGGTTGAGTTGTCTACCAATTAGAAAAATGCGCATAATTTGAAAACCAATCTTTGTTATTTATATTTTATATCATATCATAAATAATCATTTAAAAATTTTAAAATAAAAATTATATTTTTTATTTTAAAATTTTTCTAACACGCTTTAAATTATCACTAATCTTCTAATTTAGTTTTTTTATTAAAAATTTATATAACTCATTATTATATTCTACAACTGTTTGACTAATTGTAAGGAGTGATGTGTTTTTTTAGATTTCCTTTAAGTTGCGTCCATATTTTAACTCTATTGGGTTTAGAACCAAGTTTAGTACCTACACAATAGTAAGTGGGTAACCTCAATACAGTATGCCCTTTACTACTAGATAAATTGTCAATAGCATAAATTTTTTGAAATGTTTTTGTCCGTAAAACTTCCAACAAATATTTTTTGTTGTAATTGTTGAAGTTTCACAAATATCTTGATAAGATTATGAATGGCAGAGAAATTTGTTGGACCCTGTTTTTTTTTCGTACATTTTCCTTCATAATGTGCTAAAACTTAGCAAATATTATTGATTTTCAATATTTATTAAATGATTTAGATAGCAAATTAGAGAGCTTTCCAGATCTTCAAGAATTTTCCCGATACGTTTGTTAGTTTTCCATAAATTGGAGAAATATTTTTAAAAAATTGAGCAGTTCTCCTGTGCACAATTTTCAAGATAGAGAACCATACTCTTGTTTTTAGAAAGGAATTGGAATGGGGGAGAAAAATTAGCGAAAAATCGATGTTGGCAATTTTCACATGCCGAATCGACATATTTGTGGAACTTTCCCTTAAGCTACCAAAATAATCAAAAAACGAAACACCACTGAATTATGCTTTGAAAAGTGAATTTAGAAGGCACTATTGATATTTTTGTATCTGTTAATAGTATTCAAAATATAAGCGATTACCAAAATGACAAAATATTCACTGTTTGTCTATTATTCGAAAATAAAATAAGATAGCCCACTTTTGTTTTCACCGTTAAATTAGTTGAAAAAAGTACATTTGTATAGTGCCATTAGTTTTCTTCTGTGTCTGCTGATTATTGAGATAGCCTGTATAGTTTGATCGAATTTGGTTCACCCTGTACATGTAAAATCCGATAATTTCACGAACTCACCTGTGTTTATACATAAAACTTTGGAAATAATTTAATTTACAGTTCGTTAGTAATTTGAGATTCCTCTACTACATTTATTTTTGATTTTTCACAGGCTAAAAGCAAAAAAAAAACATTCATAATTCTAAAGTCAAATCATGTAAAATATCAAGTGTTTTTCTTTTTATTGTAACTGTTTATTTATGTTCGTGGTATAAGCTTCAATTTGATTTAAAAAAAAGTTTTTATTTTGGTAACTTTTACCACCTGAAATAATAACAGTTGAACTGTTTGAATATCAATTGTATTTAAGCTTTCTTTAATCTAAAATGAAAAAAATAATTTTTTATTTGTCGTTTTTACATTGTTGTATCATAGAAGGGTTTCTGTAAGCAATACAAAACCAGGTTTGAAATGTATCTAGGATCGTTTATTATCAACAATATGTGTATATGAAAATTACGAATAATTATTGTCTTATTACATAATTTGATTGGCTTAATTATAAATTATAAAATAAGAAAAGAAAATCTACGTTCTACTAGAATATTCAACGTATTTTATACATAAAATCCAACTTATAATTAAAAAATATCAGAAATTTGTTTGGGAATATGGTATTTTAATAAAAATACGATTTTTAAAAAAATGGGTAAACTTGCAATAGTTAGGTATCTTTTTAGTTTGTGTTTTGTCCAATTCTAGAAAATTTCTAGAATTTTCAAAGAATCGGAATATTGATATGTGAATAGTTATGAAAACTTTGTACTTTTATTCAAAACTTGTTAAAGCACTTCCTATTGTCATGGCGCCTTCTATCTATGGATATAAATAGGAATAATATCAAATTGGTTCTTCAGTAAAGTATGGATGATTTAGGGCTTCAGCAGCACTAAGTCGTTTACTCGGCTCAAAACACAACATTTTCTATATAATTTCAAATAAAACAAAATTAATTAAAAAATTTATGATAATTTAAACGATTACCATTATTAGATCACTTGCTGTTTCAGACATATTCTGTATATGTTGTGTTAATTTAACTTTATCAGCTCTATCGAAAGATTCCCATGTTATAGAAACATTATTCTCTGGCCATTCTTCTTTTGGTGGTTTTCCCATAATTCTATAAAAATAAATAACAATTGAAAACAGAATTTATAAAATCGATAAATGTAGGGCATCACTTGAAAATTTGCGTTAATTGATCACCCTCTGATTTTCCACAAAATAACGGTTTTAAACTGAACAATTCGGCAATAATACAACCAACTGACCAGATATCAACTGGAGTAGCGTATGATAGACCTAGTAGGACTTCCGGTGCCCGATACCATAAAGTTACCACCTGTAATTGAATGTATTTCTATTGGTTTTATTTATGTAATTAATAATAATATATATAGAAACACACCACTGATGTTAATTTCATTTCAAAATCGTAGGTTTTAGCTAGACCAAAATCAGCAATTTTTATATGACCATCATTTGTTACAAGTAGATTCTGTGGTTTCAAATCGCGATGCACGATACGATTACTGTGTAAGAAATCAACACCGGTCAATATTTCTAATGCCATATTACGTATTTGTAAATTAGAGAAACCGTTCGGTCGTCGTTCCATATAAAGGGCCAGATCTTGATCGACATGCTCGAATACCAAAAACACAACTAGATCAGTCTTTGTACGTGGTCCATGACAAACGTCCAATAAACGTACAATATGTGGATGTTCATGGGTATTTAATTGTTTCAATACACTAACTTCACGTAACGTATTCATTGGCATACCATCCTCAGTTATCGGTACACAAATCTTTTTTAAAGCTACCATTCGGCCAGCCTTATCGCGAGCTTTATACACTGTACCATAAGCACCTGAAATAAAATTCGTACATATAAATAAATATCAGTAATTATAGGGAATTATAATCGTTTCAACCTCGTCCTATTCGGTCCATGTCGGTGAATGAAATTTCCGTAACTTTACTCATTTTAACTGCCGCCTACAACAACATGAAGTTCAATCAACTTTATTGGATCTTTAAATTTTAAATAATCCAAACTTACGTGCTTTAAATCGATATGACAACTATATACCAACAAATCTAAACGAATTAGATTTGTGAAAACTTGAATAAAATTATGAAAATTTTTCAGTAAATCCTCTGAAAATCATACACGTGATTTATAATCCGTTTTTGGAATTCTTTTTGTACAGGATCAGGTTAAATTCTTGTACGGTTCAATAAAGGAAATCCACATTTCTTACATAGAAATCAACTTGACGTACACTGATAAATGATAATTTAACATAAAAATCAACATTAAACTAAAAATAAATAAGAGATGAGGAAAAAAACGAACAAAAATAAAACACAATTTAGAGCCGTTTTACTTAAACCATTATCAACGGAAAATTAAATATAACAAATTCGACAATTCACCAATAGATGGTACCACTATATAAAAACATCGTGGGGGAATATTATTATTATAAATACATCTCATTAAGAAATCATTAATTATTCATTTCTTTCTATTGTTTACATTACTTGTAATCTTATTGTTTTGTAAATATTTTTAAATTTTACGAATATTTCAGAGGCTTTTCTCTTATTTAGAGAAGGCGCGAATATTTTAAAAAATATAACCTCAACCATCCTCAACCTTCCCAAACGATGGTAAAATATACAGGGTGTTACATCTAGTATATACAGAATGTTAAAAAAATCCATTAACATCTGTGAATGTATACAAGCTATTGTTTCAAATAATTTAATTATTTATATGTCTTATAAATATTTTATAGATTTATTTAAAATATGTTGGTAATAGTGATGTTAATTTACAGTATTTTATTTTTTGTACGATACATGTATATTATACCGTAATATACGGTATTTAATACCGCATTTTATTTAAAAATTAGCAAAAGAAGATATTACATTGCAAATATGGAGTGATTGGAGTGTAGAGATAAGGAGGATTGTCTCCATATATAAAAATTGTCCAAGTTTTTTGTGAACAATTAATATGGCGCTACTGTTGCAAAATATGCTTAGTCATTTTGCAATAGCAGTATTCATAAATAAGGGGACAATAATTGTTAGTGTGAGGCAGCATGAAACGGAGAAAGATAGATGTATTCATTTTAGTAATTTTCCAACACTAATAAGCGCCATTTTAATTGTTCACACAAATTCTTGAACAATTTTTAGAAATAAAACGTATGACACTCCATAATTGCAAATCATATTAGGCCATTAAAGTTGAAATTTAAGCTTAAAATTAAATAATAATACTAATTCTTATTCTTCGTTTCGATTTTAGTTTTGTATATTAACTCTCAAAAATGTCAAAATTGTATTGATATAACCAAATACTTTTAGCTTATCATTGATCAGACACATACACAAAGGAATAAAATGTTGATATTTAAACATAAAATTAAGAAAAAAAAGACTAGGTAGTTCCCATTTTTCATTTTGATTTTACCTTTATATAGCTGTCGAAGAGCTAAAAATTATATGAACATAGTATTATTTTTATAAACTCTGTATTAAACTTATAATACATACGGTATTTAATGTATTTTACAGTTGTATCTTACAGTTGTATTTTACACACTCACATCACTAGTTGGTAATATTGAATATTTCTTCTCTGCCCTAATCATTGACAATTGTACAAGACTAGAAAGAGGACAACTGTTCCTTGTCGAGTGAAATTATAACTACACACCAACCAATCAGGAAAAAGTGTGGTTTATTCAAAATTTTGTAAGCACGAATATCCTTTTTATGGCAACGAACTCTAATGATGCAAATTATGGGCTTTGTTGTTGTTGTTGTTGAAATATTTGATTATAGTGGTAAAATTGTGCTCAATTTCTTCAGTAACTATTATCAAGATTTCTTTTGTTTAAATAAAAATAATTATGAAAAAATACAATAAGAATAGTTTAAAGTCGTGCAAAATGCAACTGGAGGTATTGTTCAACGTCTTGAAAGCGGAACGTTCATGTCTTCAACTTAGTGCATACCAATTCTTAACAAAACAGTGTAATGTTTAGTGTGATTTTCAGTGAAATAAATAAAGAAAAATGTAGAAAAATATTAGTGAAAGTCTATTTATAGGTAAACATTCATTTTTATTGACTGATTTTAATTGGAACAATTTTAGCACTGGATTTTCGTAAAAAATTAATTAAAATCTTCCAATTCTTGTTTATTTTTATTTTTTGAATATTTTTCCGGTAAGTTGTGGATTGGATTTATGAAGGCCCCACCTGTTGTCCAACGAGAAGCCACATACCTCCAGGTAGAGTAGAGTGTTCTCTTCACCGTCATTGTTCCGTTATTCGACCAGTCTTCAGAAAATACACAATCCGTGGTTACGTGTCGCTAGACGTTCGTCACAAAAAAAAAAAACAGTTTTCTTGTTAATCCTCCCTTGATCCAACCGAAATTACAAGATTTTGGCAAATTGTCGTGAAAAACTACCAAAGTTTTGTTATCTACGGCCAGTGGAGTTAAAAGAAAATGTGATGAGATCCTGTTGATTGACCTGAATCTTCTGAACATTTTGTAGTTCTCTTTTGGATTATTAATTGTGTGATTATATCGGTAACTAATCAATAGAACAGAAATGATGATCATTGAAAGATTATCTAGTTTTTCGAGATGTTTATACAATTATTAATAGTGATTCAAATAATATTATTTGAGGAGGTGATTTGTGTTTAAACATTAAAACTAGAAAAGTACAATTATTTGAATAAATGTTGGTGTAAACAGTGAGACACAATATGGCTACTACATACATTTTAAGTCGGTTTGCATTCAAGCATACCGTTCTATTAGTGACTTTCCTGTTGTTTGTTGTTATTGTTGGTGTTGTAGAAGGTAAGGAAAGCCACATCGATTACAGGATATATTGTCGTTGTATGTGAAAGTTGTTTGCCATTGAATGGATCCATCTTATAAGATTTTTGAAAATTTTTTAAAGTTCATTAACTTATTTAGATATAAATAATTAATAATTATATGGATTGCGAACACAATCATTGTTCTGGTTATTCACAACTTGTTAAATAGGGGAGAAGTGAAAGCAGATAAGAAATTTTTGTGTTCGAAATCCAAATGCCGGTACAAAATTTCCAATTCACCTCACCCTAATTTATCCAAACATTCATAATAATATAAAATTCCAATCCCTTTGTTGTAAAATAAATATGAAACAAGAAATCTTACAATTTATGAGCATTTTAAACTGAAACCGGAATTCGAGATTTCTAATGTTGGAACCAGAATTTGGTTGTAGGTACACAAAAAAAACTTTCCCAATAGGATATCCTCAAATTAGAAAAGGCGCTTAGGAATTGTCGAATTCATTTTTAAATTTTGTCATTAAATAGACGGAAAACCCACTGCTGAAATCCTTAAAAAGTGACTCATTACCAGTCGGTTAATTTGTTGATACTTTCTCTTTTAATTAACATAATATTCAATAGAAGATAACAATAATTCACCAAGTATATACCGTATTTTATTATCCGATATGCCAGATTACTAATTAATGGATAAGCATTTAAAATTTAAGGGGACTTTGAACCTATTACTCGATTCGGCGTGCGAAAATTGCCAATTTTCAGACATCAATTACTCGTTTTTTTTTTTTGAGATATTGTGAACAGTAAACGGGCGTTGGATAGATTATTACAAGGTTTATATCCTGAAGCTTTCTATTTAAGAAAAATGTGATAAAATTCTGAAGGGCAGAGAAAATACTTTGACTCTGTTTATTGATTTTCAATATTTATTAAGTGATTTAAATAGCAAATTAAAAGAGCTGTTTAGATCTTCAATATCCAACGCACGTTTACTTTTCAAAATATCTCAAAAAACAAGCACGATATCGATGTTTGAAAATTGGCAATATTAACACACCGAATCGAGTAATCTCTTCAAGGTCCCCTTAATGTCTATATAAAGTTTATAAATTTTGAAATCTTTTATAAACGTACGGAGGCCTTTTTACTGGAGAGGATCGTGCCTAAGAGCGATTAACGCAAATAGTGAAAAAATCACAAAAACGTGCGACACATTGGGGTGATGATGAGGCGCTCCCTTAAAAAAATGCTACATTCAGGGAGATGGTCGAGTTAAAATTCTAGATCGTCGTCCGCATGTAAATTGTTACGTGGAATTCTAAAACGACCCATATAAATATTTTTACGTATACGTAGATAGAATTAATAATTATTTGAGAATGTATATGAAGAAAAAATCGTGTACTTAGGTATTTCTTCTATTATTTTTGTAGAAAAAAAATAGACTCGAAATGATTAATTAATTAAAATGAATGTCGAGCAAAACTATACAGTAAGAACTAATTTAAAGACAAGAACACGAAATTATTTCTGCTCTCATTCGTGTGTTGATATTAAATTAACGGTAATAAATGACCAAATAATTAAATTTAAATTGAAAGAGAAATGAAGGATGTGTTCAACATCACGAACTACCTATGAAACTTTTAAATATTGTGGAAAACATATCAAAAAGTATAATTGAATTGAATTGTATTTAGGTACTACTACTTATTTTTCATATTCTTATATTGAAATATTGAGGTATTCTTGATATTGAATTCCATGGAAATTGATTGTTGGAATTTTGGATGTGTTACCGTTAGATAGAAACGAACTAGAGAAACCAGGAGAGAAAACTACATACAATTCTATCTCTTATTTGTATCTTTGAAACTTTGTGATTATGTAAGAATTTCGTTTCGATAGATCTCTTTTGTAATTTTTAATAGAAAAGCCAATGATCTTCGGATTAATTACATTTTTAACGGAATTACGTACTACGTTTTAGGTACACAATAGACAAATATAAAGTACAAGCATTTAATTTAAAAGAATCCAACTGTACCTAATAAACAATCTCATTGCACGCTACTGAAAATGAATCTTATTAAAGAGAAAAATCCTCTACATTGGAAAACTTTGATTCTCGCTCAGCTCTGATATCTTATGGGAATGTTTCTCATTTTTTCTAAATACAATGCAATGGAGAAAAACGTCATAAAACAAAAACAAAATCAATGTTAGAAGGGTCTTCGAGTCATTTTTAATCGTCAGAAACGAGTATTTTTTTTTCTACTTCCAAATGACCTACGAGGTTTTAATTTGGCTCAAATAATCTCCAGGTAACCGGCTAAAGATCTTTAAATCTTCTTTTGAATCGTTCGCCAAATAATGGGAGTTGACATAAGAACTTTTCGCTGTAGGTACGTGAATAATCCTATATGAAAGTTACAAGCGAACGATAATTATATTGTTGAGATTTCTTAAAGAAATTCAGATGATGAATAGATGATTGAATAAATGAGTTCTAAGTTCTAAGTGAAGATTTGAGAAATTTATAGATATTCATAGTGTGTAGAATATTTCCAAGAAGATTTCATATCTATTACTACTGTGAATGTGTCTATCATCATTATCTTGCTACAGTTGACTAATAAACTGTCAAGTGTATCAGTGTATCTTCTTGAGATGTTGTTATGCATCATAATTTATCATATAGGAGTATTATGTACATACATAAATACAGGCAGGATTTTATAAATATGTAAACATAAACAATCGTAGAAATTGGTGATTTTCTATTGTCAAATCAAATAAATCGGCTCTATCCATTCTATAACAATATGTTTAATTGTGATCGAAGTTTTTAAAACTGCCACCATTCTTGTTGTTTTTTTATTTCTTTGTCTTAACAGTCTAGAATCTTTCTTATAAAAAGATTAAAATTTCCAACTTTCTCCATTAATAGACTGAAAATAGTTGCACAATGTGATGTTAAAAGTTGCAGTTTTTAAACAATTTTAAATTAAAAAGTGTATAATAAGCGTCCTATATCCTTTTATTAATGAACTTTCTTCAATCATAATAGTTAAACCAGTCTGTCAACAATTCTAATACCTATACTTATGTCCATATAGAAAAGAGATATAAATAATAGGATTGGTTATTCGAATAAAATTCGTGTTGGAATTAACAAAATCTACACGAAAAGTCCCATAATACAACTTTACATGTATACATCTTAATGATTAGCTGCTGGCTATCAAATAACGGTTGTAACGGTATTGAAACATTCCACAATATACCATAAAATATATCTGTTTATGAATCTTTTGTTTCTTATACATATGTACATTAATTCACTTTTTTCTGCAATTTTTCCATACAGGTACTGACCTATATTCGAATTCATTCATATCACCACAATCTATTGGAAATTCAGCAATCAAAGATACCAAGTTTGGTGATCGTACGTCAGCACCAAAAGAAATAAAATTGTCACAGTCATCATCATCATCATCATCAAGTGAAACTGTTGAAAATAATGGAAATACACTAACTGTAAATTATAATAATAAGAGTGACAAAGTTAAACGATCTGCAGAACCGATTTTATCAAGAACAGCAAGTTTTCATGGAATGTACAAAAATGTTGATGATACGTTGGATAGTAATGATGTAGAACTATCTGGACGGATGCTGCCAAACATAAAACCATCTAAAACGGTAAAGTCTAAAGCAATAATTCTATCAGATGCCGTAAATTACTCGGAATTTCCCACTTGACTTTTTTCACAAGTTGTTGTGTAATTAATTGGTGAATTTGTTTCAGTATAAGGATGGTATAAATATCAATGATTTAGAGCAAACACTGTTCATACAGCAGTCGGGGGAAGCCCAAGGGGCTCCTCAAGGACGATCAATGTCAGTGCAGGAGCCCCAAGAAATCATGCCGACTGCAACGATGCCGGCGATTACTGCCACATTACGCCCACACCAATCCGAGTTTCGCGGTCGACAAGCCAACCCTGATATTCAAGATATTATTACTGGTATTGTAAAATTACTTAATGGTAATGTGAATGTACAAGCCAATACAGCTCCTGTTATGGCTGGTGGACGACCATTACGTCCTGTATCAACACGGATCAATAATCGTGGCCCACCAAGGATCACGGATGTTCCAGCTTTACCACCAGATTTCGATATGCCAGCACCACCATTACCACCACCACCTTTGGGTCAAATGCCACCGCCTGTAACTCCTACTAGAATGCCAACACCGTATCCTTTCGATATTCCACCACATAATACGTCACCTATTCGACCAGGTTTCTATCGGCCAGTCACAATACCACCATGGAATAGAAGAAAACCACCGAATCGACGGCCAAATCCTAATATTCCACCATATAAACCATTGCCTGATATTAGTTTAACTTCAGAGAATCCAATTCAGGATATTTTAACACTTGATCTAGGGGCACAACTTCAACCAACAAACAACGATGAGGATAATACGAATATATGGAATGATGTTCAAGATGAACCCAATAAAAATTTTACAGAATATGAACCAACTGTAAACATTAGTAAGATTGTCGATAAAGAAATTGAGAATTTCGAAAAGAATAAAGAGAAAAGCACGTCAAAAATGAATAAACATGCTAGTACCGCTACAAGAACCTCTGTTATTAGTGAAACTTCAACAAGTACAAGTAACACTATAAAAGAGAAGCCTTCCGATACTGTAATTGCTTCTTCTACAGTTGTAAGCACTTCTATTTCTAACACTCTTACATCAACGACCACAACTTCCACTAGTGTTGCAAATATGACATCTACTATGGCAACTAAAATAAGTTCTATTACCTCCTTTATTGTTCCTAATACAACAACAACTACTATTACCACTAGTACAAGTGTCGATAAAAGTACTCCAACATTGGAATCTTCAATTCAAGACGTTTTACAAACAATGAAAGAAGATTTTGCAATGACTACATCATTGTCTAGTAGTCCAACTGAATCTCTACCTACAATATCAACAAAGAAACTGTTAGAAACTAAAAAGACACCTCAAATACAAACGATAATCTCGTCATCATCATCATCATCATCATCGTCGATCTTTCCAAAAAATAATATTTCATCTAAAGAAATACTTCCCTATTATTCATATCGTCCACGACCTGGAATTGTTTTGGATGATACTGAATATAAGCCAGGCGGTATAAATCGTCAACCGACTATTACAAGATCACCAATTGGTCAATTGGGTGATATTTTCGATATTACTGTATCGGCCATACAAGGACCAGGAAGTGGATCATCTGGATCCGGTCATGGGAAACCCTATGTGATTCCTGGTAAGATTTCATTTCTTTTCAACTATTTGCATTTTCTTTATTTACATTTTTTTTTTTAGTTGATATTGAGAATATTCATACAGCAGGTGAGGATGTTGTTATTACTAGTCCAGTTGGTAGTGATGGTTTCGTTTCCATCGATGGTAAACGGACTTACCTTAATCTGTTTGGTGATGGCAATGCTCCATCAACTGTACCGTCGTCGATCATGAAACCAACATCGCCTGTCAATAATCAAGTGACAGGTACTGGCTATGCTGTTGTTGACAATACGAAAACGAAACCAAATCTTGGATCTATTAAACCAACACAAAGTCGACCGATTTATGGACGGCCACGTCCCAGCCAGCCACCAGTCAGGTTCGTTATGAAATCCAATAAATTATTATTGTGTTAAGGTTTATATTTTTATTTATTTGTTTCTTTTTAGGATTGATACTTGTATTGTTGGTGATGATTCGACTTGTGATGGTTCACAACATGAAATTTGTCGAACGGAAGCCGGTGTTAGTGCTTGTCATTGTCGGCCAGGTCATGCTCGCCGTAAACACCGCGATCCATGTAGAAAAATCGTATCTGTTATTCTGTCATTACGAGTTGATCGTATTTATGAGCGACGTATTGTTTGGGTTAATGATTTACGGGATAAAAACAGTGATAGTTATCAACAATTAGCTTACGAAGCCGAAAGAGCAGTAAGTGGTTTATTAGTCAATACTAAAGTAAGATAACATAATTTATTTTTTGTTGTTATTGCTATTATATAGTTGGAATCTGCCATGTCCATGACTCCATTTAGCGATGAATTCCTTCGTGCCAAAGTAAATAATATTTATCCAGGCGAAAGGGCGGCCGGACAAGCTGGTGTTTTTGTCAACATGACTCTGCAATTAGATGAGAATCAGGATACGTCTCGGCCAACAGTTCGAGGCGATATTCAAAGGCATCTACTAGGTGTTATCCAAAGACGGAGTAATAATGTTGGCAATAGTGCATTATGGGTCGATAGTCCACCAGGATCCGTCTCGAATCTGCAAGGTAACAATAACAAGATTTTATCATCTGATTTGTTTGTTGAATATTGATTGTTGTTGTTTTAAAATTAGATTTGGATGAGTGTTCATCGCCTGAGTTGCATGATTGTCATGCACTAGCACGATGTATCAATGTCTTCGGTGGATTCCGATGTGAATGTGGTGAAGGGTATAGGGATCCTTGGGCTGATAGTAAAATAAGAGCTGGACGACAATGTGATCAATGTTCACCTCAACATTGTAACAATAGAGGTGAATGTAAATATCAAAATGGTCATGAAGTGTGTGTGTAAGTTATTAAAATTATACAGGGTTGCTGCTGTTAATATAAGAAATTCGTATAAAACCCCTATTAGCTAGCAGGCTAATAGAATGATACTTTAAGCATTTGTAGGGTGCTCCCCAGATAACATTTTGGCGAAACTAGGACCACGTAGCTTATTTGCAAGTTGGTAAAAAGCGACTTTTTACGGCAATGTCGAAATTGTCACCAGTCAACTATACACGTAAAATGACTTGAAATGATTCGAAGATCGTCATAATTTTTTTTTTTTTGAAGTGAAACTTTTTGTGAGGCGTACGGGAGAAATTTAAAGCAGTAGTAAAAATTAAAAAGTGTCACACGACAAGCGCTAACTTCAATTGATCGACGAATCTTCTTCTTCCCCCTTTGTATGCGTCACTATAATAATAATAATAATAATAAAATGATAAAAAGATAGAATAATAAGAATATGTATATTTTGATTCAGCCTTACTTAACTGATTTAAGTTAAGTTATAATATTGAAGAAAAGTTATAAGTCGTAAAGAAGTTTCACTTGTTATTTTTTATTCTACTATTTTAATCCGTAAAGGATTTTGAAAATCTAAAAGTTACGAACGTATTGCAATACTTTATTACTTTTGACGGGTGCTCGTAGACCTTGCTGCATATTCGAAAGTAAGATTTGATTTAACCCATTTTACAATAAGCTACGTGGTTCTACTTTTTCTCAAATGTTCTCTAGGAAGCATCCTACAAATCCTCTAAGTATTATTCGAATTGCCCGCCAACTAATAGGACTTTCATACAAATTTGGTATATTTACAACAGCAACTCTGTATATTAAGTATACCAACTATTTATAAAAATACATTTTATTTTTGTAGATGTACAGGAAATTACTATGGGAATCAATGTGAACTGGACGGTGAAGTTTTAGGGGTTGCCATTGGAGCTAGTGTGGCTGCTGTTATTATCATTGGACTAACTCTTGTTTGTTTAGTAATGTGGAGGTAAAGTAAATTTTAATTAATTTTAATAAATCTCACTCATAATTATTTCATATTTAAGCCGTAAATGGAGTCGAGAACAGAAAGCTGCCATAGGTAGTCCAGTATTTGGTTATATGGCAACCGCAAGCAATACAGTTAAAACACCTGGTGTCGGTGCACCCCCATACCAACTAACAATGGAAGATCGATTAAGATGGGCTCAAATTGCTGATGTAATGGCACAAACAAATCATTATGCAGTAATCTATCCATCAAATAAAAATTTCTATCTAATTCAATTACAAAACGAAATTGTCATTTTTTCAGCCGGAACCTGTAAATGCTCCCACACGGCCCTCATCAGCTCTATTCGGCTATCCAAATCTAACATTTAATGGTACACTACCACATGGTAATTTACATGGAACTTTACCACCTGTACCATTGCCACGATTAAATCTACAAGCTCAATTAGGTAGTCGTACAGCGGCATCATTGCACGGTATGCGACCGTTTGACAATTCGAGTTCCAGTGAGGAGGAGGATAAGGCTGATCTGTTGGGACGGAATTTCCAAGTGCCACGGCCGAAGAGCAGGAGTAACGCTTCAATTGCTGTAAGTTATATTAAAATTCAATAGAAATTTTCTTTTATTTCTTCTGTATCTTTTTTAGAACCAAAGTGGAATCTATTACGATGTGGATTACGATCAAAACGAGATTTATAAACAAGCTGGCGGAATACCTTTGAGTACATACACTGTGGGACGGCCTTATTATAGGAGTTAAGATTCCATTCGTTGCTTTGTACATAATGAACTATTAAGAAATATTAAAATAAAACAATAAATGATTTGATCGATTTTATTGACTGGAAACATTCCAAATATTTTACGATATAATTAAATATTTATAAAACACAAAATATTATTAGATATTCACAATAACAATAAAAATGAGTATTAATAAATAATGTTACACATGTAACGTTTATATAGTGTACATACATACATACATATGTTAAGATGACCTTTTTTTTGTATGCTGTTGTATAACTGGACTGTTTTATTTTTTACTCCTACAATATCTGTTATGGATCATAATTTCCTTTCTTTTTTTTTTACTTTCATGTTCAATAAAAATAATACGAATACATTTAATTATTATTTCAGATGTTGTTGAACTTTCCTTTTAAATACACCATCCTGAAATTCTCTATGAAAAATTATTCATCCCACGGTGATGAAATTATGAAATAATACTAACATATGTATAGAATTATTCCCACAAAAAATAGAAAAAGAGGATATAATTTGTATAAATTAACCACACTGTGAATACTTATTATAATTTATAGCCTTTTGCTGTTTGAAACAAAGCTTCAAAACATTATTTTTTTATGTTTCTGTTCAATAAAAAAAAGATATCGAATCGGTTCCGGTTGTCGTTCTTGCAAAAATAATAGTTATTTCGGTTTTCGGTTCAGTTTTAAATAATTAGTTTTAAAATTTCACTCTAACAGATAAGCACAACCCCTAAGGGTTATTTTTAGGCTAACTATTTTAAATCAGAAAAAACATAAGCAGGCAACTTTTATTTCTAATTTTCTATTAACAAAAGAATTTTCATGTGGTAGAAAATTGCAAAAAACAAGTGAGAAATCGTGTATCAAAGATTCCCCTTTTTCGTAAAAAGTACTGGTCTACACCCTTAAGTACCCTCAAGCACCTATTGCTAACGCAGTTCCGGAACAGAGACGAAAGAGGAAATAAAAAGGAAAAAAAAAGAGAAAAAGATCGTGTTGAATGGTATGCTTAGACCGAAAAAATGGTGGTTTTTTTTCGATTCAGCTCCGGATTTCGTTCCGGACAAAATTTAGACTTTTTCCAGTTGTCGATTCAGTTCCGGCTCGAAGCCCTGGTTTGGAATGATAAAAAATAATTGTTGTTTAATACTGAACGAAGACCATTCCCTACTGAAAAGTCTAGTCGACGTCGAGCTTTTGTTGAAATTTGTAATGATTAATATCAATAATGATTGAGATTTTCTCAGAAACTGAGCATACTTGCTGAAATTTTCTACAATTTGATTGGTTTATAATTAGATTGTGATTTTAATTGGAAGTACTGTATGTTCATTATAAAAAAATATCTTGTACAATTTTGAAAATCAAAAATCAAAGCAAGGGAATTTATTTCATGTCATGCAATAAATCGATGTGTTGTTATGTTACACGGGCCAGCATTATCATCAATCATGTACGAATAGTGATGGAAAAATGGTTTTGAAGATACGGTAAATTTTTGGTCAAGAAGATTTTAAAGTAAAAGAAAAAAAAATAAGCAAATAAATTTTTATTGACATTACTACGATTACTACTAGAAATAGTTAAATGAGCTCGACAATTTTTTGTTATAATCATGGGTGATTCGCATTAATATACGTCCATATTCAACAGTGTCAAGTGTTTGTACAACGTCCAATTATCATTTTAAACTCAATGAAGAATGCTGTAGTGGAATATTAAAAAAATATTTGTTCATCCATTAAGTACCCGTTACATAAACGGATATGAAATTGATTTCAATTCCATTAAAGTACATACATACAGATACACAAAACAAACCTTAATAATAATTCCAGTTATGTGTATTTTATTTTTGTGAAGAAGAAAACGATATAAAGGACCCAACCACCGATTCTTCGATTCAGTTTAAATTTAATAAATACAACGTGAAAATGTACAACAATTTGAACAAATTGTCCGTTTGTCTTTTTGTTATTACAATCATTATCTACCACAATTTAGTGAAATGTGCCTTTTTAGACTTGACAGATATCGATGATCCTTTAGCATTGTTGTGGAATACAAAAGGTAAAATCAAAACATCTCTCTTTCATTCATTCATTCATTTATATTGTATTCGTTATTAATTTTGTTTGTTATCGTAAATTCAATTCGTATAATGAATTCTCATCTTCAACAACAATTTAATTTTATTAAGGTACAATTACACCATACCACAAGAATCAGAAATGTACAGCCCAAGTAAATGGTGCAATCCTAACTGGTGAATGTTTACATTATAGTCATTGCATACTGACAGGAGGGAGACCTAGTGGTCTTTGTGGCATTTTATCAACCTGTTGCATATGTAACTATCAAAATAATCAGTTTTTTTCTTCTTTTTATTTGGATCAAATCCTAATTCTTACGATTTATAGACGATGTTAGAAGCTGTTCGAAGACTACAAACAATAAGATTTCGTACTTTGAAAGTGGCTTAAATCCATTGATCTACAACGATTGTACTTACACGATCAACAGATTTAGCAATAACATATGCCAAATAAGGTAAACTTCTAACGATGCTTGTACAAATACTTGTTGATTATTTCTTCTTTTTCTCATCAATTACAGATTAGATTTTGAAGTATTTGAATTGAGCGAAACTACTGAAACTGTAGGAAACGATATTAGTACTGGTAGCACGTATTTTTATCAACAATGTAATATGGATTATTTATCAATAACACCGAATCCATTCAATCAAAGCATCCCAAAATTATGCGGCCACAATAATCAGCAGCATTGTAACTGAAAAATCGATAATTTTCAGCATATACTCACACGAATTTGTGTGTGTTTTTTTTTTCAGTATACATCCATTGGGATCAATCGGTCAAACAGGTTCAACTTAGCATGCATCTTGGCAGCCGTTTCCTCTACAACACAGCCATTCCGAATCCACAATGGAGAATTCGTGTGACACAACTTGAATGTCCATACAACTGGAATTTTGCGAAAAGTAACAATTATTTAATTCAAGATTATACAATGTTAGGTTCGTTATTTTATACTAATGTAAAATGGATAATTTAAAGTATCTCTTCGATAGCTCCACAAGGTGTTATTCAATATTTCACGGAACCCATTGGTGAGATTCGTAGTTTTAATCTAGATCCATCGCGACCACTCAACCAAAGACATTCGTCTACAACATGGACAAATTACGGTATTGCTATTAGGAGACCAACGTCAGCCTGTCAAGTCAAGTAAGAATCAACAATTATTAAAAATTGTCGTGCGGTGTTCATCTATCGAATTTTGTAGATTTACAAATTCATATCTGTGGTTACCTTCAAATGCCGACGATACGTGCACTTCTTACCTATTCATTCCCGGTATGGATATTAAAGCTAGCACAGATCCTCTAATATCGAACAAGTATGAATTATGTTCAAGTATTGCAACGACGGAGGCCATTACAACACCATTCACATTCTCAAGTAAGACGGTTGAAAATCTAAAATTTCAGTATTAGTTGATTTACAAAAATTGTTCATTTTAGTGAAGACAAACGGTCCGTTTAATATGGAATATGTTACAAACGTACAAATGGACTCTTCAAGGGATCTAGGTTTCCATATTGTGTACGAAGTTGTTTCGTGTTGAGCGAGATTAACGTTTATTGAAAATACATTTTTTTTTTTAATTGTATCGTTGTTGATATCCTCTCAAAGTTCCCCATTCCCAAGCTAATTCAGCTTTAAAATTAACAATTCCTATTTGAATGAAACGGAAAAAATCGTTCGATTGTATGCAAAACGATAGGTCCCACTAGACACGAAGAGACGTCTCTATCAAACTACCCTTGATAACAATAAAATTCACTTCTCTGGAGAGTTAAGGGTCGCTTATCCTCCAGGATCGTCTCGAACATTTCTATATAAAACAGTTATAGTTGAACGAAAATCTGAAAAATTTACAGAATTTCTAATTTCACATCTGACCAACTTATCGACATGCAAATAATTTAAATTTAACGCAAAACTTGAAATTTCTCCAATAATCCCTGAAGCCGTTTTGTATGTGGCTTGTTTTAACCATGTCAACATGGTCTAGTATGGTACTTACACCGTATATTTGGTAAATCGATCGGTTTACATACGTGCATATTATAAAAGGAGGTCCAGAAGATAATCTTGAACACGTGTTATGTTTGTATATTAGATTTGGAACGACTTGCTTTTATGATTGCAATTTTATTATTTCATATAAGATGAGTAGAGGAAAAGAGAGAGAGAGAGAGAGAGAGAGAGAGATGTCTTTTCACTGGGGGCGGACGATTATTAGTTTTCTTCAATTTTGAAAAAGAATAAATATGCGAATTGTGCAAAATTTCCATACTGATAATTTAAAAGAGATATTGAAGGATAAATACAATTCTAAAAGTTTTCTTATTATTTACGTTTAGGGGATTAATAAGAAATAAAGTGCATATATTGAAATGCTTAACAGATTATTAATTTAACTTTTACATTAAACTTGAACTCTAGCGGATCAAAATATAAACGTGATATTCAAAAATTTTGAAAAAATTACTAGAGATTAGTATTAGTCTAAGCTTTACTTATACAAAATTTTAAGCAAATATGTGGTTTAGTTTTTGAAAAAAGTGAAAAAACATGTGTTTTGCACTATTTTATTTTTTATCTCTAAAATGAGACGACAGATTTTGCTTAAACTTTTTCATAATATCCGAGTTAGTTTTATTTAGCTTCTGAATTTTTGTGGATGACGTTGATTTTCCGGTTTTTTTTACCAAAAAAAAAACACCAATGATTCGAGGATCCTCTCAACATTGATTTTTTCGGTTTTTCTCCATTACATTCTACGAAAAAATGCGACACATTTTTACTTGTTCCAGATTACTGAAGAGAAAAACAAAAAAAAAGTTGAAAGCGTTTATGAGACATTTTAAATTATTTTAAGTGTTTGACTACATTTTGAAAATCGCCAAAACCGTTTTTGACCGATTCCCAAATGAACTACGGCGTCCTAAATTGTGCTAAAATAATTTACAAGAATCCCCTAAACATCCTTGAATTTAAAAAAGGAGGAACCTACCCAGGTGTCCCCCTCCGATTTTAATGAAATTTGGATATGTTGTTGTGTGTTGAAATCTGAGAGATGCATGTTTTTTTATCGGCTGATAAGCATATCTAGGGGGTGAAATCACTGCTCAAAGTTTGTGGTCTGAGGGGGTACTTTTCAAGTTTCACATAATTGCAGTTAGAATAATCGAATGGGACTAACGGCATTATTTTCAGGATAAAAAAAATGATGCAGAACGGTCTTTGTTGCACAGTAAAATATCAATTGGGGCGTGTCCAAAACGAGCGTTTCTTGACCGACTTCCAAATGAACTACAAAGTTCTAATTTTGCTTAAAATATTCTCTAGGGAATACCCTATAAATCCTCAAGATATTATTCGGATTTCTGTATAATTTTGGTAGAAACGGCCAAATTGTGTACTCTGACGCCGGACATCATATATATCTTTATAGGGCCTGTAAAGACTGGCCCTCCCCGGGGCCCGTTGAATGTCTCGAAGGCCCTGGTTAAACTTACATTATTCTATTCTAAACAAATTTTTGTGTAACTTAATTTATCTTACATCTAATTAATATACGACAAAACTGCACAATTACTCCAACTTTTACAGCTTTTTATTTTATTAGAACGGAAACAGCCACAAAGATTTTCCAATTATTTTTGTGATTCTTCGCCTCGACAATAACTTTGATTAGCTGCCATCACCATCACAAATATTGTTGTGTTGTTTCCTTCAAATAATCGTTTATGTTGTTCACAGATAATGTCAATAAATGAAATAAAACAATGATTGTTGTCTAAATGCACAATAATATAGATGATTACTGGTGCTCATAAAGCGATAAAACAGTAACAAGGTAGTTGATGATGATGATGATGATGATGATGATGATGATGATAGAATAAAGCAACACTACATACCGACAGACAGACAATATTTGTCGATTAATATATCTAAGGTTAATGTTAATACAGTCTGTCATGTTATATTGGATTCCCTTAATCATGCCTTTATTGTCTCATGTTGAATACAGTTGGAGAGAAGAGCCCAAAACTCTTAACACACATACATAACGAGAGAGTGTCTAACGACACATTACTGATAATCGCTATACCTATCAACTGTGTTACATTTACACGACTGACAACAACTATTTGTCGTTTTGTTCTAGTCTTATCGTATTGTTAATTCTAAACTAACTATAAATAGGTATATAGACTAATATGTATGGTTTATATTTCGTCACAAAAAAATTACAATAATAATGATGATATAGATAAATGTACATGTCTATTATAAAACTGATGAGATAATCATCCATCATTACCATCTACATTAAATTTTTTCCTAGCAGAAAAAAAAACACGGATGATAGACGGCCGGAAAATTGGGATATAGAAGACTAATACAGAGTGTATAACAATACCATTTTATCTCTCAGTTGGCCATATTGTTGTATGGAATCGTAGCTCGGTCTTCGGTTCATTTACTTTACTTCATTTTAGATTTTTCAATGAGAAAACAAGCGGCTGAATCAAGTTACAGTCCTATGTAACCAAAGGTCACAGCCAACAGTGAGGTGAAATACCATCATACATATACACCCCGTATTCATAACAGAAATGGTGTTCCTATTTCTTTTTCTTTCAATATCCGAACTGTCAACCTTGTCCTATATTGTTTGATTCTATTGTAAACGCATCTAGCGTGAGTTATTGAATCTTTATATACTCGATGATTTTAAAATTAATCATACTTTGTGACCAAATTAAACAAACAGCGAGCTTAGGGTCAAGTCCTATGTTGCAAATAATAAAATTCAATCTATAGAACTAATTGTAAGTCCGCCAGTGGCGGATTTTGAAAAACGAGATAATTTTATAAAACGATTAAGAATGATCCTGAGACCCTTCCAACATTGATTTTTTTTTCGTTTTACTCTATTGTATTCTACAAAAAAATGTGACACATTTTCATTTGTTCCAGAATAAAATGGAGAAAAACCAAAAAAATCGTAAAAACTTTTCGCCCGACGTGAATAACCCTGTTTAATCGTTTAGGAAAGGCGATTAAAACACTTTGATAAAGTTTTAGACCTGAATTTTCTCCACTTTAATCTAGATTTTAGGACGCATTAGCCCTGGATCATCCATTTTTGAGCAGAAAAAGGACTTTTTCTATTGTAGACTCTTAAAATCAAAAAATTAACTTTTATATGAGACAAGGTACCTTTATGTTACTAGGCACATTGCCCCACAATATATAGCGCCGCCCCTGGATGTGGGAGATCTGTATTGACCCTTAATTAACGATGAAAGATTGCCCACCATGTTAGTTAAAGAGGGACCGACTCGTGGCTGATACTAAAAACAGTTGAAACTACCTCTAGCTGTAAATTTGTAAATGTTTTTTGAGCAGTTTTGTAAATTATGTGCCATATTAAAATTGTCCTTGACATGGTGGTTTTGAAGAGAAAAAAAAATGAAATTAAAGTTACTTTTCAGCGAAATTCAGGAATCACTCTCTGGAGAGTAGAAATACTTATCAACTACTTAAAGGCAACATGTAAAAGAATATAAAAAATATCCCCTTATGGGTTGTTGAAAGACTTTTCTTTTTTTTTTGAAGAAATATACAAGAATTTTATTGCAGTAAACAAAAATTACTTTGATGTGTAATAGACAGGCACTCTTGGGTGGTTGTATAAAGTTATGTAGTTTTTAGTCGTTTTAAGGATTTGACACGAAATCCTGAATTAGATCGAAAGGAAAACATAATTAATCTTTCCTGTTGGTAATGTATACGAAGAAAATTCAATTCTGATACCATGACAATAATTAAAACTTTAATTCAACCAGTTTGAACAAGACTGGAAACTAAACAAGAACTAAACCCCGAAAACAGACAGAGAGATGTTTGTGTATAAAATACAGTTTGCACTACTACTAACTAGCAGTAGTAGGAAACGACACGACCAATTTCCTGTGGTAATTTATTAAGATTAGACATTTGTGCAAGATTTCCGGTGCAACTAACAGACATTAAAGCTGTGCAATAACGACTGTTATCATCAACATTGCAATACTAGAGAGTTTCAGTTGGTTGTTTGGTGGTAAGAGAGATTTAGGCGACGACGACGACGACGACGACGGTGGCGGCGGCGACGATCCACAAGTTGCACATATAGTCCTGACACGGTTTAGAAGTGGCAAGGAACGTTTTAGTGGTGGCAGTATAGTACTGCACGATGGTGGTATAGAAGTGGTGGCGTCTAAATTTTCACCAGACTGTACTTGAACCTGAGTGAAACTGGTCGTCATAGCAACCAGTAGACGGCTGCCAGTCGATAGTGGGATGGCGTGAGGTTACGTGGACCAGTTTTCGTATGATGCACTCGACACAACTATTATTGGCAAGATATTGAACGAAGCTTTGATAATTTTTTAAAAGCTCGACGATTAAGTTGACAATAGAAGGATTTTTTTTATAAAATAGACGGACATCATTGATATATATAAATACTACACCTATAGAATGAAAGAAAAAAGGAGAAATAATATCGAGGAAAGCTGTCTCTTTTTTTTAGAAATTTCAGAGAAATACTAAATAATTCGCCACTCAGTTCAACTTCTGTTAGTTACAGATATTGATTGATTGTTAGGTTTTATGTTGTGGCACCAATACGGGCATAATTCTTTTAGATTAACAGAGAACACCCTCTGTCTCTATCTAAAGCTGTATGGAAGGAACACGAATCAAAGTTGTAAAAAATTAAACTGTACTTACGTGACCTCTTTGGACGATATAAATCGTAGTTTTTATTGTAAGAATTCTGCAATGAACTAAGAAACGTACTACATCGCCTCGTTTCATCGAATTGATTCGAGAGTTTTTCTTCACCACAGAAACCACACAATTAAATACAACGATGTCTTCGGGAATTCACTGTTATCACATAAAGTAAAATAGCTTTTTACCAACAGTCATTATTTAACTATTAATGCTCCCATAATCAACTTGAACAACGTAAGTTTACTTTAAATAAGTAATTATACGCTAAAAGCTTTTTACAAGTTGACGGCTTGCTGCTTCTAACTAGGATCCAAGCAAATTGCTACAGTAATACACCTGATATAATAATAAGTATCTACAAGAAGAAGAAAAAAATCGATTTCAAAATCATCATCAATTAAGATTTCCCCAACACAAGGGTGAATTTAAGACGACAATAAGTATAGTAGGGGAAAAAGGAATTGTAAAAAAGTGGAATGAAATTGTCCGTAAAGATAATTAATTGAGACATATTTCGTTCTCAACAAAATCGCTAATTGTTCGAATTAATCTCAATTTCCATTGTCCAATTAAATCAATCGTTCAAGAAGAAATGGAAACAATCATGTTAAATCGCCATTTCGATCTTATATTGATTAGTTCTTTGTTTATCGTGTAATAATAAATGATGGAAACATGGACAAAAAGGAGAAACAATCAACTAATAAGAGATAATACCATGGGGATTAATCGATTTCCAGTTTAATACAATACGCTCTCGTCTCGCTTTCGCTGGTTAGTATCTATTGATCTAAAAATTCCAAGAAAGAAGATGACCAAATGCAATACATTCTCTTACCAGTGGCGTAGCTAAGAGTAAGCAACACGTATAGGGGCTCTTGCTTGTTCTCTATCTGCATTTATTTTTAAATATTAATGATAGAAAAAGACACTATACAAAACAATTCATGTATTCGTATTCGATGCCGGTCGGAAATGTCGAACAGTTGTTGATTCGAATTTGAAAAGCTACAGACGCGATTTAGGAACTGTCGAAACATGCAACGTTCTCTCCTACGTAGGATGCAGCTTTGTGTGGAGCAGAGGAGGAAGGCATTATGAACAATTTTCGTCTTTTATAATACTTGATTTTTATAGTTTTTACGTAAGTTAGTAAGATTGGCGTGGGTAGTTCAATGAAAATCCCAGATGTGTTATACTGACACCCACTTGCTTTTTTCTTATCAACTCCCGACAACAACATTATAGTGGCTATTAGTATTTAACCAGGGATTATCAAACAATATTTTTTCTTCAACCCTTCAAAATATACCGGGTGTACTACGTTATTCCCTCTAGCAGTTGGCTGTGCTTTTGAGGACGTAGTATCGTAGTTTGGTTCGGCCATTAGCAAATGTCAATTGTGAATCAAATTACGATACTACGTTACCAAAAGCAATGCCAATTGAGAGAGGAACCATGAGGTTTGAATTTTGTCAGTGATTTTGATTACAACCCGTGTATTAATTTTTATATTTCTCTCATATCATTTCTAACTATGATTTACCTAAAGAGAAATTGACTATGTTTTGCTTAAGGGTCCCAAAATAAGAAGCTACGCCACTGTCTCTTACTATATTTAAGGCAACATTAACAATGTTGATTGTCTTGATAAAATGATCATTGGCGAACAACACTTAAATTGGTTTACTTATACTTAATCTGACGGTAGATAGAGAGGATGTTGTAAATGAAGTTTGGGGAAGCTACATTGGTAACATAGTATAACAAACAGAATAAGAGGGTAAATGTGGATTTGTGTGTGTGTGTGTGAAATATGTTTTCAAAGCATTAGAGAAACCACCAGAGACAGGTAGTTTTTGAAATGTAGAAAATATCTGTATGAAATGGGTGCAATAAAAGCACTGAAAGCTTCAATTCAACGGCAATACAGATTGATTTATTTTTTATTAGCAAATCTATTTATTACTGTAAAATACATTTGTTATTTTCAAAGAATACAAATATTCGGTAGTTTCTCAATATTCCATCTAGAAAGCCTCTAGTTGTTTTCAGTAGATATACTGTTTCAATGTCTGTAATTGTTGTTTATTCGTGTATGTTTGGAATGATATTCGTGAAGGCTTGACTGACTGTTTAATAAGATAGTTGTATATAATGTATGTGTATACGATGTGTTGTATGTATGCAACAACAATTTACTATTATTATACAATGATGGTCGGATTCAATCGGATTATTCAAATCCATTTATCTCTGGCAAGCGTAGAAACTTGTTGACCGGACAGTAGCTCTTTCCGAATTGGGTGTGAAATGCCAAAGTTGCCGCCAGAATAAATACAAACTTCTGTGATTATGGATTTTGTTTTGTTGTCAGTCGTTTTCCAGCTGGTAACTACCAAATTGAATTAGACTAATTTCTTTGTAATAATATACAATTTAAACACATCTTTATTCTGCACCACTACCAGAATTTGGATTTTTTTTGTCCGTTCAGTTGTTAACCCAGCACAATACGAGTGGAAATGTATCAATAATTAAATGGGCTAGATTGAAGGGGTTGAGATTGTTAAATTCAATGCATATAGGCTGTTGCAATCATAGCCAGACAAGTCGTTCATCAAAATTGTTACAACCAGCTGACGGTCGAAAATTGTTCTGTTATATGAGAGAAACCGAACGTATAATTCAAATGCAATAATAACCGATCATTTTTCTAAATCATCACTAAAAGCAATTTTATTATTATATCGTCAAACTAAATAATAATGAATTGAAAGCGGTGATAATTTTATAATTACCACATAAAACGCTTTTTTTTTTGATATAAAACAATGAATTTTACATGAGCTATTCAGTTTATCATCACAATTCTCAATTTTATTACAATTCCTCATATTTTCCAAAGAATCTCGCTATTATTTGCCAATTTAGTTCGATCTAATTCGATTGGTATTCGATCACACCTGATCTTATTCGGTAATCGTGTTAACGTGGCTCCAATTGGCATTGAAATTGTAACAAATTCCCCAAACGAATGTATACAAAAATCGGATACATTTTTTTTTTTGTGTAGATTTTGTCTATTTGTAACGAAATGGTCGATGGAGAGAGCTTTCGGGATCGTTTATCATGTTTAGATACGATTTATCGTACGGAGATTGCTATTCGTTATCCAGATTACGGACACGTTCGATTTTTGTCCATGTTCGTCATTATAGAGTCAGAATGAACAATAATAAAATCGATATGTACATTTATTGATAGATAGAGAATTAAACAAATTCAAATACATCTGTGCGATCGATAATACATTAATCTGTTCGCATCGTTGACAGTCTATTTAGAAATGACGGTATGAATCGTAGCGAAACAGATTTGTTGTGTGTGTGTGTGTGTGTGTGTGTGTGTGTGTGTGTGGGATACATAGATGCGGATATGTGTAGGTGGAGGTAATGTGGATGAGGAATGAGATGATTTTTTTAGAAAAAAAGATACGAGTTTTTCTACAGTGAATCAGTCAGAGGAACTAATTTAACAGCAAGTCATCTCTTCTGTTTCTCCAACAATAACTGGAAAGGAAACATTGTGCGTTATTTTCAAATTAAAGCCATTGTGTAAGAAAATTAGAATTTTTTTCATTCGTATTTTCAACTATGATCTTTTGTATAATGATTAAAGCCGCCTTAACAAATTCTGGATTAAATAAAGCTACCCTATGTGTAGGTATACGATTTGGATACGATACATTTGTAGAGAGGAAACTCATCAACAACTACAAACATTATTAACGTGATATTATCGTGAATTTAAACAACTTCTATGTTAGTCATTTCAATATAATAATGGTATGTATGTGTATAAATATATATATTGTTATTATTGTGTAACTCTTCTCTTGTAATTTCTACCAGTATCAACAAAAACTGTCATTAACGGAAGTCATCAACGACCTTATCGTCCAGAATTAATACATGTTTAACATTCACTAGCACGAACATATTCACAAAATTTCGTTTCATATTCTACCTGAAAGGCACGTACTCTTCTTCTTCTACAATTGTATGAGAGCTTGTCAGATTTTTAAAAACGACAACAGAAGACGACGAAGAAGAATAAGTGGAGTGAATTGAGCCTTTCGAAACATTCTCCCAAAAAAACACGATCAACAAACGATGTTATCGTTTGATTATTACTGTATTATTTTACCGGTGATCGATCGATTTCAAGTCTGCTTCAATTTCAGTTTTTCTCAATAATAACAACAACAATAACAACATCAACATCCATTTTATAATTGTATTAAAAATTGAAATATCAAATGTGACTGTTTTAATGTTGTCGTGAAAATAGTTGGAATAGGAATCATGTCAACAGTAATGTTCAACAATGTTGGAATAAAGCGAGGAATTCGGATGTTGTAAAGTATTTGCTTCAAGGATTTTAAACATTACATCTACTATCGTATTTTAAGCACACTATAAGAAAGAAGATGGGAAAAATCCAATATGTAAGTAATGTAATTGTTTTTAACATAATAAATTATTCGATTTAAACGGGATTTTTCTGTTGATATTACAAATTCTTTACAGACACCAACGATAATTTAATTATTTCAATATAAAATTAATCAATGTGGATATTTTTTTTAATTTTTGATGATGATAGTTGGTTGACAATGCAATGAAATTATTGGGATGCAACAGACATATTGTCGTTGTTATTTGGCATTTCTGTGGATCAATTTGAATATTACATATCAGCCATGTTTAGTCATTAATCGAATGAAATGACAACGACAGATGAATGGACAATTGACAAGATACTGGATGAAACAGACACACGGTAGTATCATTTTAGATCTCATCAACGATTGTAATCAGATCAAGCGATGACCTTTTCGATTTCATTACAAATCCTCGCACTGTACCACATCCGCATTAATTAGAAAGTGTTGTGTAAAGCAATTCCGATTGTCAAGATATCTTTTAGATAAATGCAGACGACGGTGTTGTGGTGTGTGTACGGCGGGCGGTGCGCGCATCTCTCTTTAATTTATACGAATTAGATAGAAACGTTGTAAACTGTTAATTGTCGTTACCGAACCTAAATGAAACTCCATTCAATTACGTTAAAATTGACTCAGGCCAAATCATAATTAGTAACAACCTAGAAGACGACAACGACGACGACGTTGGTTGTGATGTTCCTTTCGACTACAAGCAAGATGAAAACGAATTTACTGTTTAAAGGATGTAATATAATATTCCACCTTGTAATAAAATCGAGTTTAATTTAATAATTATACCGGGATGGATGTAATTAAAATAATCACTCAATTGAAATTTTATAGGTACAAAAGAAAAAACACTATCAATTCGTAACGATACAGGGTTATTCACTCATGGCGTAAAGTTCTTATAGCAACTCCAATAAAATTAGAACCTCGTAGCTCATTTGTAAGTTGATCAAAAAAACGCTTGTTTTGGACAAAGTCACGGTTTTCAAAAACGAGTTGAACACACAAAACGATTAAGAATAGCTCGTAGACCATCGCAAACGTGATTTCTTCCATTTTCTCATTTGTATCTTTGAAAAATTAAAAAAAAAATCGTAGTGGGGATCGATCGTGGAAAAAATGAATAAATACAGTGTGAGTAACCTTCTGTGTTGTTTACTATTTTTAACTTGATGGAGTAAGATTGTTCATGTTATTTCAGTGCTTATTACACTTACTCTGATTTTCTTTAATGTAAAAATAATAAAAGTCACGTAGTGTTATTTGTTTCTAATGTTTTCAATGTCAAGAATTTTCTTTAAAAAAAAAAACTTAATCCGCATAAACAATCGTCCCCATCGAGTTAAAATTAGTATTTTCATTTTCGCAGAGAACCAGTGATAAAAAACGAATAAAAACTATTTTAAGAGAATCTTCTTCTAGGTATTTTTAGTCGTTTGACAGGTATAACTGGTTAGTGAAAATCGCGACTTTATTGGAACAAAGCGTTTTTGGACCAATTTTCCAACGAGCTAGTAGGCTCTAATTTTGCTTAAGTGTTCTCTGGGGACCCTCTTACAATTCCTCAAAATAATTTTCGAATTACTCATCAAATAATGGGAGTAGCGATAAAAACTTTTCGCTATAGTTGAGTAACCCTGTATAGGTACATACGTGTTTTAGTGGTTTTTCTATTTGTTGTTATTCATCTTTGTTATAAAGTTGATTACAAAGATAATTTAAGATAATTTCCTTCACTTTATTTAACGCCCAATAACGATAACGTCAACAAAGCATTTCTTAATAAATGCCGGCAACGTCTACACTTTATTGATACAAAGTAAATCTAATAATAAGAAGACGAAGACACGACGACATTTATTGCTTTACTTGCTATTCTGTTTTTAAGTTGGAAAGTTCGTCGTTCTTGTTGTTGTTATTATTACTTACTGTCCACAAAACAATAAGTTTAATCAACGTTATAATAAGCGATTTTGGAAATAAAACGATCATCTAAATAGCTTCACTAATGGACGATCTTAAAGCAATTTGAATAAATTGCTGAAAACGGTCAACAAGAATGATAATAGTGGACATTATTTAGGTATTTTATAGACAGTTAATAATTAACTTGAAAAAGAGAATGACTATTTAACGGTGGTTCTATTATTTAAACCGGACGTTATAATTAAATGAAATTGGAATAAAAACAAATCGAGCAAATATTTGTAGAAAATTATAATTAAAATAAAGGTAATATAAAGGAGGGATATAGAGAGGTTTTGTGCTGATTTAGCGATAAAACAATAAAGTGAAACACTAAAAAAAAATGGGAAGAGCACGCTCTATAAGGGGTGAGAAGTGCTCGTAGAAATACTCTCTTCTTTCGCTTATCATACAAATATAATTTCAATGTGAAGGAAACTGAAAATAATCAACACGAGAAAAGGGAAAAAGTGAAAGAAACGAAATGTAAAAAGCCAAGCTTTCACACACATATACTTACACATACAAACATACACATACATATATTTATGTATATGTATATATAGCACCAGCTTTTAATTTGAAAAGAATGCTTTAATTAAATTTTTATACTACACATACCTGCACGTAATCCCTTTAAATACTTGTAATGTTTCTGTGATATATGAGGGTAAACGTGGTGATGAAGAGACGTTCATTGTTCAGACAGAACCCAGCCAGATTCAACCATTATGATTTCACGATCCTCACTGTTTGTGTCTGTGTGTATGTGCAATTTTCACTATATCAATTTTTTTTCTCATCCGTTTGTTGCATTAATACTGAAAATCTTTTATGCACCTTGTCGAACATTTAGATTCTATTAAATTAAATAATTATATGCATAGTTTATAGCACATTATAGTAATAGTAATGTGCAATAAACTTTATTGTACGCTATTATTGGCGGTTGGACTAAATAAATTAGGTGTCAATTTAGTGTTTAAACAATGAATATTAACGAATTATTTTATTTATAACACGTTTACACCAATTTAGCCGGCGTGATTACAAAACACAACCAACAAGTGTAAATTAATCATGCCAAAATAAAGGGGATTGGCTATAATTTAACTTTCCACTCTCAATAATATAACAGAATTCTATTATTAGAGAAATCAATAATAATCTTACCTCCTGTCAGATACGGGAATCCCTCGAGTTACAAATGGTTCAATTCGATTTGTTGGTCGGTTGAGAGAAATGATTTTAGGTTGTTTTTTTTTTAAAAAAAAATTTGTTATACTCACCGAAAAAGCAACAAAGCAATCGAACTTATTCGAATATGAAATCAATTTCCCTTCGAAAGTTATTGTTGTAGACGACAACAACAACAACAAACTAAACTGGGCCAGTTTAACGTTTAAGTTTTGGAAAGTTCCACTCGAATTTGTCGTTGCTTTTTCGTCGTCTCCGGAGATAGAACACTACCGGTTGAATATTATTATTATTATCATTATTATTATTAATATTATATCAACATTTCTTATCGGCATCGAACAGACTTCTTTCATCAATCAAAATAGTGAAGTGGGATATAGTTGGAGAATTGTCGATGGTGAATTTACAAACTTGCGGTTTCCAGCATATTATCAAATTAATTAGATTGAGAATCTGCGAATTTGAGTCTACAGGGTATCAATTCTAAATATGGTCTATAATTCTACAGGGTTATTCACGTTGGACGAAAAGTTCTTATGGCAACTCCCAATATTTGTCAACTGATTGGCAGTAATGTAAATAGATACAGATAAATAAATGGCAATATACTAAACATAAAAATTAAATTTATTTGCAATAAGAATCGACTTCGTCGTAGAAATAAAACCGAGAATTGTCCAAGTGGCAAAGACGGCAAAGTAAATGTTGAGATAGATATATGTCGATAGATATGCATTTTTCGATACAAGTGCGGAAATGAAGGATGAAATGAACTAGGATGGGATGCATATACTTTACAACCGATAAACTTCATTGCAAAACAGACTTTGGCAGTTGGTGTTACAAAAATTACTAAATATTTCGAATGGCTCGTCAACTAATAGGGGGTCTCATAGTAGGTATTGACCATATTTAGATCCGACACCCTGTATACTATGTAATCGATCTACACCTTTTCCAAGTGTAGTTCAGATATTTTCAGTTGTATTTCAGATTAGTCAATTTTATTTCAGAAATCGTCAATTGTATTTCAGATTTGTAAGTTGAATTTCAGAAATCGTCAGTTGTATTTCAGAATAGTCAAATGTATTTCAGAAATCGTCATTTGTATTTCAGATTATTCAATTATATTCATTTAATTCTTATATTCAAGGGAAGTACCTACTGACGATGGTTGGATTCAACTGAAACTTATACCAAAAATAGTAAATTATTTCTGTAATTTTAATAACAAAAATATTTTATATCTATTGTTTTATGGGCCTTAATTGAGTGAAAATAAATTAAAATAAATTACAAATTAATCTTTTCTGAAATTTATTTAATTTTTCTGAACTACATTTCGCAAATTCTGAAATACATTTTACATTTCTGAAATACAATTTACGATTTCTGAAACGCATTTTACTAATCTGAAATACAATTGACGATTTCTGAAATTAATCTGTTACTTTCTGAACTACAGTTGGAAAAGGTGTAGTATTATATTTGAGTTGGAATCTATCGGTATTTAGAGGTAGTGGAAAGCGAAATTCGCATTAATATCAATTGAATATTGTATTGAGTTTAATCAGACAACAGTAACATTACTGGAATTTATGTTTATGAAATTAAATTATAAATAAAGTCGTATACATCGAAAACGCTAGTAAATTGATGTTAAATTGTTATTTTGTATTTTCGTCAATTTATCCTCCCTCTCTACCACACTATCTCTACACATATATTGATCTACAAATAAATGTGTTTCATTTCACATCATGTCCCAGTATTATCCAATTACATTTCAACTAAATTGAATAATAAACCATCAGTCTAAATAATTGTATGATTTCTTTTATAATATAACGATTCGCGTCGTCTCTCTTACCACCCTCTCATCATCATCATCATCATCAAAACAAATTTGCAGTTTACACCCTATTAATCACGGTTTCTTTTTCCGGTACAGAATCCGGTGCGTCTCATTACAACTGACTCGATGATGACCACTTCAATGTAATAGCCTCGATGGCCAGCCACCACCCACCCTTCGGGGCACCAATTCCATTTCGCTCCATTTCCGGATGTTCGGTTACCATGATAACAGCCTCAGACCTATTTCGATCTTTATCTATACAATTATTACGCTTGCACTTACAAATTGTTAATGTTTTCTCAAATTACATTGAAGCAAAAAAAAATGGTACGAGAGAAGATTGTGGACGAGACTCTCTGTTGTAATTATGTAAAGGCGGCATTCCAATCGAAGATGACAAATTGTCTGTAACAGGATAAGTTACAGAAACTTTTCTTCAACACAATATTGTGACAGGATAAAAAAACGTTGAGTCGTTCACGTTGAGAGTTCGTTAAAAATAGAAAAGGAGACTGAAAAGAGAAGAAAAATTATTATGAGATGCCTAATTCGTTACAGCTTTGACACCGGATATTAATTAAAGTCCGTTCAACGGAATGATGTGCATTGCCGCCTCTACTACTTATAGCCAATATTCAATTAATTCTCATAGCCCATTTAATTAATCATATTCGCTAGTTTCTCCATTGCCACCACCACCACCACCACCATCATCATCATCATCATCATCATCATCATCATCATCATCATCATCGCTTTACCCTGTGTGTGTTAATCGTGCTATCGTCGTTGGCGCGTCATCGTTCAAATACACACCACCGCCACATAGGGTTAGTTATTTGATAGAAAACTACCCCACAGTGTTAATTAAGACTTATTTTGTTACTAAATTGAAACCAATTGATGAGGCTGATAATAAATGAGATAACAGATGTTTTATTATTTTAAAATACACCAATTTGTTGTATTATTCCTCTCCGCTATGATGTGATTAATTTTCTTATTTACGAAAAATTCATCATCATAGAAGAGGTAAAAAAAATGATAATAATGTAAAAATCCAGTGAAATTGCATCAACAGCTTCATCGTCATCGCTTCTCTCCTTTTAGCGAAATGTTTATACAAATTCACTTTTCCAGTCGATTCTCCATGTCTGTCGGCTTTCACCGAAATAAATCGAATTTATCCGCATTTAATCTATTCAAATTCATTCAAGTATTAAACATCCGTCCTTTAATGTTTAAATACGCTTATTTCAATATCTTTTCGTTGAATCTACAAAAATTCAACGATACATACTTTCTTTCTCTCTCTCTCTCTCTCTCTCTCTCCATGTATGTACCAAATATAAAAACCGGCAACTAACAAACTGTGAAATAGTTTTGAGAGAATAGTTGTGAAGATGTTCGGTTTCCCACAAGCCCTTATCAGTTCTCCGTCCAGTTGGTAAAATACACCGGGCGAGAGAATGACAAGGGACTGGAAGAAAACGCTCATTCTCTCAATTTAATCACGTTCCTTTATTTGTATTATTTGGCAAATTCAATTGTTGATTTTATTAGTTTGTTAATGCACAGTGTGATAGAGATATTGTTCTTACTTACTATCTATAACAATAATTCTATAAATACGACAGATATTTGTTGTATTGATTTAATTTAAATGGCCAATAGAGAGACAATAGCTATATTCAAATTGGGGGCGCTACAATTGCCTATTTAAACAATCTAAACCAAACTAATAAGATGTAGGTCATAATGTTTGTTACTATTGTCGCTATAATATCTATATTTAAGTATAAATATCCGGATATAGCTAGAATTGTGATATAAGTATAACACTTGATATCATCACCCCTTTCTCATCGACTATATGGATCAAATGATATCCGGTATATAAGGATAACAACTATAGAATAGTCGCTATACATTTTATATCTAGTTACTACTTCTTTTACTTCCGCTTTTCATCCCATTTTTTGCCAAAGAATGAAGGGAGGAGGGTTAGTTAACGTATAAACGCCAACTTTGTTAACTACAACATAAAGCTGGCAAGGGGAATGATTCATTAAGAAGTTGTGCGCCAGAATCTTGAGCTCTGTTCGAAATTGTGTTTGTTAATATTGAAAGCAATACGAACGCAATTACTTCAATCCGTTGTCGTATTTTTCAATTTGTTCTCGAATCTAAACAACTTCTCACAATAAATATCGCACGATTATTTACCAAAACTGTACACACCAGTTGTTGAATCGATTTGAAAATATGAAACATGGAATTGGTAGAGGGACGAGTAAAATTAATTTGTGATAGGTAGACGACAGGTGAATTTATCCCGGCGCATCCACCATTTCGTCCTATATATATTTTTTCCCCAAACGTGTAAATTAGGTTTTAACGAAGTTAATATCTGAACTAATCCACATAGACAGTAAGGATCGATCTTGTCGTCATTCAGCATGCATTATCCAATTACAAATCAAAATTCAACAGCTATAAATTTATTGACAGCTTCTCAAATATTTATACACTACTTACTATTAATCTATTATTGTATTTATTTCAGTTGGAGATTTTAGAAATTCTGCCTTCGTCCCTAATTAAATTTAATCACGAACGGACGTCCATTTTTAAGCATGCTGTGGTTGTTGTTACTGTGTTGGCAAAACAACAAATAATATTTTAAGCAGTAGCGGAACAATAAAGTTGCGAAAGATCAATAAATATATTTGTGAGATAAACTTTACAAATAGAATATTGGAGAAGGAAATTGAAGAGAAAAGACAGTGCTCCACCATCATTATTATCATCATCATCATCAGGTCTCATTTAAAAACATTTTAATTATGTCACAACCTCCTCCACATCGAAATACCCTATTTAATGAGATTTGAAGAAAAGCTTTTATCACACTGTAATAATGTGTACTATTACCACTGTTGTTGTCATTACACCATCAGCATACTCTATTTGCAAATATTTTAATAAACTTAAACGACTGATTAACGTTAATTAACAGAATGAGTAGCGACAACAAAGTTTTTTCTACTTTACATTTTTTTTTATGAGGGTCACGTTAATTAATACGCGCAAAGAGGAACACTGTAATAATAACGAAATGTTTTTTCCCAGTTTTATTTTTAATTAAAACCACTATCAATAGAGGATTGAATTTTTGGTTAGATTACAATTCTTGTGTGTTTATATAAATAAAATGAAGATTTAAACAAAAGTTTTAGGATTATATGCGACCGATTTGACACGAGCATTACAAAAAATTGAATATGCAATGAAGTGTCCTTAAATTAACATAAATGCATAGGGATTAATACGGTTGAGATATTTATAAACAATGTCGACTGTCACTTCCATAATTCTCTGTTCTAAATTCAGATTTCAGTAATGTAACGATATTTATTATTGATTTCTTTAACTACTACTACTACTAGTACTATAGCAACAACACCAATAATACAAAACCGGTGAGAATAAAAACACTATAGCAAAACAAATTGGAAGTTTCTCTACCTTTCATCTCCATCAACAACAACAATTGCGAACCAGCAAATCTCTTTCTCACTTCGTGTAGATGTGTATATGTGAGAGAGTATTTCTGCTCTCAGTTACATGTAAATTAGGTTTGTTCAGTTTGGGAATGATGTTTTGGACAGTCAAACGTAAATTGGACCATTTTTTTCTCTTCTTGTCTTCTTCAATCTCAATATATCCCGACAATTCGTATATCGCTAGGTTTTTTTTTCTCTGTGTCTTTCTTCACAATAAAAATCTTTTCTTTCTGTCTTGTTACTAGACGAAAGTATCAAAAAGCTAAAAGAAACAGATCAAAAGTATCAACCAAGCCATTGTTACTTACGACGACATCATTAAAGCTTTACATCCGTTTTGCATCTAACATATTGTGATTTCCCAACGGCACACATAGATATACAACTATGTACTATATTTATACATTTAGCAGTATAGTAAAGGAGTAATATGGAAAACTTTTACTTTATGTAACATACAATAGATAGATATGTTGAGAGCAGCTTTGTTCAACAAATAAACATCTAGCCGATATATAGGAGAATATATAGAAAATTCTAATGAATATGATTAAAGCATTCTTATACATCTTTCATCTAATGCATCATGATGCTTCAAAGGCGTATTGTTTGGAAAACTACATAATACAGCCCATTCCTCTTGTCTTATCAACGTATACTGACATAAAACTAGCGTAAATTCTGTGCAATAATAGCGGGCTATTTCGTAATTAAAAATCCACAACATGTGTGTATGTGACTGGATGATTTTTTTATAAGCGATATTAGGTAAGTAGTGATGGTACGGATCTCTGCTTCTAGTTCCACAACGGCGGAAAATTTCGCACAATTTTGAAGCCCTGTTTCCGATTCTGTTTCCGCGCCTTTTAAACGGATATACAGGGTAAATTTAGTATCTAGGTACATTGGAGATTCCCACCCCCTAATAGTTTCCACTCAAATTCAGTGAAATGAAGAGGCATTTGAATGAGATAGAAATATACTGGGTTGGTAAGTAGTGAGAAATATTGTAGTAATTGGTACCACCCACTCTTAACCCCTCTTTTAAAAGGCATAAACCCAACCCAGTATATTTCTATCTCATTCAAATGTCTCTTCATTTCACTTAACTTGGGTGGAAACTATTATGGGTGGGAATCTCTAATGTACCTAGATCCTAAGTTTACCCTGTATACCAGAATTTTTTAGTATTTGCACTAGAGAAATACTATTAGTAAAAGTAAAAAATATCAATATGCGGGAAAATTACACGGAGAAAAATACGAAAGAAGAAATATCCATTTTTTTATGTTGACTCGGCGAAATGTCGTAGGTCTTATTACGTACAGTGGTGATTAAAAAATTGAAACCGAGTCTTGAGCGAGAATTTCACATATTTTCGTTACTGTGACTCAGGTTGTTTCTATCGTGAGGGTAAGAATGTGATTAAGTAGGGGGTGTTGGAGCTAGTTTCAACCATATCAAATTTGTAGAAAGTATCTTTCTATTCAGGTAAATACCCACCCCCTTCTTCTAATTGAATATACTTCTTCCCAAATTCTGACCTGCTAAGATTCTGTTACATTGTAATAATCGTTCTCATAAGCCTGTTTTACACAGTCGCACAAAAAGTGGTGTCTTTTTTTTAATCGCCACTGTACAACGTTCCATATTTACAAGATTTGGTAAACTTTTTGGTTTCAATAAATAAAATGAAAGCGCCTGCACCATAACTGTAACAAAACCGTTCATTTTTTTTTTAGCTTTTTTAGTTTCTGTTTCCGTTTCTGTTCTGTTTCCGTTATAATAAATTTCAAAAAATCTGTTTCTGATATAACACTTCTGTTACATCTCTAATATTAGCTCCCAAAATAGAGAAAATACAAGTCAACGACACACTTCTTAAAAAATACGCTAAAATTTTGACAAAGAAAACAACGCCCAACTGAAATTAGAATTTATTCGTTTTTCAAAACTTACATGAAAATCTGAATAGGGTGGACGTAATGTTAGTTGTGCTAATTTCCTAAATTATCTGCTACTTTACACATAAAATAAATTCCTCATTTGTTATTGTATTTGTGGTGAAAACACATTCAACTATGTGTAAATCGAAATAAGACAAATTTGTATCTATGGTGTTGTTTACTTTAAAACATTTAGTTAATGTCACAACAATAACAACAAAGTTCCAACCGCATTTTATACGAATTGAGCCCCTTTTCCGCCCTTGTACTCTAAAATGTCTGAGTTTCTAACAAATTGGATACTCTCATGTACATAGATACAATATATTGTTCAAGCCTATTTATACAAAAGGCAAGAAAGTAACGTATTTTTATAGACATGTCTAGTGAAAGAAATTGAATTTAACTGATTTAAATTTAAAGGATAGCTAGTTGGCGACAAGACAACAAAACAGAATCCATCAATGATATCGTATCAAATATTTATACAGACTTTAGAGTCTCGTTTGAAATTATATACATCAATCATATTGAATTTAGTCGACTAGTATACATATGTAAGTATATGAATTTATACACAAGGGTTATTTGAAAATCTTAGGTCAACCTAATTGAATATTAATGTTTCCTCGATTGCACACACAAACTAACCTTTGATGACACCTAATTTCTATTCAAACCAAAAAGGAAAAACAACAAATGATATTCGACTGTTGTTATTATTTAAACAGAATATAGACGCTGTTCGTATTTCAATTTTAAATTTCTAAAGTTAATTATTTCGAGTAAGACGGCGCGCAATAAATATCGATTATTTTCAATTTTCATTTTCCGTTAGAGTCGTGTCTTTGTTGTTGGATAACAAGAAAAAGACGCCCCCGTTGGCCTAATGTATCCAAAAATAAATTAACTTCAATTATAAACTGCATTACAATGAATATGTAGTTTAAAAATAAATCGTCGTTATTTTCTATGCAAAACATTATAAATTCCATCGTCTCTCTATATTACATCGTAGTTTCGTATCAATAATTCAATATTTAAAATTTATCAAGCTCTCCCTGCTATAAAGCTACTACTATCTACAAAATAGTCAATTCGGTAAATGGAATCACACGTATACACGTATATACTTACAACACATACACGTGTAAAAGATTGACTCTACAAACGTATTCTTCGAGTTAAACTCAGAAAATAAGACGGAGAGTGATGTATGTGTATGTCTTGGCCAAAGACTGACTGAAACCAACGTTATTTCTTTCAAAGATCCGGCTTTACATTCAAATAAAATCCACCGTCTACATTACCTTATTTGATCCTTGCGATGGTTTAATACGGGATATTTTCACATAGGCACGCCTTACACTTGGGCACAAATTTCAATAATTTCAAGTCTGGACACATTGCACACAACACAACAGCAAATTGGGACAGCTGTTAAATCAGAAATCAGTGCGCAAGGTCCTCTCTTCAGTCTTTTCAACATATCGAATCAACCGAGCTTGTGAAAAGAACGACCGAAGCAACGAACATCTGGAACAAGAACACCACTACACCACCAAGTTCCCTTTATTGTATGTGTTGTAGGTATGACGAGGAATATGGTAGAAGAGGCAAACTGGGCCCCGTCGGTCGGGACTACAATTAGAAAAACCCTAGCATATATACCTTATTTATTTGAAGGCACGAATTATAAGATAAGAATTGATTTGAAATGTAATAACTGTTAGAATTTTATAGTGACAGGGACGTGATCGTGCATTTTTACAATTTAAAGGGCTGCTGTGCACGTGTACCACCAGCCTACATCTTTTCTAACAAAGAGCATTTCCTTTGTTGTCGATTGAAGCATAAGAATGTTGTGAATTTCACAATTACTATCCGAAATAATATTTGCAATTTTTCTGGTAAAAGAAAATTAAAATTCCGCGCCTTTGTGTCATTATTACATTCAACAAGTAAAAACGACACTAGTAATTTATTACTTGTCTTTTAAATTGGAAATAGGGAAACAATATTCAGTGTAATTCCGAATTCATTATCATTGAGAAACTTTGCCAACACGGTTGCTTTACAGGTCAACTGTAACAAAACTGTAATTTCAACGTTACCTACTCTTAATAAATTTGACCAACCAACTGGTCAAATGGAAATGTATATGCTAGACACAAAATACATAAAATAGTAGGTACGGTGGAACAAAGTTAATAATAATAAAACAATAAACTTTAGACACCTGTCGTTTGAATGAATCGCATCTAAACTAATGCGGTTAATTTACACACAAATCGTACTTGGGTTGGTGTTGATTACTTTAATCATAATGACCAAAGTACAACCAATTATAATTTATATCAAATAAATACAATAAAATAAAGCATCTTAAATAATGAATCATCATCTAATCAATTTTGACCTTTCATTATCTAAGACAGTACCGCATTCCAATAAAAGATGCACTCTGGTTTTTTCTTTCACACTCAAAACATTTAACAAACAATCTCAAATTGGTTGATTTGTATAAAAACGATAAGGAATAAATTTTGAGATTTTCTTATTGGTTTATTAAAAATATTCCAATAATTTGAACAAGTCTTGTTTCCTGAATTTAATGATAAAATCAGCGACCGGATTGGAAACGTTCGATGATGATAAGAGAGTGAAAATATAATTGGTGAAATGAATACAAGAATCGAATAAGATAGATAGACACGTTCCATTGACGATTCTAAGGAACATCATTAATTTTCTTGCACACGTGCCTCCAACATCCATTATTATTTGAATAACATCAACGCCGCCACCACCATCGCCTACAATTGTAAACGGAATTTCTACAACAGAATCGATGATGATGATAATCGTACAAGAATAGATTTGTTGTTGTGAGTAAATTCACAAATATGAAAAGCAACATCGAAGATTATTTTTGCTGGGTTTACAAAAGAGAAACTGGCTTTTCTTTTTTGATTGAGGTCAAGAACTGATCCAGATATATCGACATAATGGCCTCGGCTATTGTTCGAGGGAAGAATATGTATAGGGAAGGAACTGCCATACAAAGACAATGTAAAGGTTTCTCAATCGCTATACTTCAATCCTCTTTTACGGTCAGATTGATACATTTCACCTGCTCAAATCGATACACTTTAAGGGATTGTTTAAAGTGTATGTAGATAAAAGTAAAACTTGGTCAAAACAGAGCTTTTATATTAGAACTTTATTTTTGTTTTAATTGTGTATTTGCCATCGGATTCTCGAGGTGTTGTAGAACTATAATTTCACATCTCTTATCTCGTAACTGTAATCCACAACTTGAATTCGTTGAGTGAGCATAAAAGGCAATACATCCGGTACTGTACAAATAAAAGTATCCAACTTATAAAGAGGAGAAAAGAAATACAAATAAATAATATAGAAAAAGATAAATTGAGGAATAGGAGCATAGACAGAGGAGGTAGAAGGAAAAATGAATGGAAACCGCAGATAAATGTCGATAAACAATATTATTGATAAAAGAAATTGAAATATGTCACTATCAGAACGTAGTCTCAATTCAGCTAATATTTTTATTATTATATGCACCATTGCTCAGGAAATGCAAAAGGAAGCATTTTAGATTAAAATAAATAAATAAATAGAAGAATTTATTCAAATCAACAATTGTTAAAATTCTTTTTTATTGATTTTCCATGAAATTCAAACAATATTACCGGATTAACACGAAAAACTCGCTGACTTTACTGATTATTATATTTTCCCCATCAACTGTTGTAATAATTACAAATTATCCAACGTGAATTATTCCATCTATTACAACGATTTTTAAATTACAAATTACCTGGATAGCTTATGTACATTGATTATTAGATTATTGTAATAATTTTCATATTTCAATTATTACATTCTACACCTTTTCCAACTGTAGTTCAGAAAGTAACAGATTAATTTCAGAAATCGTCAATTGTATTTCAGATTAGTAAAATGCGTTTCAGAAATCGTAAATTGTATTTCAGAAATGTAAAATGTATTTCAGAATTTGCGAAATGTAGTTCAGAAAAATTAAATAAATTTCAGAATAGATTAATTTGTAATTTATTTTAATTTATTTTCACTCAATTAAGACCCATAAAACAATAGATATAAAATATTTTTGTTATTAAAATTACATAAATAATTTACTATTTTTGGTATAAGTTTCAGTTGAATCCAATCATCTTCAGTACTTCCCTTGAATATAAGAATTAAATGAATATAATTGACTAATCTGAAATACAACTGACGATTTCTGAAATTCAACTTACAAATCTGAAATACAATTGACGATTTCTGAAATAAAATTGACTAATCTGAAATACAACTGAAAATATCTGAACTACACTTGGAAAAGGTGTAGAATAGGATACAGTTAATTACAAAATAACTCGCTTCTATTATCGGATGACAACACAAATTGAATGACATAGATGAGAATTAACTTACATTAAATAGCCGAGAGTTACCAAAATTAATATTCACATTGTTATGAAATTATTCAAACAATAATATCAAGTTGTGTTGTAGATATCCAAATTTAGGTTAAAAGTCACCAAGGACATTGGTTTTTAAATTGGGTGAATTCTTGTCTAGTAGTAGTGGAGGAGGACAAGTCATCATTAATCATCAAGACTGATGAATATATCGGACAAATATGATAGACACTCTGATTTTACTCTTCATTTTCATATCGTCTATATTTAAAGAAAATCGTGGTTTTAAAAGCCTCCAATTTAGAAAATGATTGCTCAAAAATTAATGATTTAGTACACAACTGTCTTAAAATATAGATTAAGAGTGAACTCAATGGGCAAAAAGCATCTGAATTTCCTCTTGTCTACAATTCAAGGAGAAAAAAATGCTAATGATTTAAGCCGAATTTTTTTTAAGCCAAAAACTAAAATAAAGAATTGTATACGATTTAGTAATTTAGTATTAAAGTTGACCAAAAACAGAAGATTTGACACCAAAATCGACTTAGAACATACCCTGTTTGCATTTCAGTGGCGAATTCGCTAGAAAAATTGACGACTTAGGATGAGAATTTATTGAAAATTCAATGGAAAAGTCACGATTTTAGTGCAAAAAATTGAATAAAAGTACCTAAATTGGACGCTTTTCACGATTTAAAAACAGAATTCAGTTAAAAACCAATGTTTTGAACCGTTATTTGTTTTGTTCCGCTTTTTGTTCCTTTAACTCATCAAGGATGATTAAAATCACCATTAATAAGTGCAATCATGTATTCAGATCATTTTCAAAATCACCTAAATAATTTAAATAAGTTAATAATGAGGCGAGTAAATTAGAAACAATTATAAGAACACGTTTATTTCTTTTAAAACTGATTTCAATCAGTTCTATACACAAGAATCAAATGATTTCTTCCATTTAAATATCTTCTAAGAGATTTAACTCATCTGTTAAAGATTTAAGTGTTTTGTAATGACTACCGAAGATAATAAATCACTTTAAGGAGATTTAATTTACATATCTCAAATCACCTTTTTGAGAAAGATTTAAATATAAGACTAAAGTCACAAAAATTAAGTAAGTCAAAGGAATTTCAAATTCTTACAGCTCTGCTCAAGACAATAATTTTTTTAAAACAAAAATTCAACTCAACAATTGTCTAAAAATTTCCAAATTATCTGCTTTTTACAATTGATGATTCAGAATAAAATCTATCCTAAAACTGAAATTGTCTAAATTGTTCCTTTTGTACCATTCAAGAGCAAGATTTGTTAGAAACTGATTACAACGAAAATGTCTCAAAATTTAAACTCTAAAATACTTTCAAAAAAACTATTAAAGCATAGAAGTTGCATTTTCCGCACGATTCAGGTGTAAAATTTGTTAAATACTGATGATTTAAGACAAAAAATTGGGCTAAAGAGCAGAAATTCAAGTCGAAAATTGACTAAAAAATTGCTTTCCAATAAAAAAATTTTCCATAAGAATTGATGATTTGGGACACGAATAGGTACTTTAAAATCAGCTCCTTATCACTAATTAATAGTAATCGATAAAAATTAAAAACGTAAATACTAAAGTCAAGACTGTCCCTAAAACTGAAAACTGTCTGACTTTCCTCTTTTTCGAAGTTCAATAGGAAAACTAATGCTTAATTACGAGAATTATCCACAAGAAACGATGAAAATCGTATAAATCGTCCACATTTCACGATTCAGTATTATTATTGCTATTATCAAAATGTGCCCGATTCGGAAATGAATTGGAAATCAGTCTTTAAACTCAACAATAGCGTTTGTTTATAAAATCCAGTAAAACAAATTAAAACTTTAAGAACTGGAACATTATTTATCCAGCGTCGTAAACTACAAACAGCGTCGAAACAACGTACAAAATCAGACTGAAAACGCACCTAAATCTAATGTGTTTTTCTTTTTTTGTAAATTTCCTAGAAGTTCTATTGAAATGAAAATGTCTAGACACTAGACCCCGTCTATCGTTTATGGATTCATCATACTTTGTCCATATCAATCGAGAATTCAACAAATAATTCTGGTAAAATGGCAATATCCGGCCTCACCACATCCCAAACAGTCAAGGGTTCAAATTGTTTATTTTAATTGAAACCAACGTTTCCTATGTTGTTACACACACACACACACATCTCTCCTGCTTCTTCCCTCTCTCGTCGATCAACCGACAAAAGGCGGATGTGGGCTATTTAATCATTTGGAATTCTAACAAATTTTTATTTTTCCAATTACCATTTTTACATCTTAACTAATTTTAAAATATTGAATTTTTTAAGCAATGAAATTTAATTATTGTTGATTGTAATTAAATGGAATGCTTTCAAACACTTGTTATACATTCCAACAAGTGTTTAGATCATCAGATCTACAAAAATCTTCGTGTTTTTTTTTCAGTGCTCTTTTTTTTAACCGACAGCTTATTCTCATAGTGGGATGGTTTTATTCGTTTCCTTTGACTAAACCAAACGATATATCAACAAAATTAAATGTGTGTGTGTGTGTGTGTGTGAGAGGATGGGAGAGGAGAAGGATGTGAACCAGCTGCCTATTTACTTATTGAATAAATTCACACCAGTGGCGGTTCAATTGTCTCACACAAATACTTTGCAAATTTTCTATTTACTCAAGATAACGAAAACGATAAAAACCGTTATTATTAATACCTATAAGATGCACACAAAACTTACCGAGATTTTTTCAAAAGAAAAATCCAGGATTTTCTAAAAATTTCAAGACAATTTTAATCTTGTTGTTAGAAGTAGAAAAACGGTATGAATTACTCACAGAATTAAGCATCACAAGAAGAACACACACATATTTTTAATTAGTACTTAAAAAAAAAACACGCTAAACTTCTATGCACAGGAATCGAGCAAACAACTCCGACGATGTCTATTTCAACAATAATAATCTGTGCGAGCCGAACGGGAACCGTCTATCGAGGGGGAATATGCTGTTTGTGGGGAAGGGAAGTGCGTATATGTCCCATATTGTTCGGGATTCTGTACAATATTCCATCTCGCTCTGCCATTCATTTATTTACACTATTTTTACGTCAATATACAAATATTACCCTTTAAGAAATTCGCTGACTCCTCAAACTAAACATACACACACACACACACACACACACGTATACATACCAAAATTAATAAATATCTAACCTAAATTAATAAAGTCACTGATAACGTTATCAGTATAATCGTCATCATCTTACCCACACCCATCGACTAACCCCTAAACTAACAATAACACTATAAAGTATATAACACGATTTTACTGTAACAATATTTGAATTAAATTACCTTGTTTTAGGCTTTAATGAACAGGGGAAGTATTGGGTAATTGTGGTCGTTGTCTTGTTAACACATGATGCACAAACACACACACGCGTGCACGCGGTTGTTTTACGTTATTTAAGCATGTTTATAGCTTATAGGTGAGATCTTCGATCCTGACACTCGAAACAAACAACTATAATTAATTATTATGAAGATTTCATAAGAAAATAGAACTCAAATTACTTGAAAACGATTCAAGATATCGAGATCGTATTAGTCTCATTCGATTTTAAATACGATTCTACAACTTGCTTCCCCCTTAAGTATTTGAAAAATTAACCGAATTTTCCGATAATTCGGAAAATTCACGTTTTGAGCTGGAAAAATGGTGTTGTCGGAACTCATACATCTCTTTGTTTAGTTGATAAAATAACTTATATAATAATAAGAATGATAGATAGATAGATAGAGGCAAGTTAGCGGTACCTAACCAACTTATTCTTAATTTAATTTTCTTTGCGGTTTTTCCTAAAATCGGGGTCCAGAGTAGCCCAATTTTTCTAAATTACAAATGTAAATAATACAACTGGACCCTCCTGAAATGTCAGAATAACCAATCACGTCTTTCACACAAGACAGATGTTCTAAAAGTCTTGCTTTTCTTATAATTATCGTCGACAATCAACACACACACATTTCAAGATTTTATAAAACATAGCACACCTCTTCTTAAATACATATTGATTGCCTCTTACTTAGATTCGCAAAGAAAGGAGCCAGGTATACCTAAAGCGTTACCCTGTAGATCGATTTCTTGAGATGCACTTCCAAATAAAGGCATGTTTATTTTGCTGAAAGAGACCCAATTTAGAGGCCTATAAAGCCACATAACATTACTGCTATAAAAGAGCACATCTCTCATCAGATCAAAGGACAAATTGACACTGAAGTCTCTAGCTAGGATATCATCCTTGGGAAAAGAGCTAATAGAGCAGTAAACAATGGAAACTCTCCACAAATAATATTAGTGTTGTTGTGAAAATTTCTCTCACATCTATTTAACAACAATAATAGAAAAATAATTATTTTATGGTCATATGTAGTAACTTTTCATGTTGATAATAATAACCGTACTTTTGTTTAATCTAATAAACGGTTCATTAATGATGAATGTAAATATATAAAAATTGATAAATTTCGACAAAAATCCTTGTATAAATATTAAATAATTTAATTGTTTTAAATTTGGATTGGAATTTCTTTTATCAAAATATTTGATAATACGCATCCGGCTAAGGAAAAATTTCGTACAATCACATTTATACATAAATTTTAGATTTAAATTAACCTTCTATACAGGGTGAAATCGAAATTCCTTTGAATCTTTAAGCTACGTATAGGACCCGAAAAATTGAGTCGATTTGTAAAATATATTAGGAGGTCGGTATGACCTCCGGTTTTCTAGAAAAAAAATGCTTTGAATATTTTGCCAACATTCTTAAAACAGCTGGAATAAAACAGTGTGTTTAATCAAAAAATACAATTAATACCCCTCGGCTAATATCAATCAACATTAGGTGTTCAATTATCAGTGCAACCGTTGATTGTGGATGATTGCAGGCTTATTCTCCTACTTTTTTATCTATTTACTTTTATATTTTATATTTTTATTTATTTATAACTATGGTGGGATTTACGTATTTAAAGGCAATTCGATTTCATCCTGTATAGACCTTTTGTAAATTAATCTTCTTAGACTGTTTATAATGGGGTTGAAATTAAATAACAAGTTGATTAGGACCAGTGAATTACAGGCATTGACTATTCACAAATCACAAACTGTACCTTTCAGATGTTGGAATAAGAAAAGATGGCAATTTCGCACAGAAAAGCATTACAAACAAACAAAACACTTCGTTATAATAAAGCTCGTTATAAGCGATTTCCTGAGCAATTAGACGACCAAAAATACATACATCTCTGATAAATACAGGGTGATTCAAGACGATTGGTTGTTAAAAAAGTATAAGAAGTTATAATTGATGAAATAAACTTTATTTAATGGTCCTTAAGCACCTTGTTTATCACGTGTGTCTAGAGTATATTATCATTAATATGCTTAATTCATTATTTTGTCTTTTTAAATATTTTTTTTTTTTTGTGAAAACTAATCGTTCAAAGTCAAACAAAAAATCCAGAAGCTAAATAAAATTTCATTAGATGTGATAAGAAAGTTTAAACAAAATCTGGTATAAGGTTTCCGAGATCAAAAATAAAATAGTGCGAAAACTATGGTTCTTTCATATTCTTTCTACCAGATTTTGTTTAAACTCGGTATAATTTTTTTGAAAATTTTTGAACACAGTTCGTTTTCCATCCAGTAGCGTTCAACCTTAAGGGTGTTTGAACGACTTTCAATTACGCTATGGTTATGCAACAAAAAATACGCGTCCAGTGATTGGCGGCAATCTCGAATATTTTTAGTATTTTAGTGAATCATATAGCAATTTCGAAATCACAACAATATCTTATTAGGGAAGCTTCACGATCGAATTGATACGATATAACTCCCATCTATTCTACCATAGTGTATGACAGAGAATCGATGCTGTATAGTTGACTTGACTAAACATCCTTAGGCTGTTTTAAGATTGTCACTGTATTAACGTGCATTTCGTATCGAAACATTCAGGATATGGTGGCACACCGGAAGAGTCTGGAACATTGACGATTATTGGATTTGTAACAAGTATCTATAGTTAAATATATGTGTTGTTTCTGTAGAATATTGATGCTCTTTGTTTATAAGATAGATTCATTTTAGAATTTGTGATAAGAAAAGACGAGTACAATGAAATATTAAAAAAAAATTGTTCATTTGTGTAATGTACCTTGATGGGTGAAGAGCCACAAAAAAAACTCTAGACTACAATTTGTCATTATTTCGTTATTCGTTTTTCTCTATTTACCACAATTACCGTGTCTCAAGTATTATGGCTTTCTATAATTGAAGATAATAAAACGACAATTTACTCGATGATAAATTACAATGGACAATAGAATAACTGATAAAATCCATTTTCAGTCTTAATTTTTGCGTTGACTACATTTTTATCCAACAACAGATGTGATAATAATGGAGGGATACAGAATATCATCAGTAAGCAAATGGTGTTTGTTATACATTATACCATGTGTGTGTGTGTGTGTGTGTGTGTGTGTGTGTGTGTTTCATGTTTAGGTGATTCTTACAGAATGAGGTGAAACTGGTATATATGAGTCATGTCAAATGAGGGTGCTAGTGAATGAGTAGATGTATAGTGCGTGATCTGAAAATTTTAACACTACTGACTTGCATAAACCAAACAACTGGCCAATTAAAATTTTAATAAATAAATGGATTACATGCACATAAAATTGAATGAACAATGTTTTGTATTTTTCAAAATCATATTCTTATCAACTTTCCTTCCATTGTCGATCGTCAAGAGAAATTGTTATGCATTCTTTATAAATTCGATACAGGCAACGGAACGATCAGATGACTATACCTACAATAACTCCTATCGATATTCTATTTAAGGATCAAATTTACCAAAAATTGGATTAGATTATGTGCGAGAAAAGACTTATCGTTACCTATATAAAGAAAAAGAAGAAGAATAAGAAAGAAAGACTACCTACCTGTCGTATCAAATTTGTGTATAAATGTTTCTTAGATATCGCTAAAAATTGTTTGTATAGAAAGAAGATAGTAGGTTGTATGTCTCTAGTTCATTGTCCAGGGTCTTATTCCATTAAGCATCAATCAGTATTAAGGGGATGAATGTAGAAATAAACTGAATACCCTCTAGTTTTCCAACATATCCAACTAACCAGGTTAATTGTCGGTGGGTATTTTCGTTGTTTTCTTGTCTCATCATGGCTAATGGAAATTACCTGTTAGACTGTTATAGAATGACAGTGGATAGTCCAATGTACATACATACAATAAAAAGAGAATCATGAAAAAAGAAAATAACATCATTGAAATTGTAGATATTATGTAGCTGTAGTGATTGTTACGAATTTAATCCAGATTTTATTGAAACGAACGACTTATATACCAATCCGAGATAATATCAGAACTTTAATGCTGACGATATTTTGTGTTTGTAGTGGTAGTGTGAGAATGACGTTGAATTTGAAGAGTCGTTCTAAATCCGATGGCAAGCGTTGAGTTTTAACGTACTTCCGCTTCTACATGCATTTTATACTTCATTCCCTTTTATCTACTTAACTTTGTGCGCGCTACTTATAATTCTCCCCTGATGTCGTTGGATAGTAGTTGACGAGGTACATGATGCGAATATCTTTTCTAGTTCAATTTCCACAACGATGAATAAATATCTACACACACACACACACACACACACACACACACACACACACAAATACATCATTGAAACTGGCTTGTATATGGGGGATAGTCGAGACATCCTCCACATTTTCACAACACAGATCTCTATAGCAAATAAATAATACTATATAGCCATAGTATGTCAGTCAGAAAGAAGATATAGCTACAGTTGTCCATTATTTAGCAATGTATGTCTGTAACGGCGACTCATTTGCTAATGCCTGTGAATAATAGAGCATGTAAGATCATGCGGCCGTCTTAATTGATTGCATCACGAACTCCAGAAACAAGACTGATTAAACTTGAATAGTCTTACGATAACTACAAATTAGATAAATAAGAACGTTATCGTTACATACGTTAATTCTAAATTTTAATCGGAATTTCATTCATTTCCATCGTTTGTTTGTTTTTTGTTTTTTCTTTATCTTCTTCATCCCCTTCTATACAATCGTAATATGGGTTAGATTAAACAATTTTCTTAGATTAAATCTGTACAGTTGTTGTGTTGAATTTCGCATTGTTTTCAGTGTTAATTCAGGTCACAAAATCTAATTTAACCGTAATTCTGGTTACATTCCTCTTTTTGTTGCATTACACATTTACATATGTAGAATAAAACAGATGTTAAACATCAACTAATATGGCTGCGATTTAATTGTAATACATAGTGTTACATTAGGTATTTTGTAGTTTCCAAATCTATACTACACATAGGATTTAGGTATACTTAGGTATATATGTAATATGTAAAAGTGTAGGCGACTGTACCGAGGGCTATATCTCATTTTTACGGTCCATACAGGAAATGTTGGCAAGATTAATGTCATTTCAGAGCTGTATCCCTCTCTTAAAATGTAACACCGCACACATCGGCCTTTCTATCGGGCAATATTTCATAATTCGGCTTTTAAAATTTCAAATGTCACTTAATGACCTAACCATAAATGGAAATGGTCCAGGATAGGGTTGATGACATGTACGACTGCACAAAATGTTTCATTCGTTCTAATTCAACATTAACACACACGCATATACATACGATACATATATGTATGTATAAAAAAAAAATAAACATTTTAACATCAAATATTCATAGGACGCCTTTAATACCTACACATTTAGAAAAAATGTGAAAATTTCAAAGAAACTATAGAACAGGGTGGGAAAAATTTATAGAGAAACTCGAACAGAGTTGAAATATGTACGTAATGCAATATGTGGACGTATATCTATCTTGATGATAGTGGTGGTGGTGGTGATTATATGGCTGAATGATGGAAAAAGAAGACGATGACGGCGTCGACGACGAGGAAAGAACAAAGCGAATACAGAGGACGGGTGAAGGCAGGCGAAAAGGACAGTCCAACCCCAAAGTGAGATCACTGTGGTGTTGTTAAAAGCATTTCCACGTTGTGAAAGATGTGGTGGTTTCGTTGAAAATACTGCCTTTTTAGTTCTAACGAAAATATTTCCTCGAATATTCCAACTTAACTTTACTGGATTTATCTTGGTTTTAGTCACGTTATCAGAGAAGCAAAAAGGAATGTTTGGAGTGCATTTCTTCTCTTTACAATTCACGATGTCTTCTGTGTATATTAATTTAATTAGTTTCGATTCAAAATGCTTACAACATAATGTTGGTGTAGGTTATTTCTAAAATTTGTTGAAACTTACCGGAAAATTATCCTGAAATGAGATTTCACATTATAGTTTGAATAAGAATAATTGAGTTCAAGTAAACGAAGAAGAATCACTTGAATACAATGAACTGTACCACTATTGTATAACGAATTTAATAAGATCTCTTCGTATTTATTTGAAATTTTAATATTTTAAATTACGGTTAGAGCATCATTAATTTTCGTCTCTTATTTATTCGTTGTTGTTTATTTTTTTTTTTGTTTAAAAAATTAAATGCAAAACTATCGAAATGTCGACGACTTTGTTGACATTTCTACACGACATTTTTCATAGAAAGGTCGTCTTAATAAAGTTCACAGTTTGTGCACATTTATGTAAATTGTTTACAGATACCTATCGTTATTGTAGAATTTCGATTCTATTATAGAAACAATACAATTTTTATTTCGTCCATTTTCTAACGTATACACAGCAGCTTAACGATAATCCACCTAGTTGTTAGAAGCCCTACATTACCGAGTCTATCATTCATGTATTCACGCCCCATAAGGGGGGGTTATTCTGCAAATTGTGCCTGTCATGGAATATCTCTTTCAATTTGTCATTTTCGTAAAAATTTCCGTATATACACACACACAAATACACTAAACAGTATATTTTGGGCTTTATATATATATATATATATATATATATATATATATATATATATATATATATATATATATATATACATAGAATACATAGAGTTCTTTTGACGTCTACCTGCCTACGGCACTAGAAAAATGTATCAATTGTTGTGTTTTGATGCTTCGAATTTTCCAAGTTTTATGTAGGAGATAAACGACAGAGCTTTACCCAATTCTTAATTTAAAAACTTTTATCATCTAGGCACATTAAGAGCCAATCGTTTTATTGATAGAGAACGTAGTATAGTAATATAGAGAAAACATCAAGAATTAAAAAGAGTAGAGGAAAAAAAAACAGTGTTTGTACGGTTTATTCAACACGGACTCTTTAAGTACACCGCTTGGTTAGAGATTTATTTCAGCGACCATATACAGAGGATAATAGGTTGTACGTATACACAGACACCTATTGTGGAACTTGACTATTTATGTTCGTTTCTCAGTCAGCTTTATTGGACTTACCTGATACGAATGGTTAATGACTACAATTCAAACATGGGTAAAATTAAAATCGAGCCAACAACTAACAAAGACGGATAACCGTTTAAAATGAAAAATTATTATATAATGCTACCAAGAGAGAGAGAGAGAGAGAGAGATGGGGATCGATATGTGACGTTCGCAATTAGGAAATTATATGTAAATTACTTCCTTCATTAAATATTAATTAGAATTAATTTACGTTAATAGAATAAAGGTTTGTTGGTTTCTTCCACAAATATTATATTGAAATTGGAGATTGAACGATTTAGATGCTTTTAAACGATCCTACTCGATCTTGTCAAGTGGTTATTTTCCTTAATCCATCGATAGAAATGTTTATTCACAATTTTTATACTCAAACTGTCTTGTTCTGATGCTATTACACCGATTTTACCTTATTCTTAATTGTTGATTAAGCAATTTGTTTGATACTAATATTTGTTATAGCAACATTGTTAACAGGTTTAGTTTAGTTGCTTGTTTATCGATCAATTTACGATAAATTGCCCCAAAACTGTATTTGTTAATTAACGTGTGGCCAACAATCAAAATTGACGATAATTTTCGTTTTCTAACATCACAAGGTGCAGTAGTGGCAAAAGAGAAAGAGAGAGAGAGAGAGAAAGAGATTAGACGAGTCGACATTCCTGACGAGCTTTAAGCACAACTTAATAACAAGCGACATGCATTTAAATGTCATTTATTTAATGTTACACCTTTCGTACTCGACTGATATTAATACAATGTGACATTTAATTTATGGCAACATAAAATCATAAAAGGGAAACATTTCACGTTGAAAATATTGATGGAAACAAAAACAAAAAAAAATGGCAATTTGTTAAATCATCATCAATAATTCTCGCCTTTGTATTTTAATTAAACGATAACAGTTTGAATAGTAACTGTTTCTATTAAACAATGTCATAGTTTATTGGCAAAATATCTTCATTGTTTGTTAGGGAATTGTTAAGCAACCGTTTCATAGCGAACATCCATTCAATTCAGCTACTTGAATATTGTGAAGCGGTCCTTATCATACTAAAGACCACAACAAAAGGATGTGTTTTCCTTGTTGGAAATAGTACAACTTGTACACAACAATATAGAAGACGGTGAATTAAAGTATAAAATACATCGAAACTATGATAATAATCAGGAGTAATCGAGATAAATAATCGCCTAAAATTAAATTAATCAAAGCTCACATGAAATATTACAAAATATTTAATATTTTATCGAAACAAATAATAATTTTCCATGAATATCTCTGGTGAGCTTTTAGTGAATAAAATAGAGAAAACTCACCCTTGTAGATTGTGTAAGCGCAGACTCAATCTTAACCTCTTCCAGCTGATGAAGTGAAAGCTTCAGGATAATCATTCGTTAAAAAGCACCATATTTCGCGTAATCTATGATTTTACAACAATATTACTATATACAGCTCACCTATTTATTTATTTGTAGAATAAATCCACAAGATTTTCTACAATGAAAAACATCCAAATCCAATTGATTATAATTTCAACAAATACAGCTAATAGTTATGGTGTCAAATGGTGGTGAGATTTTGGTTTGAATACATTAAAATGAACGAACGTAATGTGGACAACACACCATCGTACACGACATGTATCCGCGAAATGGTGCGCATCCAACCACCCTCACTTTATATATTTGGTAGAGGGGATGGATGCTGCGCGTTACCAAGCAACATCGGATCATAATCATATCATACACCACCTACCCTTTATAGATGAAAAGGGAAGCTAGGAGAAGGTGCATTTGTAATAGAGTGGGGAGCACGTATAAAATTGCTCTTTTTCAAACTATTTCGTATAGTTTAAAACAACTAGCCAATATATTTATAGGTAATACTGTAGGGGTGATTATAATTGTCTAATTGAATGATTAAATTAAAGAGTTATAAGAGAAGAGAGTAATTGGAATGAAAGTCGCCCGGCGCATCCACCAAAATTCACTCGGAATGGAATTTTACACTTTCGTTCTTAGATAAATTGAATTTATCTTTTCGAAATTCCTTGGATTATGATGGAAATGGAAACGTGATTTCAATTTAAAAATTGTCAGTTAGAATGATTCTACAGAAATTACAAATAGCTTCTATACAAAATCAATATTATTGATGGTGATTTTTGTATTCTCAAACAATTTTTGAATCAATAGGTATTATGGTGGATTTATTTATACCAGGATAATAATTGTACCTACTCTATTGAAAATTGAATAACCGATCAAACATACCATATTTAAATAGGTATTTATCTATACGTTGTTTTTGTGTTGATAATAGCCAAAGTTCCGGTTATATCTCTGTTATAGTGATGTGATATCCAAACAAAACATCGTTGATAAGGACCGAAAACAACAACAACAACGCACCGTGCAACATTCCATTAACTATGGAACGTACAATATCGGCACCTGAATTATGCCACTAAAGGTATCCCACTATACTGCATTACTAACAATCTTGGCAATGTTTAGTGTTTGGACTTTAAGCAGCAACTGTATAACTATATCCTTCTATATACATACCTATATATATATAAATATGTGTACGTGTATGCTTGTGTGTGTACCTTTATGATTTTACGTGTATGGAGCGGGGGCAGCTATTATGCTTTTTTTCATGCGCCCAACATACAAGCAATCACAATATATTGCGTAAATTATTCTCAAACTGAAACTATTTAAGACAGGTATACCAATAGTAAAGTGTAGTAGGGGTAACAGAACCCCCACCAATACTCTTTCTTGAGTTACCCCTCAAGAAACCACCCTACCCGTTCTAGTGGACTTTACAGAGTGGAGTGTAGCGACAGTGGCCGACTGTAGAAGATGTTGTTCACTTATATATAATACCTATACACCAACATGATGGACTTTAAGAATGTTAAATCACGACATATTATTGTACACCTTCTAATATTGGAGATTGTATTGATTTTAATTAGCGAGTAGGTGGAACAATTGTAAAAATTCTTCCACTATTATTTACTCCATCATAATTTGTCTTTATATTGTTGTGAATTACAGAAATACATAGAAATAAAATTAAAACTACAATCAACATTGCAATGTCACATTTCAACCATAATTAATTTAAATTACACGTCACAGTATCAAATAAATTATAAAAAATACTCGAATTTTCCCCATACATTATTTCAACATGTAAAATTAAGTTTTGTCTTGTAAATGAGTTGTATGTGTCAGTAGTCCAACTAGCCAGTCGATCAAGTCTGTTGGCGTTGTTTTGTGTCCGAAATGTTTCAACAGGCCTTACTGCATACCCATTCCGACGAGTAACCACTAAAGCAATTAATTTTCAAGTAGTATAGAGCAACCAACTAAATATACCAACCAAAAAAAAAAAAAGTTAAAAGAGCGATCATCATTATTCGAACAGTCATTCACTGTTTGTTTTTTGTGTTTCATTTCCATTCTATTTATATTTTTCGAAAATTCTACAGATAGTTTTGCAGTTGTAGAGTATTATTAATGACTACAGATATATTCAATGTTCGGTAAGTATAGGCATTGAGTGAATAATAACATAGAGATTTCAGCTTTATGGGATATTTGTAATCAAAAAATTTGCTCTGCCATCTATTTGTTGATCATAATTCTAACGAATTCTTCTTCTGTTTCAGACTCTTGGTATCCTGGCCTCCAAATTGTACTATTTTGTTTTTAGATTTTCTTGTGTTGTTGAGTGAATTAACGTTTATGATGGATCCTGTTTAAAATTGTATTCGATGTGATTCGATAGTGTCGCCATCTGGTGGTCAGAATACTCGTCCGCCTGGAATACTTACCCAAAAAGCATGGAGAGCTGGTATCTCTATATTATTATTCACTCAACGGTATTTTAGGTAAATAGCTTTTGTAGATTCAATTGTTGATGTTCGTGTCAAGTGGCTATACTATGTGTATGCGTTATTTTAGAAAATAGATACGGTTGATGATCACCTTGTAGCTCGTTTCGTTTCCATTACATATAACATTGAAGAAGATGCGTGCGATATGGCAGTGTGTGGTGTTTGAACAAAACGAATTCTATCACACTAAAAATACGGATTTGTATTAAAAATTGTCACGTATACGTGATTTTCTAGATTATTTTCAACTATGTATATATGTAAGGTATGTTGTTGTAGGTACTTATATTTCTTGGAGAATTCAATAAATATCGACAAATATTAAATTTTCGATATTTTCAAATGGCGCTAATAATAGTCACCGTAAAATTATATTGATGGGTCGTAATAGGTTGTAGCAGGAAGAGTAGGGAGATATAATTCCTGCGATGAATCCCTATAGATTATTATAGTAATATAACCAACACTCTAAGGACATACTGCTATAATTTAAAATTAATATAAATTGAGAGAAACAAGAAAACATAGAATAGAAGATATGCTGATGGGCTCTGTGGGAGTTTTAATATATTTTCGGTGTGTGTGTGTGTGTGTGTGGTTTTTTTAATTATTATTTGTTGAAATTTCCAAACAAAAACAAATCAACTATTGTGTACTTTTTTAATTATTTGTTGTAGTTATTGTTGTTTCCACAAAACAAAAAAGATTTTTCAATTACAAATAGCTGCAGTTTATCATGTGCAACAAAGGTGAATATATGCTGATGCAGTTGGTGGTGCTTATAGCATTTCTCCCCTCCCCCCACCCCAACCACCCTTACCAATATATACAAAAGTTTTTGTTCAATATAGTCCAACAATAAAATAGCTGAGTATCGTGGCATTTAAGCTCTAGTACTTGAACAAATACTACCAACTATGAATGCAAATCAACAGTTGAGATGAATTAATATATGGATTTGATTTCAATCATTAATAATAAACTACAAATAATTCTACAATATTATTATTTTAATTACAACTAGTATAGAAGAATGTAGAAATCATTTCATAAGGAGTTATTCTTAATTAATTTTAATTTCCAACAATAAACGTTCATTTCTCTAGTCCTGCTCTCATACTATATACGCATGTATGATGATAGGGGTTTGTATGAGTTGACCTGCTGATGGCATCTAGTGGTGGTTGGCGATTTATGCACCATCTGGCGTTGAAACAGCCCTCCCGTTCTCTAGTCCGACCACATGCCATCTATAGTTGAATATAACGTTATAATGTTTTTCATCCCATTTTAATATACGTAAAGGCCATTTAGATTACGTAAAGGACAGCATGATTGAACGTATGGGAAATATTAATTAATGAGAACGTTTAGTCGTTCCACTGAAAATACACTACTGCCTTTACAATTGTTGTATTATATTCTATACATATAACGTAGGTATATTATGTACCTATACATAGACGTTTCATAACCGTACCATATAGATCTGAAATAGTAATTGTTTTTGATTTATTATAAGCGAGGCTAAATGGTATTTTGCAGGAAAGAACGAGACGAATTCACTTCCAACTTTTAATTTTTACATTATTATTTGACATAATTAAATTAGATATTATGTTAGGCTTGACAAGAGCCGAGAGGAGCGGGGTATTTTCCCAAAGCCCTACAAAGGCCCAGAGAATATTTTCTTTGAATTTTATTCAACACTTATCTGACCGTCAAGTACTTCGAAAAGTTTCCAATTTTACCCTAAGAACTATTTATTTACAGGGTAACTAATTTAAATAAAGAAAAAGCCTTGAATATGTCAATTATTTTGTAATTTTCTAAGTATTAGCAGAAGAATTTTTATGGTGATATGTTTTGCCATAGGGTAGAAAACCGCCAAAAATCAAAAAATGGAATATAATCCTTGATAACTTTAGCCTCCAATAAGGGATGAAAACGCGGCTTACACCTTTTTGATAACCCTAGCGAATGTATATCAACTGGTATTTAACCCACAAAATAATGTTGAGAGATATTTAAAAAAATCTTGATTTTTCAAGAATAGCTTGAACCCTCATATACTTATACTTGAGTATGGGTACGAACAACAAAATACGCATTCCTCAAAATAGAATAAACTACCTATATGTCTACAAAAAAAAAGAACCCGAAAGTTCTGACCTTGGGTGATTTACTTACAAAGTCGTGCTAAGTGCCCAAAAATACTTATTGCTGACGCTCGTTCAGGACAGAGAGGAAATAGAAGATAAAAAAAAGACAAAAAGATCATGTTAAGTGGTATGCTTGAACCGAATATAATACGATGAGCGGAGTGATTTCGGTCGGCCATAGTATAGGGGCATGCTGCATATTTCGGCAGTCCTTATTATTTTAAATATTATATCCAATAAATGGACCTTACTCATATGCTGGAACAAGTTTTAGTTTGCCTCTTTCTTCGCTGATGAGTTCGGCTCTTCTAGCGTTTTTAGCATTACAAAGTTAATAATGCTTCTTGTCGATATTGCGACTAAATGTTACCCGAATTTCATATTACAATTAACATACATCCTATATAGGATGTAGCACAGGATTTCCTCTCGCAGTTGGCTATGCCTTTGGTAATGTGTAGTAATGCATTATATCTACGACTTATACATTACTTTAAACTCATCCTGTATAAAGTGACTATTGCTCTTGTGGTTTTTTGTAATAAAGGTAATGCCCTACAGTGCTACATTATTCCCTAGTAGGCCTACTATGGTTCACGAGATGGAATAATGAACCACTTAAACTGTTATTCTATCTCTTGTAAGCTAATCAGAAAATAGTATTTGAATCATTGTTTCTGTGTAATATAAAAAACCATGGTAACGACAAAAATAAATAAAACGACAGTCTCAACAAGTAGGCCTAAATTGGACGTTTTTCAAGATTTTGAATCAGTTGCTGTAAAATATGTAAGATTGCCATGGCAACGGCAAAAAATAAATAAAACGACCAAGAAGACGATTTCAGTAGTCGATTATAGTTTCTGTTGCATGTAAAAAACCATAGTAATAACAAAAAATAAAAAAAAAAACGACAATTTTAACTAACGACAGTTCTAAAGTGTTCGTTTTTTGCGCGATTTTAGAATCGAAAATGATGAAGAAGGTAAATATTCTTGTATGTACATCACCAGTACCTGTGCTATTGTTACCTCGAATGATTATTGTAATTTTAATTCTCGGTAGTAGTAGCACTCATTATAGCTTCGTTGTACTATTTCAAGCAGCCTAACCAAACTACGATACTACGTTACCAAAGGCACAGCCAACTGCTAGAGGAAATACCGTAGGACTAAGGACACTCGATATAATCACTGTAACTGCAAATGAAAACGATGTATGAACTGGCAATGTGTACGGTTATAAACCAAGCTCTTAATAGTAGTTCTTGATGTAGTTTCCAAGCTCTATCATTACACCACACTGCACACCACAATTCAAAACAAAAACATCTATTTGCCGGGAATATATGAAGGGTAAAAAAAAAGAGAAAATAACGAACAACAGGAATGGAAATAACATATTGATAGTCGAAAAAATTCCATACCATAGTAAAAGATATGGATGCAATCGGTCGTGTAATCGTACCAGACGGTGCACTCGGATAATTTGATAAAACACGATGATTTATGTACGAACCATTCAACCAACTTCTTAGCCTACATATTTGAGTACCTAGTAGTTATGTACCTACATCAAAAACTGGAACAAAAATCGACATGTCACTTGACGGCTGAATTAATTTAATATCGTTTAGCAGACGTTAAAAAATCAAAATTGCCCGTATATAGTCCGCCAAAAACAGCAACATCATACGTGTAGCGAACAATGAAAGCTAGAATCCTTGCTGTGATGTGTTGTAGTTCAATATCAGTAGCACGCAAAGTGTGAAATGGTCGTTACTTATTTAAACTCTATTAACCGGATGGTAGCTATCATAATGAAGTTATTAATACTTGATGGAATTATGGAAGTTTCCTTGCCCTCTCGCCAGTGTGCAACGTTGTATCGTTACACCAAAAATTCAATCAATATTCGAATGGAAAACATTAAAAATGGATATTTTTTATAAATAATTCTACTGTTGTTTCATTTCTTTTCGATGTTTTGTATTATCAAAACGTTTAAATGCGTTAAAGTCTCACAATTATAAGTACGAGTATTGTTTGAGAGAAACAAGAGAGTACCTAGACGTCCCAACTGGACAGTTTTGAAGTGCAACTCTAGCTTCCATACATTGTTCCAACCTTTCAAGAGCTAATACAAAGCATCAAAACATATTTTATAAAGTTTGTGGAGCAAGAGACATACCTCTTCATTAAAATTGTGATGGAACATATACAGAGCCTCCTCATCTTTCACATTATCATATACCTGCTACGTCGGTTCTATTTAGAAAGTTGTAGGTATAAATATGTGGACAACTTTGGCTGCTTCATTGCAGTTGTGGTTTTATTCATGAATGGAAACTATTACAACAAAAACATCCACGTATCTATCGGATTACATGCCCACATTCAACCAACACAAGAGTATAAATTCACATGGGAGAATCTACCTGGTTGAAAGTAATCGTTTCTCGTTCAGGATGCGCACCATCACATCTCTAGAAAAATCCATCCTCATCCCATCTTCTTGTATTGTAGATATATAGAAGATAAACATCTATGTACTTATATACCTGTATATTTTGTAATACATAAGACTAGACTATATCTTCTTGACTCATTGGTTGGGTGGAACAGACCCACCTCTTCTACACAAGTCCGTGTTATTTCCACGTGTTTGTTGATCACGTGGCACACGTCCTTCTAGCATTGGCTGTCATATGGCCAATACTCTCGATATGCTGCGGGTCCGCCCCGACACCTGTCGGCGTCTTTTTGTTTTTCTTTCGCGGCTTCTTATTTTCTATACACCGTAAAAGCCGCCATGTTCTTAAAGGGTTGAATTAAACATGCCACAGAGGATGATCGCGGTTGGTCAAAATGAGAATCATATAAAATTGCCCCGCCGCTATGCTACACGTTAGAAACATGATCAAACTGGATGATGGTGGTTGGTGGTGGTTGAAGTTGGTTGTAACAAATATCAGTCGATCTAATCTATAATTATAAAATATTACATGTCGACAACACAAACTGCCCTTCGTGTTGCAGCACATACCTACTTACAATCAATACTTGGGACATTCGATATATATCTTGATTGAATTAATATTTGTAAATTACGCCAGTGAAGTCGTTCAAATGTAATCAATTTCCAATCATTACGATTTTATGGACATAAGCATGTTTTTATGATTCTTTTTCTATGGTGATTTTGTAGCGAATTTTAGCCTATATATTGATGGTTATTATCGCTAGACTATTAATCTTCCATTTCCAATATAGGCCTAAATTTTTACCGCAGTATACCGTAGTTTTATTTACGATACGACCCTACATTCTTATAATTCTCTCCCTAAACTTCTAACTGAAGCACTCACAACTTGTCCTTTAAAGAATTCTCTCTTTCTCCTATACACACACCCATCTTTTTACCACATTTACCGATTAAATGCGGTGATTATTTCCGCAATAAAATAACCATTACAATGTTAACTCTTAATTGACAACTCTGATATTGTCATAAAGAATTCTAGAAAGTTTTAACAATTCTGCCGTCTTCTTGACGTAGTTTTCCCTTTTCCTTCTCTCTCTATCTTTCTTTCTTTCGTTCATTTATTCCATCTTTTTGCCAGTTTTACGGATCATTAGTTGTCGAATTTTCAGATTTGAGCGCGAAATTGAGAAACACTTTATCTTGTGTTCGGTACAATGATTTTTAATATGGACCTCGTCCAATGCAACATAAATCGAAATATCACAACCAAGTGTACACGGAGTGCTGTAGACGACGTAAAGGCCGATACTGTCCTCTCCATATTTTCTAAAGGTATATAAGGGGAACTGGATAAATATATATATATATGTATTAACAGAGTCCATTTAGAGGAGAAGTTGGCTCTCATCCAATTATCAATATGAATCTATTGATAACGTTAACTATGTGGATTTAATGTTGGAGTTTAGTCTTATCATAACAATGTCATCGACAAGTGTATCTATATTATGTATGATAGAAACGATATCATTTAATGTACAATTTTAAAGATGGTGTTTTTCTTCCTTTCAATTACTATAAAACGAATTCGTCACCTGAAGAACGTCAATTCCAAATTGATATAACCTGAAGGTATATGAAAGTGATGGTTAGATAGGGGGATGGTCGATGTTCGTTCGTTGGCGGCGACGGTGGCGATGGTGGCACCGTTGGTCGACCGTTTGCTGCCACGCTATTATAATTTAGTACACTCTAGAGGACTGTACGTACGGATTATGGCTCCGTCATACATTATGTACCTGTATATCCAGCCACAACTCCAAACACCACTTATTGTAATCAAATAGTACACATGCCTTCTACATAGGTACATATTTCCTATTCACTATATTGATAAATGCCAATAGAATTGGTGGAATGAAGCAAAAAAAGTTGGTACGACGGCAGACAAAATAATTAGAATTCTCAAGTCGACAACTAATTTGTTAAAATGTAAAGTGCATGCAATAAGGAAGACATTCCAAAGTTGCTTGCACACCATTTAACAAACCGAACAACCACAGACCAATGTCCGTTCAAACAATTTATTTCAAACTATAAATGGTCTGTCGAATTCCAAAAATCGATGGTTTTTCTTTCCACCATGTACAGTAGCGATCAAAAAAAAAGATAGATCGAGTCTTGAACCAGAATTTCACATATTTATGTTAGTGTGAGTCAGGTTGTTTTTCTTGTGAAGCTAAGAGAAGGTGTTGGAGCTAGTTTCAACCATATCAAATTTGTAGAAAGTATCTTTCTATTCAGATAAATACCCAAAATGGCATCAGTAACCTCACCCCCTTCTTCTGATTGAATATATTTCTTCCCAAATTCTGATCTGTTAAAATTGTGTTACATTGTAGTGACCGCTCTCATAAGCCTGTTTTACAAAGCTGCACAAGAGATAGTCTCTTTTTTTTAATCGCCACTATAGTATACGTTGTAAGTTTTAATTTATTTATATTTAGAGATTTAAATGTTGTAAGTGTACGTAGATACTCGGTTCCTGTGTGTGTGTGTGTGTATTTGTGGGTTTGTAAAGGGGAGAGTGTCGAGATGTATGGGCCACTTCACTGATTGCCCCAAACGAGAAGCCACACTTCCCCAACGGTGATTATTAATGGCCCACTTTCCAAATATGACTGCCTTACACGGTTACTACATGAAATTTCAACTTGGCCCCATTACCAACTAATCACCTGTATCTATTCATTGCATTCGATAAAAAAGTCAAATTTATTAAATATGTATTGAATATTGTCCTTTGTCCTGTCGACTAAGGTAGGTACAATATTTACAATTTACTTATCATTAGAATGCAGACAGTCTTTCATTCAATTCGTATTCTTGTAAATGTATCCAAAAACTGACTCACAGTTTTCTCGTGTTGGTGGTGGTGGTTTGGATTGTTGATAGTGTTGTTGGATACAAGGGACTGTATTATTGATAAAAATGAGAGTCGCAAATTGTTTTATACGAGTGCTGTGCGACATTGGCGGCCAAGCTATCTTATCATAAATAATGCACCCCGTTTCCTTTCTTCCATTCGAAGGGTGAGAGAGGCGTAAAAACTATAGCCAAAACGAAGGAAATAATTGAAATATTTTAGTTATTTTTTTTTGGGGATGTAAAAAAAACACCAATTTACGACGATCGTGTAGTGTTTTTTATTTTTGGTAAATTTGCCAAAAATAATATCTATACGGATGCATCAGTGAAATACAAACATACATTCGTTATATTCATATGGCAATTAATTTTTGGCGTGTCCACCAATTTTAATACGATGCACATAAACGGATTTTTGCGATAAACGGAATTATAAACGGCCTTTTTTTGGCTTATATGTAATGTACAGATTCGCATACCTGTCCGTACATATTTTGTACTTTATCATTATGTCGTATAGGGCATTTTAGGAATTTTGATATGTTTTAGAAATCTAATAATGATAATACATAGTAGAGAATTAATAGGTGAATATACCGATAACACGGTCAGTATTTTATATTCCTAGTCTATCGATTTGGACGGCGATAATGTCAAACTACCCTTAACAGTTGGAGTATGTGTGTGTGTTTTACGTTATACAAAATAGTCATTTAACACTGAACCATACATCCACAATATCTTTTGTGCAAAAGACCTAGTTAGTGGCGGTTGTGTAACAGGTTATACCCGGAGATGTCGGCCATTCTGTACGTGTCAACAAACACCACCAAAGCCTATCAGATCATACTACAATAAACACGTCAACGATACTAGCAGTAGAGAAGCAGCCCACAATTCTCCCTGTCCCTATATTCCGGTTCCCTAACTCTTACCTCTATCATTCAACAATATTCAATCATATGCGAGAGATAGAGAGAGAGAGAGAGAGGCCTCTTTTCATCGTCACTTTGGCAGTACTTCCTGAAAATCAACGTACATCACCCGATAGATAACGCAACAAGAGTCGATTTTTTCTATATACAATTTTATTTTCCATGATACAAACACACTCACATGTAGGTTTTCATGTATAGAATGTTGTTGTTTGTACGTGTCCTGATAAGATAATAAATGAGGCATAAAACAAGTGTTTATCCACGTAGTAGGTGTGTATGTGTGTGTGTGTGTGTGTGAAATGAAGCATCAACATTGATGTTGCAGGCAATGAGGGCGATAGGTTAAAACCACCACTAAAAGTAAGTCAAACAGTTTATTTAACATTTAAACGTTTTAGTTAATAATACTGGGCAAGTAATGATTGGTTAAATTAATCGTAAACTCGACCCCACCATTGGTCCCATAAAAATGTTTATGAGTTCAAAATTAGCACCAGTCTTTGCTATAAATTAATATAACAGATTTAATTAATACAGACTGGTGGAGAACTTTATCGTCTTGGAATGACTGTGAAATGAACAACACCAGGTCCCTACAATAGTGTTATACTCTGTACATACATACACATACAAGAGACAGACTGACTGAAATACTATTTCTGCCTATTTATTATGTAATTGTTCGAGATTATTAACACAGAACTCTTGGATCTGTGTTAATATAAACTTGGGCTATACATGTGATACGCTTTGCAATCTTAATTAGTATGTTGGAAAATTTGTACAATTTTGATTTGAACAATAAGTAATGTTAAACTAGGTTTGTTATACCTGTGAATTTATTGCAATTAACAACATTGTGACAATTCGAATGAATTATAGTACTTTGTCTTTATTGAACTACATCAAATTAACAGAAAATTCACGAACGTCTTTAATTCAAAGACGAACTTGCCAGTAATTGCTGAATTAGCTCCTATAAAGTCTCGATAGTCTTTATCTTCAGAACTCAAAAATAATCACAAAAGTTTTACTGATAATGAGAAGTCATCAAACTGGACCTGCTGAGGTACAAGGAGATCTCCTAAATAGCCTTTCTGAGAGATACCTATAGACGGGCGGACTTTGGCTATTATCTTTGAGGACGACTACCTCATAATCTTAAAATTGTTAGCTAATTGGACATCATTTTGAAAAAGTATATATTGAAAAACAAATAGCTTTACCAGTCGAATTTTCCGATTAGGAGTAAAATTCCCACAAGTTTTGTTGCTCACAGTGGAAAGCCGAATTTAAAAATAAACATCATCAGCACCTCAAGTAACTCAATTAGTCAAGTCAGATCGGACAATCGATTTTCAAAATGATAAATGTCTCATTGGATTCTACATCTAGGTATGTCGTGACACTATTAATTTTTGAAAAATTGGCTGTATTTTTTGAAAATCTGAAAAAATCATGTTTTTAATAAGTTGAAAGAACAGTTTTGGCAGAACACATACATTTCTTTGTACATACGAGTTAAGGCGAACTGTCATAGTCGCGGCGCCTCCACCAAAAGATGATCCCGTCTTTCACCACTTCTCCCACCTTTCTATGCGAGTTCATGTCTGTCCGTGTTATTTCAATTCAATTTCGGAAAAAATAGATTACTTTAGATGCAGATTATGAAAAACCGGTAAAGAAAATTGAAAATCGAACCGTTCATTTTTGTAGAATGAACTTTGCTCGATCTTTTTACATACGTGATTATTAAAATTATCAACTTTTACACAACGAATTGTGTGTTTAACCAAACCACTCGTTTCAGCACGAAAAGTTACTTTTTCCTTATACAGAGAAAATTCTGTCAAATTTTCAATAATCCACTCGTTTATTTTTGTATATAACTATCTTTGGATGGGAATTCAATTATTTCCAGGTCGCTATCTGTTACCGTTTAAGACCAAAGTGTGTTTACCTGTCTTATAGAAATTACATGTAATTGGTAGCATTCAGTTCAGATGAAAGTCAGCCTTAACAAAACGAATTGCAATTTATATAAATAGACAGACAAAATTTTCTTTCTTAAATCGCAACATTGTGCACAACGAGCGATTATTGATCAACTTCCCAATGAGCTACTTGGTTCTACTTGTGCTCAAATATTCCTTTGGGACTATCCTAACAATCCTTGGAATATTTTTCAAATCGTTTGCTAAGTACCTAATTAGAATAAGAACTCGGTGAAAAGCCCTGTTTTTGAAAAGATATCTTAAAAAATGGTAGTCAAACAATCTTCTGAGATTTCGAATCATATTCCCGATTTACATCTTGTATTAATAACTCTCGTATGTACATCTTACAATTAGTAAAATTTCCAGAAATGTTGTCAGCAGTGCATATCAGTTGAGAAAATTCATCGCTACTATTTATTTATCGCTGCAATATTATTATTATTATTATTATCGTAGAGAATTTGTTGGGAGTGTGATGATAATACAGTATTGGTGATTATTTATCGTACACAAAGTTGATGGGATAGGATAGAGTATAAAGATTTCAGCAGGTGTTAGAAATTACACGGTAGACAGATTTAATTTAATTTTCTCGTGACAGTACCAACATAATAAAAAATAAAAAGACTCACTTTTAGTGGACACGATATTTTCACATAATTCTTTGTCTGAGATCCGTATACGCAGTCATGTTGATTTCTGTGATAGATACTTAAAGTAGGTACAAAATCACACTAATCCGGCCCCTTTTCATTTTGTAGAAATTAAAATGAATCACACCATTTACAACGTTCTCATCCACCATTACGATCATTTATTATAGAATAAAAAGTGTAAGTGTAACACCAACAACAGGACTTCTCTGTTAGTTTCGTATAGATTATTATAGATCGATAAGAAACGAACGCCTTTCCGATATTTGAACAAACAACATTGCTATATATTGGTTGGTTAATAGTAGTGATCTAAGCTGTATATCCCAGTTTATAAGTAGGATAAAAGGGAAAAGATATCATCCTGCATCAAGCTGTACTGGTTAAAAATGAGCCCGATTAAGACCCTTTGCAGTAAAACTTATACTTCTACATGTAACATATATCTATCTTTACTTACCTGATGTTCGCTGCTCGCCTATCATTTATTGCAAGAGAAGGAAAAAGTGTTGGTTAGCTGGACGGTGCTGGTATAATCCAGTCTCCAATCAAATGCATTGAATTTTTCAACAAAATTATAAAAATTCTATTTTATTAATTGTTTAACAATTATCATTGATGTGATTTTCACACACGTAGTCGGTTCCTGCGGGAAATCAAAATAATTTTTTTGTGGGATAATTGTCGGGCATATTTCCTTTCGTGAATAAATAAAGTCATCGTAAAGTAGTAATCGTTCACTGTTCGGTACAATCGTAACATTTTTTTTTTTAGATGTTTGATAGTAAAAAAATAATTAACATTAAAGTTATGTTGTAAACAAGTCGAGTTAATTTCCCAGGTGATACTTTAAAAGTTTAATTCCACCCATCTGTTGGTATATTGGTGTTAAAGTACAGTGTTGTGGATAAAACGATAAAAACAACCACACACACTACTGTACCTACTAGTCGATAATCAATATAACCAATGAATAACAATTAGGCGTTAAACAAAAATAAATTTGTCAATCTAAACTTTAATTGGAGTAGAACGGCTTGACATGGTAGATAGACAAGTACAGAAGGGTGGCGCAGGTGTCTAAGAGCCAAACAACCGCATGATAAATGGAGCATCTCTGTGTCATCCTTACAATATAACAATACAGTATTGTAGTGTCTTTAGTCTTTATATACTTACACATTGAAAACAGCTACCAGATCCTGGAATAGCTATAGCTCTACTACTACTACTACTACTACTACTACTGGCCCATCGTACGTTCCTATCATGCCACCATCATTGATATTTATTATCGAAATAAATAACAATAACCGCCTTCTTATTCCAACTTATTCCTGAAAATTTACCATACCATCACTATTACAACTGCACCACAACACAAACAGACCGATTAGATTCCAATGGGACATGGCAACGGGATGGATTATGATGGATGGGGCAACTGTGCGGCGACAAAAAAAATCCATCGTCTTTTTGCGTCTTTTTATGTTCCCTGTATATATCGGCCTTACCTGTCGTCTTATCGGGATATTTTATGACAGACGACCATTGAGACGCAACGTGTGTACTTACTTGTTTTATTACGGCAACATGTATAAAGTCGTATATACTTTAGTAATGTAATATAACGGATAAACTGATCGGAATTACTGTAAAAATAAAAAATTCGTAACGACATAGGTACATAAATAAAACCATGATCTAATATATCTATCGATAGTGCTTTGTTCCGGAATAGTGAGGCAACCAAAATTTCTACTATTACTCATTTCTTGTTATTACAAATGAGATGAGCATCAAAACACATAGAGAGTGGAACGGTAATCATTATTCGGGATATGTTATAGGAATATTATTTTTTTTCTATGATTGAACAGAAAGTGTCAATTTTCTGCCTCGTTTCGGGGGTGGATAGCGCTCGATTTCTGGAGAGTGTGATCGTCCCTTAGCAACGTAAGCAACAAGATGGCAACAAGTCAACTTTTGAATGAATCTTGCTTTTAATTATCATCGAATTGTCATCATTTGTTGCATAGCATCTCAACTATATATTCCTTGTACTCTTATATGTTTTTACTACAGTGGTGTGCGTTCGCGTAAAGTTGTCTAGTAATAAAGGTGAAGGAGCTCCTACTGGTATAGTTTATACGTGCAGACCCTTGAATTTGTTTCTCTTTCTCACACAGACCGGTCGGTTACAGTAGTACTAAAATATTGATACAGTATGTTATATATGCAGCATCAGTACGGGATATAAAACTGGCTGCTATTGGCCATATCTTTGCATTACATGCCATAGCCACAAGTCTCTTTGCAACACGGCACGCGCTAGATACATCCAGGGAAAAACAATTTCTACCTCTATCATATACCACATACATATACCAATTTCTACAGCCGTTCTTGTTTGTTGTTGTTTGTTTGTAGAATTTTATAGAAAAATATTAGAGATCGAGGTAGAATTTTTTTTTAAGAAAAACTACTCGTGTTTTTTTTATTGATCAAAGTGATTCTAAGATTGAATTTCGAGAAATTCAACATTGCGTGCTATACAGTTTAAAATATTCTCAATATAATATAGAAGTATATAATAAATTTATAAAATTTATATACATTTTGAATGCGTATTAGATGTAGACATGTACATATACCATTCTTGAATCGTTTACTATATTAGAGTAGTAGAATCGTTTCTGGCAGGTTTCTCTAAATTAAGAGGACGGCTGTAATTAAATATCGCTTAATTTAGATCAATTTATGTACCCCAATTGTTTCACAAACCGAACTGGTAGTAGGAAAGTGTTTTAACCAAGATGTATTTATGCACCTATGTAATAAGTACAGGTATACCTACCTACATGCACACAATTATTTTAATTTATTAAAGATGCTGGAACATTTTCACTAATTTCTTCAACACTTGTGCAAAATTCAGTTTATTGAACGATTAATATAAACTAGAGATAAATATTAGATTGTATTCTGGAAAGTTCGTTCTTTTTATTTATTTATTTTCATATATTTTTTTAAGAGAGCACTTTCGCAGTCAATTTGTTAATTTTCTAGTTAACGGTTTTTAATATCACCGTCGACAGGTCCTTAATTGTCCTATTTAATTATCTCCAGTGGTTTTCACTGTTCATTCTCAAAGAAGACCGTATTATTAATTGTTGAAGAAATTTACATATTCATTATGTTTTGTTTTTCATCTTCTTCATCATCATCTACTTCTTTAACGCCACCCTCAATACATCCACGCATACCATTTTTCCATCTATTCCCCTCTGAAACCTGTCGTATTTGAATACACAAAGACAAAGAAAAAGGCAAAAGAGAACCCGGGACATTTCTTTCCTCTGCTCAATTCTTTTTTCTCTTGGTCATCGTTTTGTTACCAAGAACAAATGCACTTTAAATATTGTATTGTATGAACTGTACAGATGGAGAGACTGGAACACATGAATTGTGGCGTGCTGGATCGCAGTTACTGTCCTGGGGTCGTCCTGTTCGTTGAATATTTTAAACGTATACGTTACAGTATCGGCGGTCAAACTCCGTTATAGATCCTTAGGGGATTCGCACTAACCCATCCCAATTTTCACCTGGAATTCTCCACGATACCAATTGTCAACAGAAATCGAACTGTATATTTGCTTTGAATAAAGAATTGTAGCACAACTACTATATTAACAACTGAATAGAATTTTAAAAGAGAATTTCTTGTTTGTTCCATTTTATATATTTCTTTACAGGAAATGAATGTAGTAAAATAGGCTCATGTGTGTCTATACAAGGATTTTCGATGACATTTGCACCAGTCCCTGCCATAAACATCAAACACCTTCTTTACGTACCTATGTTAGTTTGTGGTTTTTGAACATATCCGACTATCCCCAAGAGATTTAAGTGGTTGTAAAAGGATTTTAAAACTGATTGAATTCTAGAGGATCAAAATATCCTTGATAAAAGTACAACGTAAACTCCGGACTCGAAACAAAATTATTTCTATCTCCAACTAAACACCTTGCCTTTGATTCGATACAATGGATGTGTATATGTAAATTTGTTGGATAAGTCGTGAATGATGGAAGAAAAATAGAGGCGTATACGATAAAATTGTGGTAGCAGATTGTACGTTATAATATAAGAATTGCCCGTCTTTTTCATTTGATAAGTGGCACAATTTTCCCATTCATATCACGTACACTGTACATTTTACTAATGTACCGTTTGTGTATGCACCAGTAAAGTGGTGTGTTTGACGCGAATGTTCCACACGAACAATCACCAAACGTCCTGAAACGTCAACGCATTCTTTCTACTCTACACCACGTCATCGTAACTTTCGTTGAAAATCATAAGCAAAAATTTATACAAAATCTTATCGTTTTTGCCTAGAAACATAATATCATTGAAAAATCAAAAATTAATATGACAAATCAATCAGTTATCAATAAAGTCATTCGTGTCATAAACATTCCTGTCTAGGGGGTAAGTTGTATAAAACATAAATCATATCAGTAAATATTTAATTATTTTTCCTGTTTTATAACTCTTTCTATAAATATAACTTGAAATAATAGACGATGCCTAGAGGCTTTATATGTATACATATAACACAGTCCAACTTGTCACTAACGTTGACAGTTGCATATACAGTCCGAACCTTGGGGCTGTCTGTAATTATTCGCAAAGACAACTATTATTCACTGGTTTGTACTGGCAAATCTGCCCGTATATTATTTAATGCTACAAGAAACTCATCCTACATACATCTATGTCAGCAATGACGAAAGTTGAATATTTCGTATGAAACACGCGCTATATACTCGTACAGTTATTTAGATTTAATAATGTAAGAATGCAGACAGTATTATAAAGGAGAGAACATTACATGGATGCATTTAAACACACACAAAACAACATCATAGTAAACAGTTTATGACCACTTCAACAACCGTTCGCTTAATGGTGATTATAAGGAATAAAATTGCAAGGAACAATTTCGGTCCATATGACGTTTACAGATTTCATGAATCATATTTATGTCGAGTGTATGTGTGTTAGAGCTAGAAATAATGGAATAGTTTCGTAAATTACTCGATGAAATTCTACACAAAAACTTCAAAGAGAAACCACTTGGAGATCGAAAGACATGCATGTAACTTGTTGCAATTGAATGCAACAGTTTCTTCCCCAGATATTTAATGCTTTTAACGATAACATACAATTTTTTGTATAGTTCAAGTATTCATCATTTTAAAAGTTTATATCTCCAATATTCCCTTCTCAATATTGCTTCTACTATTGTTATAGGTATAATGTTGCCATCATCTAATGTCCCAATTCCATTTCCATCATATAATACTTGTTGTTTGTCGTCCTTTATCTCATTCATTCTGTAGTAATAATAATAGAGATTCCGTAATTATTCTACGATGTTTCCGTAATTATTTTTCAACATTTCCAATGTCTAAATGTTGACTAGCCGACCATCGTTTTTAATTTGAATGCTTTCTCCTCATCATACAGTGAGTGGAAGAACTCGTCTTCAATTCATATCGCCTTTGTCATGAATATTGTATTCATGACTGTTGTTCTTATTATTTGTGTAATAGTCGTTCTTTGTTATATAATACATTCTGTAAAATCTCAACATTTTATAATTTTATGTATGCATTCAAACAAAATTACCATAGTAATTAATGATTAAATTGTTTTTATTAAAAAATAATATTTAGATGCGTTCAAATTTGAAAACAATCGATCAGATTTCATGATTTTTAATCAGTGAAATTTACATCCACAACCAACAACCCTCAGTCGGATTCTTTACGTCTTTTTGTGTGTGTGGACGACCACAGGCAAAATTAATATGAGAGACAATAATCTTTGGTGTTGTAATGTTGACGATAGTGGTTTAGCTGTAAGCGTTGTGATCCTTCTGCTTTTCATCATTCGTTATGATCTTTTCAATCAAAAGATAGAAGAATCTTTTATAATAAGAATGGATATAAACGTTATGATATTATTTTGCGTTAGTTTTCTATTCTATATTGTATCAAAAGAAAACCTAAATACGGACACACAAAACTTGATTAAATTTATCAGGATTTAAACGGCTTAGACAATCTACCAATCTAACTAGAGGTGTTGTTTTTTTTTTCGAGCGAAAACAAAAAAGAACAACCACACAGACTCATCAATCAATCAAATTTCAGTCAACTTAAGATTGACTTGTCAAGTTTAAAACAACATAAAGAGAATTTCCTATAATAAGAGGAGGAGGAGGAGACGAGTAAAAAAGAAGACCTGTAAACTTTCTACATTGATGCAAAGTTTTGTTAACATTGACGTCTCTTAGTAGTACCTAAAGAGGGTTTTACTAAATATTTAAACTTGTTCATTGGTATGGTTTAAATCTTCTTGAACATTAAAGTTACTAATAAATAGATGTGAACAAAGAGATGAATAAAGAACATTGTATAAGATCTATATGTTTATGTCTATAATAATCTGACGACTAATGTTTCTCATTAAGGTACTTTACTGTTGGATTACATAGATAATGAAAGATTAAAAACAAGACGGTAAAGCTAGAAATTAGAAATAGAATCCTTTAACTTTTCAACAACTGAACAAACGTTTTATTAATCGAAATATTATATGAATTCTTGTTTCAGGTTTATGGAGATTTGGTTGTTTTGTAAGACATTGTTGTTGTTCTTGGCGGTTTCATGTAAAATTTCGTTAGCAAACGATGAAAACACTTTCAAGGTAAATAATTAAGTTGTTAATAGAACAAGTTAGCTCATATTCTGTGATTTAATATAGCAACTGAAATAAGATATTTGCGTATCTAAATTTCTTTTTCAGTTCAAATAAATGTTATTCTCTCCTTAAAACGATCGAAATTGATACATTGAAAATAGATATTCTACTTTTGAAAATAACATATTGATACTTTAAAGAGAACGTATTTTATACACCTTAGCATAGATTGTGATCACAATATTTTAAAGGAATCCATTCAAGTTTATTAAATCGAATTCAAACAATGAATTAATGCTGGCACAGTTTTCAGGTCGGAAATTAAAGTGTTTCATCACTTCGACGATTATACACAAACACAGACACCACTACTACCACCACTATCATCATCACCATCAACATCAGCACCATCGTCGTCATCACTATAGTTAGATATATACTAAGTTGGTATAAAGGTATATTTCACATAAAGTGAAAGAGAGAGAAAGAGAGAGACATAGTAGATATATAATATATAAAGAGAGAAACCAACCCCGCGTCTATTTGATAATGAGCCAACGCTGTGAATACTAAATTTTTGACGTTATCGGCACGAACAGATTCCATCCCCCATTCCATATCTCTTGTTCATTTTAACCGAAAATCTTCTATTATTATAAAACAAGTTCTGGTTTTCAGTTTTAAGCTTTTCAATATTTTCTAATTATATTTCAATAACAATATGTACTAGATTAGATTTATTAAATTGAAAAAAAATTGAGATCCATTACGTGGGAAATCAATCAACAATTTAATAGGCTTGGATTTTCTAACAGTAGCAGATATGAAAAAGTCCTGGAACTAAATAGAGACAGAGTATAGAACTCGTTAAGGAAACTCAGATTTTAGCATTTGAGCGATGAAGGAAAAAAAATATTCCCTTGAATGGAATCATGGACTTGATTAAAATTATAGAGAATGTAAAGGAAGATAATCATAATAGGTATGGCTCATGTACAAAAGGCCTTATAATGGGAATTTGAACCACAACTCTATGCTAAAGAACCGACACAACAACACTGAAACTTTTGACGGATCGATTTTGTGTCAAGTCGGCCGAATCTTTATAAACAAAGTATATTTGAAAATTCCATTATTAGATCTATGAGGCCCCAGGCGTTACGACTTTTCGGAGCCCCATACTTACATGTTTATAATTTTGCAAACGAAACAATAAATACCATCAAAGAGTTGATTTACAAATAAATCAATTTTATTGTTTCGTTTGCAAAATTATAAACATTCATAAAAGATAAAAAGCCAATAAGTTCTTTTTCCTAGAGTGATTAATATTAATAACAAAAATTGCAAAAAAGTTAGTTATTTCCTTTAATAATAGTAGTTTTCAATAAATAATGATGAACATATCCCCTTTTCGGATCGAGGGTGTACATATGTACGCTACACTCGTGCTCAAATCACCCGTACTTTCACAAAAACGCATTTCCACTCGAATATAGGACACTATTTTTGCTAAATAAGATTGAACAGAAGCTCAAAAATGATTCTTTAAATCAGAAGATTTTATAAGTAAAAAAAAGTTACTTTTTCTGATTGCCATTACTAAAGTGTTATTTTTAGATATTGAATCTCGTTACTAAAACTACATTTTATGTACCCTTGCAATTAAAATGTTTATTTAATTCCTAAGAACAATTTTTTTTCAGGGTACTGGGGAAAATTAGTCTTTACCCTTTAAAAATACATCGTATACAAAGTGTCCGGTCTGAGAGTATACAATTTAGTCATTTCTACCAAAATAATTGAGAAAATCGAACTATATTTTGAGAATTTAAAGTATAGTCTCTGGAGAAAATCTTAGGTAGAATTAGAAGTTCGTAACTCATTTGGAAGTCGTTTAAAAATGCTAATTTTGGATAATGTTGCGATTTTCAAAAACCTACTATACACTCTAAACGACTTCGAATGACTCGAGGATCCTCCCAAAATTATTGCTCCAAAGCATTCTATAAAAAAATGCAAAAGTTCGTTTCAAGAGTAAATTGAGAAAAACGAAAAAATTAATATTGAGAAGGTACTCGAAACATTCTAAATCGTTTAAAGTGTGCATTTGGTCGACTTTTAAATGAGCTACGAGGTTCTAATTTTGATAAAATGCTCTCCAGGATTACCCAATAAGTCCTTGAAATATTATTCGAATCGTTCTATTTTATTATTATTATTATTATTGAAACGGCCAAACTGTATACGTACAGAATGTCTGTTTTAAATGTGATTGATTTTCATGAAACTCCTGTTAATTGGCGAGAAATTAGAAAAATAATTCAAGGATATGTAGATGATCATGTTAGCACAATGAGGACTTCGTAACTCATTTGAAAACCGGTCAAAAAAAACCTCGTTTTAGTTAATCCCGCGCCTTTTTCCAAAATAAACTAAACATGTAAAACAACTAAAGATGACTCGTAGACGCTCTCAACACAGATTTTTTTCGTTTTTGTACATTGTATTCTGGGACAGGGGAAAATGTGTCACATTTTTTCTATAATTTAATGGAAAGAAACGAAAAAAAAATCAGTGATGGGAGCAGGGCCGTTCCTAGCGGGCGTGCAGTGCGTGCCCCGCACACAGGCGGCCACCCGAAAGGCTGGCCGATTAGTAATACAGCATGTCCCGTAAGTCGCGCATTTCCTGCTAAGGAGCAGATAAGGGATGAAATTCTAAGGTGAAAATTCCTGTACCATTTTTTTATCTGACGCACACATAATCAGTTATTAATTAAATCATATAACCAAATCAGCTGCCCGATATAGCGATAAAAAGAGAGAAGGAAACAGTCTTTACGGAAGGACGTAGGAAGCGGACTAGTTAGCAGGCTGGCGCGAGAGCCGTTCAAAGTAAGAGAGCACCTGATTGGCTACTTGATTTAATTAATTAAAAATGCTACAGGACTTTTCACCTTAGAATTTCACCCAATATCTGCCCCGAAGGAGCAAGGGTGCGACTTACGGTACGCCCTATATAGTATAATACAGGGTGTTTGGTCTATGTATGGTGACTTCTATTCTAAGAAACTCCTATTAGTCGACGAGCGATTCGAAAAATATTATAAGGATTTGTAGGAGGGTCCGTAAGCCTCGTAGCTCATTTGGAAGTTGGTCAAAAATCGCTCTTTTCTAACGATATGTAGCGATTTTCGAAAACGAACTAAACACGCAAAACGACTTAGAATGACTTTAGGATCCTCCCAAAATTGATGTTTTTCGTTTTTCGCCATTTTATTCTGGAACAGGTGGAAATATTTCGTATTTTCTCTAAAATACAGTGGAGAAAAATGAAAAAAATCAATGTTGGGAAGGCCTCTGAGACATTTCTAGTCGTTCTGCGTGTTTTTTTAAATTGCGACATTGTCCAAAACGATCATTTTTGACCAACTTTGAAATGAGCTACGAGGTTCTAATTTTGCTAAAATGTTCCTTGGGGACTCTACTACAAATCCTCAAAATATTTTTCGAATCGCTCGTCGACTAATAGGAGTTTCTTAGAATAGAAGTCACCATACATAGACCAAACACCCTGTATACTAATAAATATAGGGGCAGCAGTTGCGACCTTTGCACGCAGGCGGCAATACCCCTAAGAACGGCCCTGGATGGGAGGGTCTTCTAGTCATTTTTAGCCGTTTTACATTTTAAGAAAGTCGATACATTATCGAAAACTAACTTTATTTAACCAACTTCCAAATAAGCTACAAGGTTCTAATTTTTCTAAAATGGTCTGCAGTTTCCTCTCCTCCTACAAATTCTTAAAATATTTTTCGAATAAATACACGGTACTTGCCTTTTTACAACACATTTATTAAAATTTTGATATGAAAATTGAATTTTTTTTCTAAATTTCAATAAGGGAAGGGGAGAAAATCATAATTAACAAAAATTTATCCACTCAGTTGTGTTATTTTTTTCTACTCCTGGATAAAAATTTACGATAATTTCTTATCAATCGCAGAAAATCCACTGCCAAAGGAACTACGTGGTTCTATTTTACTGAAATGTTTTAAGGATCGACCACATTTAGATCCGATACCCGGCATATCAAATTATCTTATTTATTAAAAATTTTGTCTTTATATTGGGGTCCCTCCCCAACGGGGGTCCTATACGGCTACTTCCACCCCCTTTTGCATAAATCTGCCACTGATGATTTCTATACAAAAAGAAATATTCATAATTACATAAGAATACCTAAACAAATATTTAATGAGTTACAAAGTTACAATATAAGTTTTATACACAAAACAAAAGTAGGAGAAAAGAGAGGCAAAAAAAACACACACACACACAAAGTAGAGAATGTGAAACATCTGTTGTTGTTAAAAATGCGGAATATTAATTCTAATATTCTAGACCGTTTAAATATTACCCATAAACTTGTTTCAGAGTGAAAGAGAGAGAATGGGGGTGGATTCTGTGAAGCTTTTTATTTTCCTATTATATCCACAGCTAAATTATTGTTTTACTTAAGACTCGTCTGTTTAATAATTGATAAGATTACAGGGATCTGGTACAGTATAGATGCGATACATGGAAAGAAAGTAACAGTATTTTATACTGTAACAACAATAATAGTGATATAAAGTTTGTGTATAATGAAAATATTTACCAACTTATTTTTCTTTTCTTTACATTCGTATTATTTTAATTAAACCACAAATCCATTTACATTTGTTAAATTAATTTAATCGTGCCTCCTCGTTTTATACAAATTTCGTGAAGATAAAGCATTTACTGTATAAAATTATCTCTTTCTTCTACCCTAAGATAGATAATTCTTTCTTTATCTACCACTAGCTTTGTATCGTTTATCCCTTTTGCAATATTATGTATAGAAGGTATATAGAATACAAAAGGAAACGCAATACCCCAGCCATAACATAATATTCATATTTGCATCAGGCATAGTCTTTGTTTGTAATCCTTTTCATTAATTGGATTAGATGTCTGCCATAAGACGAGAGGCGCGAAGGGGTATTAAGTGACGCCACCACCACCACCACCACCCCCAGCTTAATGCAATACACATCACATATTCAACAGTTAGCCACCCTCAAGTTAACTCAATTGTTATCTTTTTGCTTGTAAATTTTATAGTTAAATCGCAACTTTCCAAAAGAATTGAACACATTTTTGAATAATGTTCTACAACATCGGGACGATTTTAAATTTGTACGAAATGCAGCTCGTTACTACCATAAAGTCAAAAAGAATAATCAACCGAAACAAGAAACCAAATTCCATTATTTACCAAACGAACAGGACGTGTGTAAACTTTAATTGTTTTATCGAAACATTTTATTACAACAAACCAATAATTTACAGATTTTAAACGAAGAAATATCCTCCTTGTTACGAAACAGAAATAAAAGACACTTACATAATAGTCGTAGGAATAAAATCAAGACTCCCATAAATCTCGAAAATTCCATCCATAAGACTTTGGTTAAATCGAAATCAAGAACAGCAGCAATTGTTGAACCAACTCCCGATTACGCTGTGATGAATTTAGCTGATTTAGAACAGAAAGCAATTGATCAAAAGATTAATAATAAAAGATATATTGATTTCAATGATAAAAATCAAATTTTTAATGATTATAATGATCCTAATGGTAATGATCTGTATTCGGTGAATTTCGGACAAAATGATTTCATTGATGCCTATGATGAGGATCAACCGATGCAAAATAATCAAAACTTTATTGAAACTAACCGACAACAACCCGATCATCATCAAGCTTATCATAATAAATTCAACAATGAACATAATAGTCAACGAATTAATAATTTAAATAAATTAATCGATGATGATGTTGCTAATACAGATGTTGAAGATTTCTACAATTTAAATCAAGGATCAAAGAGAGAGGATGATAATATTAAATTTCATAGTCGTCAATTGAAATTCTTCTCTGATACAATGATGAATTTCGATGATAATTATAATAATGATGATGATGATGATTATAATTGGGAAAGAACAAGGCGTAATTTTTTAGACAAATTAGATATGAACGATGAGGAGAATTATAGTGAAGATAATCCGTATTTAGATCAATTAAATGATAACAATACCAGTATTAATAATGATACACGAATACATCAACACATTAAAAAATTAAACCATACAAAAAATTGTCAACATAAAAGGCCCGATTTATTTGAGAAAACACTTCATAAAGAGGCTGAGAAACCGTCGATTTCTATAAATAAAAGAGACTTAGAGCATTTCAATGATGACAATAACAACAACAATTTACAACAATCTGTCTCCAATTTAGAGCAAAAGCAACCATTTAATGTTCTTGATAAGATCAAACAGCTATTCCATAAGAAGAATTCAACAAATTCCACCAAGACGAGTAAAAGGCAAGAATTGAAATTTGAAGATTTCGATGATATTATCGAAAATGATGATAATTGGGGTGATAATGATGTGAGAATATCTAGAAATTCACCACGACAATCAATGAAAATTGAAGCAAATCAAGATATTTTAGATCATCTAGTAGATCAATTGAAATATCCAAAAGCCAATCAAGATGAAGATACCGATATTATGCTAGATGATTACCGACAAATTACAACTGAAGCCAACAATGTAAGTTGAGATAGGGATGAATATACCATCAATTATACTGTCTGAAGAATATTAAATTACTTTATATGATTGACGTTTACATTCAAACATTAAAACAAAGCAGTACACTCGATGAGTATGTCAAAACTTGACTGACATCATCAAAAAAACACCCTTAAGCTACACGTATATGTATGTATGAGGGAGTCCACCGCAAAATAACCATAAAACTTGAATAATTAAAAAAAAAAACGAGTTGTTCTCTTTGTGTTTGTAGATAACTGGGGGACAAAACGATACACCAGATGAGAATTTGACGAAATTAATCAATGGTCAACTATCATCGAAAATTGTCACGTTAGTATTCAAAGAATTGCCACCAATGAATCAATTGAAGAAAGGCTTATCACGAAGACATTTCAATTTTCAATATGTAATTAAATTCAATTCATAATTTTTTGTTAATGATTTTAATGAAAATTTTCAGGTTGATTCTGGTGAATCTATTGATATAATTAAAAATAGTAGTTCACCTGTTGAGACTCAACAATTGTTAAAACGTTTAGCTGAAAGTTTAACTGTATTTATAACGAAAGAGATCCATCATGGTAATTGTCATCGTTTAACTGATGATTTATATGAATTTTTAAAAGATTTAGTTCATATTCATCATAATGATGATACATCAACAACTGTACACACGCCGAATTCACATCAAGATTATCGATTTTTATTCGAGCAAAACAATCACAATCATCACAATGTTGCTATGTTTGGAAAGCAGACACTCGAGCGAACCTTAATAACATTAGAGGGTTTATTGGACAATTATAATAATCTAAATAGTGATTCACAGAAACAAGCGCAACCAGTTAAGGAATATATTGAGAGGCATATTGTAACATTGAGAAGTTTAATTACGAATGGCGTTATTGATAATGGATTAAAGAACAATGGTGGTGGGGAATTAAAATTCAACATGAAACGGGAAACTAAAGGTAAATCTTATAAATCTGAACAGTATAAAAAATTGCAACGTGCTGTCCAACAAATTAGGGAGAAACGTGCAAACGAGAAGAAGATTGGAGAATTATTTGGCAAGGAAATGAAACGCGGCCCCAAATTCAATATAAATTATGAACAGCCCGTAGTCTTTAATATAGCTTAATATACCCTACATACACAAATATCATTCCTTGTTCTACTCCATATTTATTTTTTCTATATATCTTTTATACACACATATTTGTAATTTTATTAAATAAAGATTATTTCAATCATAAATAAATCCGTCAAAAGCCGCTGTAATCGTGTGTTAGTATTGGGAATACTGCCCTTCCCCCCGTCCCAAAAATACTTTTCAGTTGTTATAATTGTATCACGATCGTATACCTTTGGGATGGGATTGGCGGAAACGAAGAAATCTTATCAAATATCTGACATTCCATTAACTTGAGCTTATGTCACAAACATATAAATGCTCGACGCACATTCGTTTATTGAACCCAAAAAAAAGAAGCGACTACATTCAAACTTTATCAGTTATCTTTTTAATTCAATTATTGTAGTTGAACTAGTTTAGAATTATTGTTAAAAAATACAATGTAATCCCTTTACTACAATACGGCATCATCCAGTTTGCTTCATTTTTTTTTTTTTTTGAAAAAATAATACAGTGTGAATAGAAACAAACAGTACACACCTGTGTCCGTCTCATGTATACGTCCCAGTCCAAGACTTTTACGTATCAATTCCTAATTATGATTTATCTATTTCGAGAATAATTTAACTTTTTCGCTTGCTAAACTTGTTAAATATTCATTATTCAAAAGAGCGTGCGTCTATATAATTTGTATAAACTGTACCTGTATTGAGGCAGAACGTCAAAAGCATCCCTACTAAGACAATAAACAAGGGAAATGAACGTCGCCTATCTAACAGGAAGCATATTGTTGAACATGCCAACAAAACAGCCACACACACTGTTGGATGCCATCTATGTTCCGTTATGGAAAACTTACACAAAGCTTTCAGTTATCATAAAGTTTCTATTTTAAAAATGCACCTAACAAACAAAATATTTAACAACATTCAACAAATGTATCTCGTCGACATTTTTTCCAATGTAGAAACAACACTAAAATGTAAAGTTGATTTTATATTTTTGTTCATTCGCCACATTTCAAAAACAGGAAGACTGACGACAATCAGTTCGTTGGATCTTTATGTGTGCGCTCTTGTATTTTTGTTGAAAACATTGATAGTTGAGAGGCTTGTAGATAAAAATGTTGGCATTAAGAATTTTGTAAATCAATGGTTGAATGGTTGAAATTTCCTTGGTGAAACTTTAAAATAGAATTGTTATGATTTAGGTGTAAATTTGGTGGATGCGCCGGGTGAATTTGTTGATTATTACAACAATATTGGAAAAAATGATAGTTCATGTATGGAATGGTGCTGAGTCTCGCTAATTAATGTTGTTAGTTGTATATTAATTCCCCTCTATTACTAAACAATTTATCACCAATATTCTACAGTCAAAATCTGGACTTGGATGTGTGTATATGTGCCTGTCAAATACACATTAAATATATCTGTAATGTCCATATGCAACTAGGCAGATGTAAATACATATTAATAACAGCAGATTAATGTTTGCTGGCCGTTATTAATAGTTCATTAATTAAGATCTATCAAAGTGTAACGAATGTTGTGTAAAATATTAAATCGAAATTCCGATTGTTAATTTAATCGGTATACAAAAATTTCTAGATCGAGACTGTAACTTCCACAGCAGAATCGTGCTTGATATTAAAAGGACTGCAAATCTTAATAATACTGTTGTAAATCAATGTTACTAATTACAAAGTGGTTCTTTTTAATTGCAAATAGTGATTGTAATTAGCATTGTGGTGTACGGAAGCGGAGCGTTCTAGAGAAGCCCGTCTACATTATGTAAATGCCACACCTGAGGCCTGTTGGACATGATCTATTGGAACAATTTACACTACCGGGAGTTGTTCTCACACCACCAACATCATCATCATCATCATTACCAGTTCTCTACACTCAACATGTGCACTAATAGCGTCTAATAACATCTTCAAGAATTCATGTTTTCTTATCTACTACAAAGAATTTATCTCGCATAAAACACCAATGATGCCTTTTAAAATATAAGAAATCTCATATCTTTAGATATACTAGTGATTTTGATACATCAAAAGAAATATTCCACTATATGTATAATGATAGAGAATGTGTTCTAAATAAGGCTTATTTCGCTATTCAAGTAAAAGTCGAGTTGAAAGACAGCCGTCTCTTTGTGATGGAAAAATTAGCATCTATTGTGCTTGGAAATGAAGAAGAAGAAGAAAAAGAAAAAGCAGAAGAAAACAGGCAGCCTTTATTAGAAAACAAATTATTAGCACCACTGTACATAAAAATAGCAATCTTCAAACGTTACAAAATCTATAACAAAGTTTCTATATATACAGGATGGTTCAAATGGATGACCTAATAAAAATATAACAAGTTCTAATTGATGGAAGTCGATAAAATTTGGTACACAGACATTATGTCATCTGGACGTTCTCTAGAAAATAATTTTAGCTGTTCTAGCAATCCCTGTTATATGGGGTAGTGCACCCTACTCTCTTTTTAGCGAATTTTTTTTAAAAAAAATTAGCTAATGACGAGATCCTCACTTTTGAATTTCCGAAAAATTTTTGCACAGAAGTTCGTTTTGGAACCTCAGGAACCCATATCCACCGTTCGTTAAAATTTTTATATATATATATATATATATATATATATATATATATATATATATATATATATATATTTATATATATATTTATATATATATTTATATATATATTTATATATGTATATCCACGATAACTGCCGTAAAAATACACCAATCTTAATGAAACTTGGTACGAAAATCGGTCTTTGTGATAGCTTGGATGAGTTCGTTGGCCAGACTGGTAGGGCCAACACTTTTGGAATAAGAGCTGAAGAAATGTTAAAAAAAATCATTTTCAATATTACATTTGCTTAGATTTTGATGAAAATTAAAATAACAGTAGAGCCGACCATTCTCCATGACCCAGAAAAAAAATCATCAAAATCGGTTCGTTGGTTCGCAAGAAAAATGCAAAAATCTCTTTTTTGAGTATAAGCAGTAAAATCGATTATCTCAGGTGGCTATATGTTCTGACTATTGATATTAGAAAAAAAATTGAATATCGCGGGGGGGCAACTAATTTTGACAGTTAATATTAGACGCAAGGCCTGCTAGAGAATTTCCCTTGAAAAAATCAAGCAGGCCTTGATTAGACGTATTAGACAAACAACAAACTTCATTATTATTTTTTTTTAGTGTTTCTTATTGTTTGTGGATTAAAAGTATTTTTCAATAAAAATCATAAATATTAAAATAACATCGGGGAAATGAATTTATTAGTTGATTCAATGTTATTAAAATATATTAATTGTCAGTATCATAAGAATGTTTTGCAATTAATATTTCAGTATGTAGATACATAAAAAAATTCGCTATATAAGGTACTTGCTGCCTTTGGAGATTTTTTTTAAATAGAACAGTAAAAACCTTTTTATTGCATTTTTGAATTCTTTGACAAAATCGAAGGGAGCTTTGATAATATAACGCTATAGACGATCTACCAAATTTTCAAAGTTACCTCCAATTTTGTCACAGAATTCAAAAATGCAATAAAAAATAAACTATTCTATTTAAAAATAGGAGATTAAGGGTGTACTATCCCATTTAACGGGGGGTTGGTAGAACAACATAAATATTTCCTATAGAAAGTTCAAGTGATACAACTGCTGCATACCCAATCTTATCAACTTTGATCAATAGCCCATTCTGTTGAATCACCCTGTATACACTTGTGTAAATTATGAAATTGTTTGTGTTTTTGTCCGTAAATTTCCCACTGTATTTTATTTACATTTAATGGAAATTTGTATGGTTTTAAATTGTTTAAATGTTGAACATAATAATAGTACGGCGACAATGCCAGCCAAATAAATAATACGTATAATATATAGATTATCTTTTGAATAGCGTTTATAATTAGTTTTATAAGCAGACAGTGCTGGTGAACACCTGGTCTCCAATCTTTGCACACAGGGTCTCTTCGCCCGTTGTTCATTCTACAGATATTTACGAAATAACGAATCGTACAGAAATGGACGAGTAGTAATAGGTACAGTCTGTAAACTGATTCAAGAGATTGACTAAAGTTAATAAAATTAATTCAGAAAGGATTCAGTAACAAATAACTTAACAGAGGTTGTACTGAAATATTGAAAGTATAGTTCATTGAGAAATATAAGGGTTTTTAACTTAAGTTATAAATAACAATTATTGGTTTTCACAATGGAAACCGACTGTTAGTTCGATATAAGCCAAGGTTTCACTAACAATAAGGCGAGCTTACATAGAGGAAGAAAAACTGCATCTTAAAGTATCTCCTTTTCTTATGTTGGTAGTAAATCCCTATGACATAGGACTGCAAAAAAAGCTAGAGTGTCTCAATTTTGCCTTTTTAAACTTAAGAGCAGAATTTAGTCAAGACTGATGATTTAGAATGAAAATGTCTTCAAACATTCACTAACACTAAGAAGTTCAAGTCAAAAATCCACCAAAACTGATTACTTTTGAGTATTCGATAGAGAAAATTTGCTCAAAATTCTAATTTGAGGGAAAGTATCTAAAATTGTTACAATTAGATAAAAGTGGAAGTACAGTTGTAAAATCGATTAAAAGTGTCCAATTTTTTTTTTTGGAAATGTTGCAAAAATTTGCCTAAAACCAGTGCTTTGTGATTTTTTTGTATGCCCAAACTAAAATTTGAGAATTCAGTTAAAAAAAATAAATCAAAAGTTTCTAAATTGTTTCTTTTATACAGTTAAATAGCAAAATTTTTAGGCCCTGATGATTTATAACGAAAATGTCTTAAGATCTAGACTAGAAATTGAGACGAAACTTACCTACATTCTTCCCCTTTGACTAATTATAATCAAGATGATTTATTGCAACCTGTTACTTCAAGACGAAAGTGTCTTAAAACTTGTGCTTCAATTCGAAAATTCTCCTCAAGAAGTAATTAGAAGCCCAAATGCCACTTTATGGCACATTCATCATGTCGGCCTTGTTTTTAAGTATCGAATCTTGTAAAATACACACACTCATATTTGTCATATAAGGTACACAGAGATTGAATCAGACCACATGACTTACCCGCCCTGACCACTCACTCAACGCCAGTCCGGCCCTGTCTGTCGAGTTGTTTGCTACTGAATCTATTGTGAACTAATTTTATCACTTTAGTCAATCTCTTAAGTCATCTTACAGACTGTACACATTTTCAATTATGAATCAATGGTATTTGAATAATTGTGAATTTATTTGATATTAATTCAACATAAAAATCCAATAAAACAAACCAAATATTTCATATTCTATGCTATTTTATATTACATATACCAGAATGTAATAATTAGGCTTGTTTTATTTACGACATGATTGCTTGCAGTAAATTATCTGAAATCTGGCCGTAGACTCGAATCTATGTCCTCTATTTCTGTTACCTATGCATTCACTACTACAACTATGGGTACTACAATAACGAGAATCTGTACAATTTTACAACAATGACAATTTAAAATAACTCTATGAATATTTATATGATTTATCATACGTTATAATAAACTTTATCAATTTAATGATTTATAAACAAAATATATTCAATTACTGATAATCACTGACCGAATTCATTGTGATTAATGAACGTTTTGTAGTTGCCAGGAACAGGTGTGTCTGTTATAACTTTTTTTAAAAAAAAAAACAAACAAAACTGATAATCGATGAATTATTCAAAATTTATTCATTTTTTTTGTTATTTAAACAATAGGGCATTTGTAACAATACCTCCTTACCTTTAGCAACAACCCATTGAAGATTCGATGGACATGTTGTTGTCCATAAAAAAAGAGATTTTACCATTCGATTAATTGCAACTTCTTGCAGGATTAAATTCTGTCCCCAATCCATAAATTTTTTCATGTTGACAACAATATTATCAATACAAACATTCGATTTACATTTCTTCAGTTCTTGATCGAGCTGTCTATCCGTATGCCAACGTTTCTTCATATTTCTTATCATTAATTGAATGTAATTGGTTAGGTATTGGAGTGGTTTCATAACACAATCCATTAATTGTTGGTACATCCTCTCTGTAAACGACACAAAGTCCGATTTTTTCTGTTTAAAACATTGCAATTTTGCTTCATGTGCATCGAAAAGATTTGTTAATTTTCTATAATCATCTAAAAATTTATCAGAAGCCCTTGTTATCACCATTTTACCCTTAGATATAATTGATATTGTGTGTTTGTAAATATCAATTGTTGTGTAATGCAGTTTTTCTAATACTAATCGTACAGTGTTATCCAACTGGTCTTTAGTTTGATAGAAATTTGTGATAATATCTCTAGCATTTTCAGATAGATTTGAAGACGTAGTTGTATACTTTAAAATTGAATTTTATTATTTTTAATTCGTACTTATATAATAAATGGAACAAATTACCTGAATTACGAAAATAACCACAAGGAAGAAAAATGGAAATTTCATAGCCATTACTTCTACTTATTATCTAAACAAATTGGACTTTAAATTTAAAATAAATTGAACGTGTATTTGTAAGTATAAAAATGGTAGTAAAATTGAAATCTAATAAATATCATTGATATAGTTTATTCACTATCACAAATCACTATGATTGAAAATCTCTTAAACAAATCAAGCGATTAGTTACCACCAATTTTGATTCATTACCAGTAATAATTTTCGAATTTTGTCGTTAAAGTTATCTTAACACACAATCAGTGTTTCGATACGAATTGTTAAACTGGTGAATGAACTATAGTTGTAATTTTTAATAAAACTTTTACATTTATTGATTATTTACGATTGTAGTTTAATTGAAAAAGTGTTTGTAAAAGTTTATTGGGATTGAAATGTTTTAATAAATTTTTAAACGGAAATACAGTGAAATATCTCTACGAAAATCAGTTAAGAGAGTTAAGAGAGCCTCATTTTTGACCTATCTCCAGTGACGGATTGACAAAGTTTTTGGACCATCAGCCCTCAGTAAAACAATAATAGTTTCACGATTATTGCACATCCCGACTTTCTTAATGGTCTTGCATAATAATCACTTTCAAAATTGAATTTATCGCTGTTTATGGTGACAAATCCCTTATTATAAATCAAAAAATCTCTTATATCCATGAGTATGGATAGGTACTTACAATTAGAAAAATTATAATTTGTTTTTATTGAAATATTTGTTAGTTTCCATAGTGTACTATAGATTGTCTTTTTACTGATCAAAAATTGATAAGCCAGGAAGACTGCGTCCTAAAATCTAGATGGAAGTGGGGAGAATCCAGGTCCAAAATTTTATAAAGGTGTCTCAGTCTCTCATTCTAAACAATTCAAAAAAAGTCGTTGAAAATCTGGTGGTTTATAATGAAAATGTCTTAAAATCTAAAAATCAGACTTGAGAATGTAGCTCAAAAAATGACCAAACATTTTCCAAAGTTTCTTCTCACTACGATTTAAAAGAAGAGTTACTAAAAATGGAATCTAGATTTTGGGACATTTGTATTTAAACAAACAAATCTAGAGTGGAAGACTAGAATTCAGTTCGAAAATTCACTTAAAGTGACCTCTCTTTAGCCTAGCGGGAAAATTCTTCAAGTTTTCTAAAGCTTTTCCATTTTGCTATCTAAATTCGCTAATGATTGAAAATCAATAATATTGGCTAAGTTTTAGCCAGTTATAAAGGAAAATGTAGGAAAAAACAGGCTCCAAGAGTTTTCTCTGTCATTCAGAATTTTATCACATTTTTCTAAACTAGAAAGCACCTTGAAATGCTCTATCTAGCGCACGTTAACTTTTTACAATATCTCAAAAAACAATCGAGATATCGATGTTTAAAAAAAAAAGATCTCCAAAGGCAGCAAGTACCTTATATAGCGAATTTTTTATGTATCTACATACTGAAATATTAATTGCAAAACATTCTTATGATACTGACAATTAATATATTTTAATAACATTGAATCAACTAATAAATTCATTTCCCGATGTTATTTTAATATTCATGATTTTTATTGAAAAATACTTTTAATCCACAAACAATAGGAAACACTAATAAAATTTCAAATTTCACTCGTTTCTAAGTTTGTTGTTTGTCGAATACGTCTAATCAAGGCCTGCTTGATTTTTTCAAGCGAAATTATCTAACAGGCCTTGCGTCTAATATTAACTGTCAAAATTAGCTGGCCTCTGCGATTATCAATTTTTTTTCTAATATCAATTGTCAGAACATATAGCCACCTGAGATATCCGATTTTACTGTTAATACTCAATAAAGAGATTTTTGCATTTTTCATGCGATCCAACGAACCGATTTTGATGATTTTTTTCCTGGGTCATAGAGAATGGTCGGCTCTACTGTTATTTTAATTTTCATACAAATCTAAGCAAATTTAATATTGAAAATGATTTTTTTTAACATTTCTTCAGCTCTTATTCCAAAAGTGTTGGCCCTACCGGTCTGGCCAACGAACTCATCCAAGCTATCCCAAAGACCGATTTTTGTACCAAGTTTCATTAAGATTGGAGTATTTTTACGGCAGTTATCGTGGATATACATATATATATATATATAAAAATTTTAACGAATGGTGGATATGGGTTCCTGAGGTCCCAAAACGAACTTCTGTGCAAAAATTTTTCGGAAATTCAAAAGTGAGGATCTCGTCATTAGCTAATTTTATTTAAAAAAATTCGCTAATAACAATTTTCGCAGGTCGAATCGAGTAATATGTCCGGAAGTCCCTTAAAAGAGACTAAAAACGCGCATTATCGCGTTGTTATAGAAAAAAAAAATTGTAAAATGTTGATTTGCAGAAAGATCTATCTCAGTAAATTAATTAATTAATCTATCTCAATAAATTTAATTGTTACATAAGGCTAAATATAAATATACAGAATTTATATAAAGTAATAATTAATCGACGGTGTATTCGTCATGTTTCATTGGATTTTTCCTTATCGGTGCATAAATCTTATCAAGCAAAACAGAAGCATATGGATTTTCGCCAATATCCGAATTGCAATCATCTTGTACCATTTCAAACATATATTGTACATCAACATCATATTTAGCAATTTTATCTCTCAAATACGAGATAACATTAACGCCAAGATTTGGTTCACGGCTCATTATAAAACTCGACAAATACCTTGGTACTTTGGATTTTTCCGCACAATGTAACAATAACGCCCATGATGAATGATCTGTATCTAGAACGTATGTATTGTAGATACCTTCATCTATTTAAAGGAAAAACATTTTCTTTGATTATTGAAATAATGAAAATTTTTAATAAACATTACATGTGTCCTCCGAATGGACCCAATGTGCTGGTTGCGATAAGTCCGGTATTGTCCATGTTATATTACCAATTAATTTCTCATTAAATGGATCATCAGTAAACATATAAGTGAAATTCATTGTTATATCTGATGGTAAATTTGATTTTGTAAAATCAACACGCATACAGCGATAAGAGATTGCCTCTTCTGAACTAGCATAATATTCAATAACATACCATTGATTTAACATCTAATTAAAATAGTCGATTTTGATAAAATTACAAAAAAAAATTATTTTATTATTTTACCTGTTTTATATCGAAATTTCTGAGTGGCTTAACTGATGGACATTTAGTCTTATCTTTAATTTTGCCATATTTAGCAAAACAAAACGGTAACAATATTAAAACACTTAAAAGAAATAAATTTAAACGAATTTTTATTTCAACCATTTTAATTGTATTAATGTTACAATACAACAAGTTCATTTCCTCTGATAAACGGAAATTTATCAAATAATGTGGGCTGAATTTAAAGATTCTTTTCATATCCGAATTTTAAATATTTAACCAACTAGTAATGACGTATTTTGTGGGTATTTCTAACTCATCTAGATAATTCTTTCAAATCGCCAATTGTTTAAATTTCGCGCTTTTCCCCTCAGTTAATTATCTCTGGCTACTACCAATACTAGTCATGGCAGCATGCAACGATTGTAAACTTAAGAATTCATAATCGTTGGGCAGCATGAGCATAAGAGCCAATCTTACAGTAGCCCTCCTATTCAAAAAAAAAATATTAAAATAATTCGAAACATAAATAATGATGAACAGATTAGGATAATTTATAGAAAATTAAGAAAATTAAGTTACACTTTTTAGATTTCTTAAATTTCGCTATTTTCAAAAATGGAGCTACAAATAGTGGTGTAAATTTTATCAACAAACAACCTAACCTTAATTCAAATACCCATGTCTGTGATATTGTCAAGGTTAGGTTGTAATTATTTCTAATTAATTTTTTTTTGTTCTAAATTACACATATGTTGATTACTTATTCAAAATAAATTCTATGTAAGAAAGTATGTCGAAAAATCATCTAATAAAAGTATGGCAGCCGTGTGAAACGTTGTTAACGAAAAGGAAAATTACAAACTATGCTCTAGTTGTATTGAATACACCGATAAAATTGCATCCAAATTTCCTATTGAAACTCTGGAAACAAGGTAATTAACCTATGCAACGTAACTTTTAATTATACGACTTGTTTTACCTGTTGTTTAAATAGCAAAACTTCGAGTTACTGTCGATGGTGGTACGGATCAATGGTTGTCCTGGTTAAATTCCAACAATATCCAAATAGAACCGAAACTTGTACCCGAATTGATAACCGGCGATATGGATTCATTATCTACAGATGCGTTAAATTGTCTGTTAGATGAAAAGAAGGCAATTATTATCAAAACACCAGATCAGAATGAAACTGATTTTACAAAATCATTACGTGAGATTAGTAAATATTGCCAAACACAAACCATTGACGTAATTAATAAACTTTCAATTGACAGATTATAACTTTACATATAGTTTTTATTTAATTTTTTAGTTGGATGAAATTTATATAATTGTGGATACTTCAGGACGATTCGATCAAATTATGGCAAATATTAATACATTGTTTAAAGCTAAGAATATCTTACCGGATATTAATCTATTCCAAATCTCTTCCGATTCTATCACATGGATATTGCATGAAAATAAACATGAAATTAAAATACCGGAACGATTAAGACAGAACCAAGAATGGTGTGCTTTAATACCACTATTACAACCGACACGTGTCACAACATCCGGCTTGAAATGGAATTTAAGTAATATTGAAAGTAATTAATTAATTATAATTGTATTAAAGTAATATTATTTGTTAAATTCTAGACAATGATTTAATGGAATTTGGTGGTTTAGTTAGCACATCGAATACTTACAATGGATCACCTGTTGTAACCATCGAAACTCAACATCCGATCATTTGGTCGATGGGTATTCGTAATTTACCATTAGGTAAACAATTACTTTGACGACTACCTGTTGTTTATTGTAGTTTATAGATGAATGTAGATTTTCTTTATTGTTGGTCAGGGTTTAAGTAGATCGATATTTATAAATTTCCAATACATATGTGTACAAAATAGGATATAATTTGGCTCTCTTTCGCACCATCTACAGGGTTATTTACGTACAGGGAAAAGTTCTTATGACGATTCCCATTATTTGGTGAGCTATTCAAAAAAAAAAATTTAAGGGTCTTTAGGGGGTTACCTATAGATCATTTTAGCAAAATTAGAACCTTGTAGCTCAGCTCGTTTTTGACGTTGTTACGATTTTTAAAAACGTATGGATTAAACACTTAAAACGACTAATAATGATTGGGAGACCCTCCCAACATTGATTTTTATCGTTTTTCTCCATTTTGTTGTGGAACAGATAGAAATGTTTCTCTTTTCTTTTAGAATGCAATGGAGAAAAATAAAAAGAATCAATGTTAGAAAGATCTCCGAGTCATTCTTAGTCGTTGTGCGTGTTTAACTCATTCTTGAAAATCACAACCCTGCCCAAAATGACTTACTTGAAAATAAGCAATGGGGTTCTAATTTTGCTAAAACAATCTCCAGGTAACCCTCCTAAAGATCCTTAAAAAAAAATTCGAAGCCCTCGCCAAAGAATGGGAATTACCATAAAAACTTTTCGCCGTACGTGAATAACCCTATAAGTATGTGTCCTAGTGATCGAACATTAAAAGTTTTAATTGATGGAAGTTTTTGAAATTCGGTATATAGCCGCCTTTCTACTTAAACTACCTTTGGAAAATATTTTCATTGTTCTAGCAACCCCCGTTATTTTGGGTAGTGCACCCCACTCTCTTATTTTAAATAGAATAGTATATTTTTGAATTCTTTGATGAAATCGAAAGCGACTTTGATAATATGACCCATGGTCTAGCGCTGAAAGTTTTTAGATATTTTAACTTATAGTATAATTTTAAATTTTTGCAGTGTTTGATTGAAAAAGTTATATTTTTGAAGCTATAGCATTTGAAATGTTGAAACTTTGAATTTAAATATTGCAAATAAGGCATTTTTTGTTAATTTTTACAGAATACAATTATCTTTGAAAGTTTAGCTGAAATAATTTTTTCTTTCAGGTAATTTTTAAACTGGAATATTTTTCTCATTTTAAATGGAACACCATATGTCTTTTTACATTTTTGGATAGAGAAAAAAATTGTAGTAGCATTCCCTATATCTATCTTTGATAACTTTTAAGTTATTCAAAATTTTCAATGTGGTCTAATTTTCTCCCCTGAAAAAAAAATGTAAAACATAGAAGGCTTAACAAAACAACTTTCAATTCATTTGTATTCGAATCATCAACATGTTAGCAGTAATCGTTTGATGAATTTGAATTTTTTATTTAAAATACTGAAAAACATAAAATTTCATGAAAATTCAAAGTATCTAAAAAAATATCAGCGTTAGACCATAGGTTGTATTATCAAAGTCCCCTTTAATTTATTCAAAGAATCTAAACATGCAATAAAAAATATAGTTTTCTATTTAAAATATGAAAGTAGGGTGCACGATCGCATATAACGGGGGTTGCTTGAACAATGAAAATATTTTCCAAATGTAGTTGAGATGAATAAAAGGCTATACCTATATTAAATTTCGGAAACATCTATCAATTAGAATTTATTATATTTTTAATGTCCCATCACTAGGACGCACCCTATGTATACTTAAATATTTTCTGTTATACCATCTTTACTTAAATATTTTCTGTTATACAATTTTTATGTTGTGTATTGTTGATTATTTGTAATGTTTTTTTGTTACGTAAATTTGTTAGTTTAAATAAATACAAATCAGATATTTCACAAATCAAATTGTAATTTTGTAATTCCTTCCGGCAGTTTTCCAATTTTTAATCGATCTAATTTTGTAGGAATTCATTTTTAGTCCTAAATAATTTACATATTTCTCACTTTTTCTTGTCTTCTACTCTTAAATTCAAAATAATTAATATAATTTTCAGATTAAATTATTATAGATATAACTTACGAATTCGTAGCTGTATACTTCGTTACTAATCTACTTCAAGACTTCAACATTAATTCTCGATGTGATTCTTTCTAATAACCGAACGTTTCACAATTCTGACAAGGTATGAAACATTAAAATAGATCCACTCAAAACGTACATCTTCCAAACGTTTATTTATCAAATGTTCCTCAAAAAAAAAATGTATTAAACGCAAATTTTTAACACAGAAAAACAAAATATACAAATTAAAGCTGTTTTCAGTAAGATCATTGTATAATTATTATATAATAAAATTAACTAATAATATCTCATATTGTCAATATCAACACTGATGATTTAGGTTTCATTAAAGAAAAATTATCACGATTTGATGCAATTCTTACAATTGCACATTATAAAATACAAAATAAATACATAAATATATATAGAAAAATAGGTTTTGTTCCCATTTATTTAGTTTCTAATCGATTATTTCCTAATAGAGCAAGCAGATGAGAGATTAATTTAATCGAATACAACATTCCGATAATTGAGTTAAATTAAACTAAATAATTGAGCACAAATATCACAAAAAAATAATTCAAATAATATTATACATATAATAGTTTATATAATATAGACTAATAAATACTTTAATTAATAAATATGAAAAAATTATCTAATTATTTAACGTGATTTGTTGACTATGATATCCTTTACTTGGATGAAATACTTTATAATAAAGCAACATAAATATTAAACCAGCAAAGAATGGTATAATATTCAAAATCATCACTGGTATATAATAAGATTGTTGTTTTAATTCATCATCAGCATTTACAATCCATATAACATTAGCAATTGTATTCTCCACAAATAATACTAAATAGAAAAACATATATTTACAAAATGTTGGTCCTTCAACTAATGTTACAGGTGTAAATATATAAACTGTACCGAATATTGAATAAAATAATAGATCGTAGAATTTGTGATGTTCACAAAAATTATTTTGTTGATTTGTACACGATAACCAGAATGTCATCACAAACCAATGTATCAACAATACAATTATTGTATAAACTGGTAATATTGATGCAATCACACTGATACATAGAATTCTTGACACTAAAAATAATATTTGAATTTTAAAATATGATTTATAATAGACTTAATTATTAGAATATACCGGTGACTAAGAAATGCCACATGAATTGAACAATAGTCCCTTTCCATGATATATTATGTTTATTCTTCAATGATACTCTTAATAGTCGTTGATAAGACGCCATCGACCATGCCATACTAACAAACGAACTACCAATCGATAATAATTGATGGATTACTACAAAATAGATTATTATTATGAATAATCTTTAAACTAGAAAAATGTTACATGTAAACGTGTCACTGTTTCTAAAACTACCATCACCATGTCGATAGAATATAATTGCAACTTGTAAGATTTGTTGTGGGGCAGCTTCTAAGAAACATTCCAATACACGCAACAATGCAACATCTGAATCTTCTTTTACCATTAATTCATAGTATTTTCGTTGATTATCTGGATCTTGATTCTTTTCAGCTTGTTTTGATTTAATAGCATATTGTAATGCATCGAAATAACGTAGTACTGGTGCTAATTGAAATATTAATACAATTATACAACATATACGACGTTTTGTTAATTGATTTGTTAATGTAGCACCACTATTCTGATTCTCATGATCTAAGACATACATACGTATACTAAAGACAGTATTTATAAAAGCTGGTATCAATATAAATGCCAATGTTGTCCAAAAATAACCAATATCATCATTTATATAATAACGATATGCTATATTTATATCAAATAATACATCCAATAAATGACTGATGATTGATATTATAAAACCAGCAATATCCCAATTTGTTACACGATCTTTTGATGGTAAACGATCTGGTACATCTGTTGTTGAACCTTGGTACATCTTTGTTTTATATATCACTGTCATCATAATCTTGGCACTTGAATTATTAGAATATCTCTAATAATAATAATGATAGTAATAAATATATAAATAAATTTTTAATCAATGGATTATCGACATTGCCCTGAAAAGATTAAATTTGTTTTTTTCTTCTTTAAAATGAAATTTGAAAATTTTCACTTTGACAATAGATGTGAACAAAACACTAACACAAAGCAATAATTACTATGATTAATTTTTAGTTCTTTGAATTCGAGATAAAAAAATTTAAACTAAATTAAAACAAAAAGGAACAAAACTAAATAGGAAGACTTCCTTCGGTACCGAGTACCGTTGCGACTATCGACTATAAATAAGTTAACATAACCTAAAACTGAGAATGTTTCAAAATTGTTGCGAGCATTCAAACAACTTTGGAACATTGTCGAACATCAACAGCCCTACACAGGAACGTATTAAGAGCTGGACGAGCCCCAGGGTTACAATCTGTGATTATAACGGCGCGTCCACATTATTCCGAAATAGGTCGGTCGGCACATTCGGTTCGGCAAGAATTAGTTTATTTAAAAGAATATTAAATAAACAAAATATAATTAATAATCAAGAAATCATTTAAAAATAATAAATATTAAATTCATTGTAAACTAAGTTATATTATTGTAGTGAAATAAATAAAGTAATTTTTATCAAGAAAATAATCTTGAAAACAAAATTCATGAAGCCAGACGAATAAAAACTAGAAAAATATTATCGTAAGCAACAGCTAGGCGGTTGAAGCTGAACTGAAACCGATTAACACGTCCAGACATGTTCACACAATGAATTTTCATTCGGTTCGGTTCGGCTTTCTTTGTACCGGACCGACTTGGATCGGTTTGGGTTCGGCATTGTTCGGGTCGGCTTTTGGTAAGTCGGTGCGAGGCCTACCGGCACGTCTACCATTAATTCGGCTCTGCAGATCGGCTCAAGCCGAATGATGCCGATCAGGATAATGTGGACGTGCCTTAATACAGGATGTCCGTATTAAGTCGCGTAATTCCTCCTAAAAGGTAAATAAGGGATGAAATTCTAAAACGAAAAGTTCTGTGTATTATTCAGTCAACGCTTCAGCTTACTATCGGTATAGACCGGCTCAAAATTTATGCCAAGACTATGTGGCTGCAGCGAGCATTCGCGACCGGCTACATTAAAATTTTTCTAGAGATTACATTTCCTCTCATATTGTCTATGATTTACATATATGATATATTTCTCTCAACGCTCGATGGTGCGAATTCTGGGCTCTGATCATGATGTAGACCAAATCACTAAAAAATATGTGGGCATAAACCGACCAACTTCTAATTTCACTAGAAAAATTCGAATTGACAATTTTTTTTAATTCGTACTAGAACAAGAAATTCATGTAAAAATTACATTGGTATATTTTAGACCGTGTATTTACTAAATCATGTAAAAAAGGGTATGATGTACATGCATTAATTAGTCAGTGATTATTGTGATTAATAATCACATTTACATGTAACTACACTGTTCGAGCGAGTATATGCACGTCTCAAGCGTCGATCACACAGTTCGAGTAGTATAGTAACGCATTCATAACCTCAAATATTTGACAAATGTCAAAATAATGTTTTTGGTTGTGTACTAGATAATTTAAAATAATTAACAATTTACAACAATTTTTATCAATAAAATGGCCTCAAGAAGCTTAACAGACGTGTTTCTATTAATGCGTAATAATGCTATACGTAGTCGTTATATATATCCCGATCAGGTAAAATTACAACATAATAAATTTAGATTGATACAAATTGAATTACAATATTTCTTAGGATAATTCAGAAAGAATGCATCTTGTATCATTAAATGATCTAGAAGAGGGCACATTAGGACGTAACGATACCACAATGCCACCAATATGGATTGATTATATGGAGAAAGCACAGAATTTAATGCCGAAATTACAAATAAAAATAAATGAATTAAAAACATTACATACACGTAGTTTACATCGGCCTACATTCGATGAGAGTTCAACTGATGAAATCGCTATTGAGAATTGTACCCAAGAGATTACACGAATTTTCAATGAAATCCATCGACTAGTACAAATTATTAAAAGTCATGCAACTGAAGGATCACGAAAAGAACAAAGATTAACAATTAATGTTTATCATTCATTAGCTACAACACTACAAGAATTATCTGTACAATTTCGTTCAACCCAAAACAGTTATTTACGACAGATACAATCACGTGAAGATCGTTCCAAGATTTATTTTAATAATTTAGATGATGACAATTTCTATCAGCGTAGTAATAGTATTGAAGATATCGATGATATCTTTATCAATTCGAAACAAGTAAGCCAACAACAATTATTGATGTTGGAAGAGGAGAATACAAGAATGGCACAAGAGCGCGAACAGGAAGTGAATGCAATTGTTAAATCTATCGTTGATCTCAATGGGATTTTCAAAGAATTAAGTCAAATGGTCGCCGATCAGGGTACTGTATTGGATCGTATTGATTACAATATTGAACAAACCCATAATCAAGTTTATGAAGGTTTCAAACAGTTACGTAAAGCTGAAAATTATCAAAGGAAGAATCGTAAAATGTGTTTAATTCTAGTTTTAGCCGCTACAACAATTCTATTATTTTTTATTTTAATTATTGTAAAATCCTAGTCGTAATTGTAATCGTATGTATATGCTGTATGAGATAGAGGCTGTTTTACTAATTAATAGTTAATCAATTTTTAAACATATTTATTAAATGAAAAATTCAAATATTAATAATATAATAAATGAGAATAATTATAAAGAAAAATCATATATGATTCCAGTCTAGTATGACGAGAACAAAACAATTTAATACACAAACACATTTGTCCTAAATTTCCCTATACGTTTCTAACACTAACTTCCTATATTCATCGATCTTCTTCCATTTATCAGCGGCTAATGTATTTAATGGACTACTGATATTTGGTTCACCTAATAATGCTTGAATTGATAATAATATTGTCCTAACATCGTACAATGCTGACCATTTATCTTTCAATATATCTAAACAAATATTACCATATGTATCAATGTTCGGATGGAAGCATGGCGTTAAGAATTTGACTAAAGGTGCCGTATATGGATACGAATTTGGAAATTGAAGACTTAATTTAAATTTCATATTCTCATAAACTGTATCGATAGGGCCCATTATTGTACCAACCCATCTGAATAGATTATCACCGTCAGGGAATGCCGATACTGACTTATCTTCCGACATCATTAACGTCATCAATTCTTTATGTAGTCTAGAAAATTATTATTTTTTAAATTGTAACTAATTTTCATTGAGGATAAACGAGATGAAAAATCCTACATACCTTTTTGTTACTGCATGATTATCACTAGAGATTTTCTTTGAGTCTTCAGATTGTTTAACGTGATCAGAATTTTGTTGTACGAATGGATTGTAGTTTTGGGCCATTTTTTTCTACTTTTTTTTCCAAAAATAAAACAATTCCTTCAAATTACACCTTTTCTGATTGATTTTGTTGAAAATTCGGTTAGACTACAGACAACCAACTGATTAGACAATTTTGATTTAAAATGGCCAATCAGGGACGAGAAAAATGACAGGTTGACCGTTACGCACCCATGCAATAGTAATTTAAACGAAAACTGCGTTCACAAATATAATCAATAGACACGTACGCCACCTGGACCGAATTATATTATATCATAGATTTAGAATATTTGTATACAGGGTATTTCTTGGTTCTACGTACATAGGACTGATAAATCTATTTCATTTTCCCTACATACTTAGAGAGTGATAGTACTAATTGGGTGTTAACGTGTGTGAAACTATTTTCCCGTTGCATTGAAAAAGAATAACAAATACGAACATCCCAGTGAACACATGACCTAAAATTGACGTCATCATATGTATGTATATATTAACATTTAATTCGCTTGTATTAATTTGATTATTGTGAAATCTTGAAATAATTTGTCATAAAATTTTTATATTTATTCTTGTATTGTTAATAAAATCAAAAAATTATGACAATTTTTCAAAATTATTTTCACGTTTTTTTTTTTGACAATCTAATTTTAAATTTACCGCAAATTTTTAACTGCGTCACGATTGGTTTGACAAACACAACTTTCACTCGAATCTGATTGGTTACCGGGCGACGCCGTTTGGGGATGTTTTGTTCGTTTGGGTATTTGTGGCAAACCTGTTTCAACATTATTATTTTTTTTTATTGTGGCCGAAATCGAGAAGCGAGAGTTTACTATGAGAATGTCACTTTTGCGTTTCAAATTTCGACCTGTTCTCACCTAATTTGGTGAAAATGATTTAGTAAAAATAATTTAAAAATGTTTCAATTACATTATTGTTGTAATGTTGGACGTGTATAGTGATTTAGTTGGTACTGAAAAACATCCATAACCAAATCATTCAACAGATGCTTGATTCGTAAACATTCCTTTATACAAAATCTAATTATAAATTTGTTTTGATTACTGTAAAATCTTGAAATAATTGTGAATTTAGCTAGTGAAAGTAAAAGGACATTTGTGAGCGAAGATAGCGAGACGGATAAACAATCAAGCTATAATTAAAAATGGTGAGTATACCACCACAATCTTTTCTTGTTTAAGTTATTGGTTTGTTGAAAAATAAAAATAAAACAATGTGTGAGTGTGTGATCAAAACTGGAATATTTGTTGTTTTTTCTGTTTTTACTAGCAAGTGGACGATCCACCGTATCTCTCAGTAGGTACCGCAGTTAGTGCGAAATATAAAGGAGCCTTTTGTGAAGCTAAAGTTAGTAAAGTGACACGTTCTGTGAAATGCAAAATCACTTATAAAATGGGTTTGGGTACAGCAACAGTTAGTGATAATGATATTAAAGGCACATTACGTGTAGGCCATACAGTACAAGTTCGACATCCTGAAAAGAAAGAATATGTTGAAGCTGTTATTGGGAAAGTTCAAGATTGTAGCCAATATACAGTTGGTGTGTAGATTTTTTAATTGATATTAACATATCAATAATTAATCATTTTTTTCTTTATATTAATTATTGTAGTTTTTGATGATGGTGATATAACGACATTGCGTCGTTCAGCTTTATGTTTAAAAAGTGGTAGACATTTTAATGAAAGTGAAACATTAGATCAATTACCATTAACACATCCTGAACATTTTGGTAATCCAGTAATGGGTGGCCGTCGTGGTCGACGTAATAGACAGTTAAAGTATGATAGAAATTGTCAATACAAACATTTCTAATTCAATTCAATATTTATTTTATAGGGAAGAAAGTAGTGATGGTGAAGGTGATGAAGAGAATGAACCCGATTTAGAAGGATATTCATCAGATATTGGTCGTGTTGTTTATGTTGAATCAACTGAAAAGAAACGTAACCGTGATAATTGGTTTCCAGGCTTAATTGTTATGCCATCTGCACAACCTACGGTTAAAATTAATGTTAAAGATGAATTCCTTGTCAGATCCTTTAGAGATGATAGATAGTAAGTATCGATTCTGATTTTTTATTCTTCTTTATTTATTTATCTGTGATTTTTTCGATAGTTACACAGTACCTAAGAAAGAAGTAAGAGAATTTACGAGGAATTTAGAAAATCGCAACGAGAATAGCCAAGCTGAAGGTATGGCGAAAGCAATCAAATATCTCGAAACGAATGAATTGCCAGCACATTGGGAAAGAAACTCACTATTCAACATGCAATCAGTCGATTCTGATTCAGATGAAAATTTCAGTGATGTAAGCAATATTTATACAAATTTTATATTGTAATTACACAATTTAATTTCTCACCTTACATTTCAGTCTTCTGACGATAAACCGAACGAAGAAAAAGATAGATTCGTTGCACAATTGTACAAATTTATGGATGATTCAGGTACACCATTAAACAAAAGTCCAATGATTGGTAATAATGATGTTGATTTACATAAATTATTTCGAGCTGTTAATAAATTAGGTGGTTATAATCGTGTAACAAATCAAAGTAAATGGCGAACTGTTTCTAATCATTTAAAACTGGCAAATAATACAAATACATATAATCTTGTAAAAAGTGTTTATAAAAGATGTCTATTAAGTTATGAAAGTTTTTTTAAAACATTGGGTGTAACCATGTTGAATCATACAAGATCAACAAAGAAAAATCGTGGTCGTACATTATTACGTGATAAAGACCGTGCTACACCTATAAATAGTCCAAAACCAGATAAAGAGGATGATGTTAATGAAGATAAAACAATTATTGATGAAAAGAAAAAGAAAATGGACCCGAAAAAGGATGATGAGAAGAAAACTAAAGATATTATTGAAAACAGTGATACAAATAGTAGTGATGCTACTGATCATTCAGAACCTATACCGAGTACATCGAAGGAAATCGGACGACCACGACGTTTAGATCGATCAAAAGAGAAGAAAACGAAATTAGACAAAATAAAAACCGTTGAAATTAAAAAAGATGAAGATGATAAAGTAATTATACTTAATAATTTATATCTTATTGTTTATTAATTATTTTTATTTTTCTAGCAACAAACACGTTCAAAATCACAACTACTTAATAAAATCAAGGAAAATGAGAAGAAAAAAGATCCGAAACTCTTGAATGAAAAACTAAATAGAACTCCAAAGAAAATTGATGAAGAGAAAAAACGTGGTCGTAAGAAAACTACACCTGATGATAAATCAAATTTAGATCCATTAACAACATCAGATCATCCACCAAGTAATGGTCCAGTTAATATTGGTGATAAATTAAAAGTGTATTATGGACCAACACATGAATCTAAAGTAACATATGAAGCTAAAGTGATTGAAATTGATAATGATAATTCAGGACCTATATATCGTGTTCATTATACTGGATGGAATACAAGATATGATGAATGGATCTCACCAACACGTATTGCTGAAAATTTAAGTGCAACCACTAAAGCTAAACGGTATAAACAAAATCCATCTACATCAGCAGCATCTTTAACTTCATCAGGATCATCGTCATCATCATCATCATCATCGTCGTCATCATCATCAACATCAGCAAATAATAAACCACCAAATAACAATAATGGTAATAGCAATAATAATAATAATAATAATAATAATAATAATAGAGCATCAAAACGTGGTCGTGGTATATCAATAACTGGACGTAATACATCTACTGATATTCCACGATCAACAACACCATCAAGTGTAACATCATCATCAAGTCGTACAAAAACACCACCAACACCAGCAACTCGATCAACAAGTCGCCTAACACGACAGGATTATGGTAGAAAAACACGTCGTGCATCAGCACAAACTGACATATCAAATCATTCAGATAGTGATTCAGAAATATCGGAAAGTGAATCGGAATTAACACGAACTAGAAATGTTAATAAAAATGAAGATGTCGATATAAAAACATATAAAAGAAAACCAATAAGAATGACAAATCCAAATAGAAATGATAAAATCAAAGATAAAGATGATGGTGATATTGATAAACATGATGATGATAATACAACTGAACGTACAAAACGTATAATGAAAAAAATAAAAAAATCACCAGAGAAATCAACAGAAGAAAGTGATGATGATACAATTACAACACCAAAAGGTAGAGACTTTGATTTAAATCAAATTCGATCCGAATTAAAAGGATTCACTAAAGCAATTAAAATTTCCCCTGTAGATACAGGTGATAAAGAAACTATATCTTCATCAGATGATTCAAACAATGTTGCCACTACAAGCACTACAACATCATTAGTAAAAGTTGATGAAACAGAAGTGAAGAAAATTGAAATATCACCAAATTCTGAAGATATTTATGAATTTAAAGAACCAGAACCATTCGAATTCGAATCACGTACAAAATTAGGTGAAGATAAAATGAATAAAAAACGTCTTGTACCTAGATTATTTGAAGATGCTGATAAAAGTCCTAAACGTAAAATAATAAAATCACCTAGTAAAAGTCCTGATATGGATAAAAAACGTCTTAGACGAACACCAGTACGAAAAACGGAAGAATCAGATGAGGATGATAAGAAAGAAGAAGATCCATTTGATAAATTAGTTGAATCACCATCATTCAATATTCTAAAATCGACAGAAAAGGTTCCTGATAATAAACATAAAGTTGTACGAAATATTTTAGAAGGTCATTTAAGTTTATTCCGCGAATTACCAGAAACTGTTGATGATTATGGACAAGATATGGACCTTTCTGATACAGAGTCTCAAACACAACCAATTTTCTCTAGAGAAGATGATATTTATTCAGATACTTTTGGTAAAGCGTCACCAGATAGAAATATGATTGATTTAGATATTACATCAAAATCTGATGATTCAAAGAAAGAAAGTTTAGATTTTGATTCGTTAAGAGAATCAATTAATAAAAAAATTGAACGTGCGACATCGAGTGATGATAGCAATAATGATAGTGATGATGATATGATGGTAACACACTCGGCAACAAGTTATCAAGGAAAGAAACGCAATCTAGAATTAACGACATCAGTGACAACAACAACAACGTCAACGGTAGCGATAATAACAACAGCTGTAGTAGCAGCAGCAACGACAACAACAACAGCAGCATCAGCAAGTCTAACGACTGTAGAGAAGATGAAGATTGAAGCACAACAGTCTGAAATAAAGGAAGAACCAATACGTAAAAGTCCACAAATATCACCGGCTTTACAAGAAACGGATAGTTCGTTATTGGAGTCGATTTGTTCATCACAACCACTTTCTATTGCGAAACTTGAAGAAAGTACAAAAGTTGATGCAAATATTAAAACAAGCCCAAAAATTGCTGATTCGATTTTACAAAAATTCAATTCAATTAAGAATAGTTCTATAAAATCACCAAAACAAATTGAATCTGACAATGAATTAGACATTAAGAATGAAAATAAACTTAAAGATGAAAAAGTTAAAACAATTATCGATTCAACTAAAATTGAACTTAAACCAAAACCATCTGAAAGTGAAATTAAACGTCATTTATCAACTAAAGTCGATCCTCCTATTGAATTGAAAAAGAAACGGAAAATTCTAAGTAAAGCATACATTGAAGAATCTGATTCAGATAGTAGTGATTCTGAACAATTGGTGATAGCTCGATCAGATGAAGATTCACAAATGAATTCATTAGATAAACCAGATATTAAAGATGATGGTAATGTTTCTACAGTCCAAATAACTGATGATTCTCAATCACAAGAAGAACAAAGGAACTTTAAATTTGACAAAATTGTAAAGACGACAGCACTAATTAAAGACGAAGAAGAAGAACAACAACAGGAACATGAACAATTACAACAACAACAACAGGAAGATCAACAACAGCAATTACAACAATCATCAGAACCTGAAAATGGTAAAGAAGAAGAATTGCATTCTTTACTAATATGCGATGAAACAATTCCAAGAAGTCCAGCACCACCTAGTGAAACTTCTAATTTATCAGAACAACAACAATCACGACCACCAAAAACAAAATTAGTTCTCGAAATGCCATTTGCTAGTGCCCCTGGTAGTAGCAATAATAAACCTATATTGCTTAATAATATTGAAGTCAATAAAACTGTAAATAAACAACAATCTCCACAACAACAACAACAGTTAATACCACCACCAGTGGCTACTTCAGTGTCAACATCAACTTCAACAACAGTAGCAGCTCCACAACCACCACCTGTAGTAATCCCTTTGGAAAATCGAGAGGCTGCAGCTGTCTTAGATAATACACCACCAACAACCCCTGAAAGTACAATCAGTAATTTATCACCAAGAGGGGGGTATGTTTAGTTTTAGACTATTATAGAAAAATTCTAATAATATTAATAATTTTTAGTGATCTTGTTGATCTTTCACCGAATACAGTTGAGAATGAAAGTGGTAAGTCAAATGACACTGAATCTGATTTCATTCGAAAACGACGGAATTCATCTGTTAATAAATCATCACATTATAGTGAAGATGGTATTAGAAGAATAAAATTATTTTAATTTGTTCAATAATTATTTTATTATTCGTTATTTATTTTAGATTCACAAATAACAAATGACCAAAATTCAGCCAAGAAGATACGTGAAGATAATGCTACTACAGTTACACCAACAACAACAACAACAACAACATTGACAACACCTGCTTCGTGTAGAAAACGACGCAAATCAGCGCGTGCTTCTGATGATATACCAGTTAAACGTGGACGTAAACCATTAAATCGATCCAGACATAATAGTGATAGTGATGATACATCTGAACAATCATTAGGTGATACAACACCAAATCCTGGTTTATCGAATTATGAAAGACGATCATCACGATCACCAAGGCCGGCAAAATATAATTTCTTTGTTGAATTTGGTATGTTGTATTATTAATTTAAATAATTGATTGTTGTTTTTTTTTTTATTTATTTATTTGTTTCTATTTTTTAGATCCTAGTTTGGATAGTGGACAAAGAATTGCTGTGTTAACACAAAAATTAACAGAAATCAAAAAGACTTATGCTGAAGTTAAAGCTGAATTGGCAGCTGTTGAAAGACGACGAAAGAAAATACGTAAAAGAGAACGTGAAGGTAAATATGTTTCGAAATAATCAATCAGATATCTGGCAAAGGAAAGCAAAATTAAGAATGAAACAAAATTTGCCATGGTTAACATTAATGTAATTTTGAAATAATTGTTCTATATTTTACAGCCAAGAAGAAAAAAGAGATCAATTGAATCCTCTAACCAAAAAAATGCTTTCTCCCAAAAATCATAATTTTATAATTTCTTTTCTACTATCATTTAATAAATCCATGGCAATTTTTGATATAATTTCATTATTTAGTTATTTTTTGCGAAATTTATCTACTTTTCCTTCTGCCTTATTTATTTATTTATTTTTAATTTATTCTTTATAATTTATCTATTTTAGCATTGAAAGCATCGAAACAAGAGGTGGCTTGTGCATGACCAAAATCATTCAACTTCAGTTCTTCCAATTCTAAATTACTAATGAGAATCAAATAGATGCATCAAAGATGATATTTAATTAATTAATAACAGGTGATTGAAATTATTTTAATTTTAAAAATGATTACACTAATATCATATATACATATATAGAAATAATTTAGCTCACCTGTTGGAAATTTTGCAATAAAAACGCGTTCAATAATTACTTCTAAGGCAGCCATATTATTATTGTTATAATTTTTATCATTATAAATGAATATAATTTCTCAAACGAGTCATTATCGGTCAGTTATTGTTAATTATTGATTCTATTCTAATCTCAACGTATAACATTGTGGTTTTTACTATTAATTAATATGAAGGTATTTTAGTTCACATAAAATTGGTGTTTATTTAAAAAAAAAAACCCAAATATTTATAAAGCAGAAAGATGTCTATTTGTATATTGTATATATTGAAAATTAATTGTTATTAAAATTATTATTATTATTATTGTATTTGATAAATTAGTACATGTGTAAATAAGAATAGTTTTTGATCATATTTAAATTGATTTTATTTAGCTGAAATCTTGGAAATGGTCGAGATTTTTAGCGAAATATGATAGGGCTTGAACGCGTTTATTTAATTGTTGTGGCAATATTTTTATATATAATTTTATTTATTTAGAATTCAATAGATTTATTGATTTGATTTATAAGTGATTTCTTTTTAAATCATTTCAAACTAAAACAACATCGGTAAGTCAGATTTTTCAGGAATGATTTTCATAAAACTGTGAATTAGAAGAACTTCAAGAAATACACGAATGGTATGTTAGTGTTGTTTTTCTGTTATTTTAATTAAAGAAGAGATGCTTCGAAACATAACGACCTTATTAAAAGAAAGTATTTGTTGCTCTTTTCTTTCTTCTTTTTTTATTTCTTACGCTAAAAGAAGAGACAACAAATGTGCTGTTCGAATTTCACATTGCCGACTTATTCTGTAATACAATCAACAAAATAATTCGAATTTCTAATATATGAAACAGTGAGTATTGTGTGTTGGTTGGTTGGTTGGTGAAATCATAGAGGTTTATACATTGTTACCGTTAACTATCGCCTCAATAGGAAAACCGAAAACCAAACAAGTGAGGCCAACCGTTGGGTAGTAGTCTAAAGTGCGAACTGTATGTATAATCTGTCTACAGATACGTCACGATTCTAAATACGGACAATTTAAATATTAACCCCTTGGAAAAAATAAATGACATTAACAAAAATATATTTATTTTAGGTGATAAAATATGTATAGATGGTGGTTGTGGAGGTGGAGAAGAAGGAGGAGGGTGAACGAACTCTACTCTATTAACTGTAAATGTTTTTTTTCTTTAAAAAAATTCTTTTCCCTCCATCGTTCACAATTTTTTTCTTTCCAACTAATGGCATTATAAAAGCGCCCATTTTCTATTTTAATGATAAATTTTATCTTTTCAGCATACAGTGTTATTATTAAGTTGTGAAAGTCGGAAGGAGGACAGATACTACAACAACAAAGTGCATTTCCCGTAACCGTAACAGTACAATAATTGCCTGGTAACTCCATTAGACCTGTTGTTTTTTGAAATTCAATTCAACGCTGCAATAGGCTTAATTAAGTAGTAATCCGAAAATAAAGCAAACATATCAGCTCAGAAAATGAGCTTAATTATGGTTCATTAATCACTTTTAATATTGTTGAAGTAATCTGAAGAAGAATTAATAAACAATAGATCGTTTGATATGGAATTCTTGGAGGTTCTCTTGATTTTTCTTATGAGTAAAGCTGTTGTGCTTCCTGTAATATTCAAGATTTTTTGATCAATAATGATGATGATGATTACCGGCAAGCAATCAGACTGATGACAATTCTGAATTCCCCAGCAAACGATCAAAGTATTTACGTGTAATTCAGAAAGAATTTGTAAAGTAAATAATGATATTACGGTGAGATTTATTAGAATTTATACAGAAATCGGTCAAGAAATCGCCGTTGATTCTCACCGGAAACACCAAGAGATGATGATTGTTAGTCCTTTGAAAAATCAAATCGACTCTCAATTAAAACGAAGCGTTGCTCTTGTGAAATCAGAACTGAAAAATCTCTCTCTTATTCAAATTGTTTACTACATTGCTTCTATTATAACAACCAACGAAAATACAATGATGTGAACCGAAATTGTTGTGCTGCTTCGCCGGTATTTTCCCACAGTAATAATAACAACAACAACAATTCCCTATTTTGCCCGGAACGATACTCATATCCACCAGCACCGAAAAAAAAGATCCGTATTTCAGGAAAATATGGTTTGCAACAAAGATGAAGAGGGGAACGAATTGCATAAATCAAAAGAGGAGAATGTCGCCATTGCTGAAAATTGCTCTCATAGACATAATGATGATGATGGTGGTGGTGGAGTGCGTCCGGACGACGACGTCGTCGTCGTCTTGCTGTTGATGTGGTGTATTCCGAACGAATCAAAGAAGTTGCGTTTGCGCTGTGACCTCGACGATAAAATCATTGGTCGATTGGATATTTGGTCGACTATATGGTTCCCTCGTACTCCTGTATAATACAACCGGGGCTATATTATTCTATCTTTATTCGATTCAATATTGTTTGTATATTTCGGTCTTTGTTATCCATGAACGTCGGGCGTCGATGTGGAGGGACCCCAGTATATACAGAAATAGCTTCTATCGCTCAACTATACTTGTATATACCTACCTACCTAAATGTATGTATACGGGACTGTAGAGAAGCAAGCAATGATGCTTTTTCTGAAATTGCTGGAGGAGATCTGTGGAAACTAATACAGATATGAGGATGGTGATGAAACCTGCGGAACGGCGCCATAGAGCACCGTTAATAGGACAACAAATCAACAAACCCCATTTATACTTAAACAACAAATACGGAATTCAAATAGAAAATCTGTATTTATACTATTTATTTCTTTTTTCTTACAAATTTTCCAAATAAGAAAAACTGAAAACAACAAGAATTAACGACCGCTTTCCCATATTAAAGCCACAAAGATTTATTTAATTTTTATAATCCTACAAACTTGATTTAGTGGAAATATGAAAGGAAAAATATATAGTCAAAATCATTCTATTTTTCACTCACAGCAGATTATGAACAGTCCTTTATTCGACCTAGAGGGAAAGCTGCGCCACAAAAAAACTGATGGATCGTTTGTTAAGCATCTTACTTACTAAAGCGGCAAACAAAACCACGCAAAAAAAAAATCGAATACAATGTTAAATAATTGAATTGATGTAACGTTTTCATAAGTGCGGAAACTCCACCGTGAAAAAGACGTATTGTCCAGTTGAAATAATTGTAGCAAAAAAAAACCTCCACATACATACAGGATGTTTGGTCTAAGTATGGTGAGTTCTAAGAAATTCCTATTAGTCGACGAGCGATTCGAAAAATATTTTAAGGATTTATAGGAGAGTCCTTAGAGAACATTTCAGCAAAATTAGAAGCTCGTAGCTCATTTGTAATTTGGTCAAAAACTGCTCGTTTCTGACGATGTAGCGATTTTCAAAAACGAACTAAACACCCAAAACGACTTAGAATGATCCTCCCAAAATTGATTTTTTCGTTTTTCTCCATTTTATTCTGGAACAGGTGCAAAGATTTCGTATTTTCTCTGGAATACAATGGAGAAAAATGAAAAAAATCAATATAGGTAAGGTCTCTGAGTCATTTTTAGTCGTTCTGTGTGTTTTGTTCGTTTTTTAAAATTGCGACATTGTCCTAAACAATCGTTTTTTGACCAACTTTGAAATGAGCTACGAGGTTCTAATTTTGCTAAAAATACAAAAAAAAGATCTCCAAAGGCAGCAAGTGCCTTATATAGCGAATTTTTTATGTATCTACATACTGAAATATTAATGGCAAAACATTCTTATGATACTGACAATTAATATATTTTAATAACATTGAATCAACTAATAAATTCATTTCCCGTAATACGTTTAATCAAGGCCTGCTTGATTTTTTCAAGCGAAATTCTCTAGCAGGCCTTGCGTCTAATATTAACTGTCAAAATTAGTTGCCCCCCGCGATATTCAATTTTTTTTCTAATATCAATTGTCAGAACACATAGCCATCTTAGATACGTGATTTTACTGCTTATACTCAAAAAAGAGATTTTTGCATTTTTCTTGCGATCCAATGAATCGATTTTGATGATTTTTTTTTCTGGGTCATAGAGGATCGACGACTCTACTGTTATTTTAATTTTCATCAAAATCTAAGCAAATTTAATATTGAAAATGATTTTTTTTAACATTTCTTCAGCTCTTATTCCAAAAGTGTTGGCCCTACCAGTCTGGTCAACGAACTCATCCAAGCTATCCCAAAGACCGATTTTTGTACCAAGTTTCATTAAGATTGGTGTATTTTTACGGCAGTTATCGTGGGTATACATATATATATATATATATATATATATATATATATATATATATATATATATATATATATATATAAAAATTTTAACGAACGGTGGATATGGGTTCCTGAGGTCCCAAAACGAACTTCTGTGCAAAAATTTTTCGGAAATTCAAAAGTGAGGATCTCGTCATTAGCTAATTTTTTTTAAAAAATTCGCTAAAAGGCTGGTAATAGAGTGGAAGGATAACAGTGATCTAATTTTTGGACGTAATCGCACGATCTAATTGTATTATATGTCGAAGAGCGAATCTTTAATGAAACAAACACTGTTGAATTCTTGACGGATAATAATGGTTAGATATCATTGTAGTGCTAGTTGATGGAAAATTGGAGTTTTTCCAAATGCCGAAAAAATAAATTACAAATCTAAAGTTCTATTTGGGAAAAATCACATGATGAACAATAACGGAAAACGAGTCTGTTTCTAAATTTATAATAATCATATTTGTTATTTGTTATTGTTGCTGTTATTATGATGGTTTCGCCTTCACCCATAAACGTATACAGCCTTGGTTTGTTGTATGAATGTTCGATAATACGTGTTTGGAAAATGACTAGCAAATTTTCGATAAATTACAATCGGTATTAGAAACATTTTCATTTGCAACAGATTTTCGTTTGATTTTCGAAAAAATTCAAAAGATTTTAAAACTCAAACATAAACCACTATTTTCCTAAATAAATCTTTTATTTATTGTATTTTATGGCCGTTTTATTTCAATGTTACTCAGCACACGCTCAGTCAGTAATAAATATTCGTTTGTAGGTAGGTACAATAAATCAGAGAATTGGAATTTTTATATGGAAAATTTGTAAAATGTCACCATCATTCGCATAGAGTAGGCCCTATTTATTGGAGACCTTTGAACAAAAATAAACTGTCCTTCATTTCTTCAAAACCAAGAATTTCTGCAACATAAACGCTAATTTCAACGCAAACCTAACCCAGACAACAAGCAAATCAGAGACTTCTTCACGAAGTCTTTTAAAAGACTTCTCGGAGACGTCTTACTATGACTTACTAAAGACATCATTTTTAAGAACTGCAAAGTAAGAACTCTTTAAGAAGTCTTGTTTAAGACATCAGATTTATGACGTCTCTAAGTATACTTTCTTCTTAAAAAGGAACTCTTTGTGAATATTTTTTTCTGAGTTCGTAAATAAGAATTCTTTGAGAGCTGCACTAAAGTGTATTGCAAGTTGAAATATTTACTCATTGTCAGTAGATAGCTTTGTACTGTGGCCCCTACCATAAAAAATAAGACGTCATTAAGAAGTCTTATTTAAGACACTTCTTAAGAATGAGTTGCTTTTGACGTCATTTTGTAAGTCAGAAAAGAGGTCTTGAGGAGTTCATTAGGTGGCTCGTTCGAACACCTGAGGAAGTCTTGAAAAGTTCATTTTTGCAGTTAAATCTGACGTCCTAATCGTAAAAAAGAACTCTCTTAGAATTCATTAAGACATTATTTTGCTTTCTGGGACGTGTATGTTAAAGATAACGTTTGGAATGTGGATACTATCACATGACTAAACTTTTATAATTTCATGTAAAAGACATACGTCATATTTGTTTTTTTCTTTTGAACACATAGAAAATAGAAATCTCCTTCTCTCTTGTTGTATACTTTCAAATTTACTGGGGAGAAATTAATTAATTTTTCTGTATTTCCCCGAGTCTTTTTTCATACGCCACCCCGTTGGTAATCATCAACATTCGTTCTGTTATTTAGTTGGAACAAAATTAGTAGACGGAGAAGGGGGCTGTTGATCCCCATAGCGACAAAACTCCTCTCTACCATTTACAATATAACATCTGATATATCTGTATGAAAATCTACATCTATCTCTCTTTTACGCACACAATTGTAGGTATAATATTCAACTCATCATTTATTTTATTTACCCATATTCTACTGTCTCTGTTTAGATTATTCTATATAGAAAGTTGTTTTGGGGAGGAACAATGCTTTAGTGCTTGGTGTATTGGTGGCGGCAACGATGATGGTGGTTGTAGACAGAAAAGTTAAGCTATATACATAAGTAAACCCTAAGCAATGTAAAAAACCGGAGAAATTGTGAATGAGCGAAAAAATTAGATCATATTTACGTACCTACTGCCATTGTGTATGCTCCGCCTTTTCTTTGGTATAATTAAAGAACGAATATAAGAAATTATAAAATGAAGAAGGCGGTAGTAGCGTCATCTACGGTTTTTTGAAAAATCATGGAATGAATTTCCGGAATGTCAGAGCCTTCTATGTTTGCGTATGTGTGTGTGTGTGTGTGTGTATTTTTAGTAAATTAATTCTACGAAAGAACTGTGACGGCCATGCGCACGTGACGTCACCAATTTGAAAGTCCAACAACACATATACACACACACACACACACACACACACACACACACACACACATATACACAACCAAACAAACAACAGTACGCTGACTCTGATATAAAATGAAAATAATTTAACAAACAAAAAAAAACAATTTCGTAACAAGATTATTACTATTATTATAATTATTATTAAATTACATGTAGAAAATTTTTTTTCATTCAGTTGGTATTTATTGGGAAATGATTGAATTCAATAAGAGAATAGAACCCGAAGAAGAATTGACGAAATTTAATAATTTCGTTTTCCAGAATGAGAAAATAGATCAAGAACACTACCACCACTATTATAACGACGATAATAACGCTGGTGGTAGTTGTGGTGGTGATGGTGGTGGTGGCGTCGTCGACGGCGTCTGTCGGACGTGCTGCCCTCTCTCCAAAATTGTTTACACTCAAACTTGGCACGAAATCATCCATGACGATTTAAAAAATATTTTCACCCATGGATGAATTTTACAACAAGCAATTTGTTGTTGAAAATATAATAAAAACCGTCATCTGTCAGAAAAGTTTCTTATTATTATTATTGTTGTTGTTAATATTGTTGGAAATTCATTATTTATCCATGGAAAATAATTTTATCGATTCTAGTTGCGTTCGATAAAATGGCGCGAAGGGGGCGGACGAACAGACAAACAACTATACGAGGTGTAATCGAAATTATCTAATTAGTGTTCGATTTGAATCGCCAATGTTGCCAACAGTAATTGCAATCTAAACAATAATCGTTACAATTATAGTTGATGATTGTATCTAATTGACCACTTTAACCGTCTAGTTTTTGTTTTTGAATTTTTTTTCCTCAATTCGAAATAAATGTGGTAAAATTCTCTCCCTCTGTTCTCTTTAGAATGTTATTCAACAATCTATCCTCGAGAGGTTTAGAGTTTTTCTACACCAATTTAGCCCCAAATATTCATCAGTATAAATTGAAAACGTAAACGAACAGCGATAATATAAAATAAAAATTCCATTGCTCAATTGTAGGAAATTGTTTTATTTATTTATTTATTTATCTATATCTAAATATAATTATCAAACATTTTTTTGAGGTTAGTTTTGTCGACCGCGAAATTTAAAAATCTTCTATATATATATATATATATATAATGTTTTGTTTGAGCAAATAACAGACTGTTATTTAGTTAAATATTGTGTGTAGTGGTAGAATTGTTGTTGTGGATCGATGCCGGATGGTTTTTATGAGAGGCGAACACACTGCTTGTGTTCTCTACGCAATCAACTTACTGGAAACAGGATAGAGAGAGATAGTTGGATTTGAAATACACACAAACATGCACATATATACCGATCGTAAACTTGTTTTCGTCCGGTTCTTTTCGAAAAACGACCAAAAAAAAAACACCAAACCTCCCATCAACATCATCATCATCATCATCATAGTTATTATCATCATCATTAAAACGAACCATATTTTTCGTTATATTGGTTAATTAGCAATACTTTTGGAGATATCTATAAAATTATTATTTGTTTCAATAAACACAAAACATAAATATTTGTTAATAAGCCAGACAGAGACGAAGGATACCATTTTAATATTCCTGTAGATTCTAACGAATAGTAGGCGCATGTATAACTGATTCTAGTCTCTAGACCAAGAATAGATAAATATACAAGGGTCATACGAAATGATAATCATCATAATGCTTTATTGCGAAATTTTCCACGTATATATTATATATGTATGTTTGTTTCAATTATTATGAAATGCGTACATGTATATGCGCATAATAGACGAATCCTGATCTGAGTGGGTAGAGCATCGTCCGGACACGAAAATTGACCAAACCGCAAACAGGACGTCATCATCATCATCTTGATGATGATGATGATGATGATGATCCTGATCCACTAGAATCGAGGAGGCCACGACGATCGGATGACAAAACAGTCAGTGCCTGTGTGAAATATCCCCAGATGATGATGATGGTGGTTTTTCTTTTATTTTTCCATCGAGTTTTGCTGAGTTGGCATTGATTTTTTTTTTGAAATTGTCTACAATTCCAAATAAATATTTTTCTATTTTTTTTTTAATAAAAAAGACGTGTAATCACCAGGGCGCTATTTTCAATATGGGCGATATATACGCGCAAATTTTGATTATCTTATTTCCATTATTATGCTTGAAATACAGAGTACAAGTTTCGAAATTATCCATTCCATGGTTATATGTAACTAGAGGATCGGTACAAATAATTATTCAATTTAAACTGCTTTGTTTCATCATCTTGTTATAATGAATAAATGTTTGGGCGATTGTAGAAGAGAAATAGACTGGAGGGTCGGTGCCGTAGCTTTCCGTGAAAGCAGCACACACACACTAACACACACATTTACACAAAAACATACATACACACACACACACACAGTGTAGCCTAGCTACTCGTATATACTGAAATGGTGACGTCAGTAAAATAAGATAGAACTATACGTTGTACTATTGTAAAATAAAGATAGCATTAGAAGAAACTTATTATTAGGGAAGGGAGAGCGAGAGAGAAAGATAGTGTGTGTGTGTGCCAAGCGACCCAACCTAACCACACTCCGACCAGTTTGTAAAGCTATCCGAATGCCGGAATAGAGAGAGACGGACTATGTTTTATGCATGGCAGTGAATTGTAGACGGGTCGACAACGGCTGAGTCACAGTAATTGATAATAACTTTGGCATTGCTCTGGCTCTCCGTTTATACAACACGCGTTTTGGATCTGTTGAACGTCGTTTTCCCCTATAGCCACACCGTTTCGATGGACGACAACGACGTCGGCTGTATCTACCGATATCTGTAACATACACACACACACACACGCATAAATCATATGCATGCATTCATATAAGTTTTCTGTGTTGTGTTGGATGGATTTTCGAATAATATCATTGATTGATTGTGCGTTGTGGACGTAGCCGCTTTTTTCTTTACTCAAGTCCACTACTACACTTATCGATAACGTACCGCAATTGACCCTATTTCCAACCATTATTATTTGACTCTTGCTATTGTAGTATAAATAGGTGCCGAGCATCTAGCGGCAAATTTAAAACCTACAAATTAAATGTCCTTGGTGTATTTTAGAAATTTACAACGATTAGATTGTAACTCTCATTAAAATCACCAAAATATCATCAAGTTTTGAACGATTGATAAAAATGTGTGCAATATGCAAACATTGAGAGGTTATCTGTATTTTCAGTAATTTGATCCTGTAATACAATTAAAAAGATTGGTATTATTTTACACATTAAATGGTTTCTATATTATTCGTTCTAATTCTTGTTATTTTTTTTAAAAAAATTTAATTTCTTCTAAATTGAATTTTTGAAAAATTTGTATTTTTTCCATTGTGCCACGTGCAATTTTTTCTGTTGTCTCCATTTCCTTTCAAATTCGTTTTATTCGCACATCAAGTCGCACTGATAAATCCTCTTCAGTGCGCTCTCCACCACTACCACCAACCCTGGTTTTTGTCCGCCTCCAGTTTCATCCACAATCCTGCCGTTTTTCCTTCATTCCCTTATCAACTAACGTTTATTTTTGCTTTGTTTCTAATACTGGAAGGGTATTATCGACGATACTCCACCAATACCACCACCACCCTTATAAAATACCGTCGAAATTATTTGTGTATTAGAAAAATTGGGAAACGTATTAGGAAATTGAACAAAAACAAGACAAAAATATCGCATTTAGGTATAGATAAGGAATGAGATAGAAATGCGCGTTGAAAATTGAAATTGGCGGTTACAGTTTGAATTTCGAAAGTTTCCTCAAATTTAAAACTATATCATAAAATCTCCTTCTCCTCCTCAGTTGTATTTTCATCAAATCAACATTATCAAACAGCAACAACAACAGCAGCAATAGCAGCAGCAACGTTAGCAACGACAGCACCAGCAGCAACATAACCTTTCTGTGTCCAATGTATGATATGCAGGTGGGCCGACAACAGTCGATTGCTACCGATAGTAGCCGATATGTACGGACCGGTCTTGGGGCTGCCGTATACTGGCTGCGCACACTGTGTTAGACACTTTTGTCCGCTCTGTGCTAGATAGTCTGATGTTTTTTCAAAGGTATATGTGATAACTAAATACAGTGTGTGTTGTTATTGTTATTAATAAGCGAATTATTTTTGAAAGAAATCAAATAAAGGGAGAATCGTGTGACATGTTGCCCCACGCAACAATGACACACCACAGTCCCAATTAAACATGTGGTTTGAATCACAGGTAAGATAAATTCAAAATTGTTGTCTATACTTACATTTTATCAATTAAAAAAAAAATAAACTAATTAAAAATTTGAATATAAGTTGGGTATTGAGTTAACACAATTATAATTTGATATTGTGAAGAAATGTTGGAGAATCTATTTTTAAACATACACCATAATGCCAACTGGTATATTGAATAGAATACAATCAATTTCATTTGTTGTCATTATCATTTTCAGTCAACATTTTTGAAAAATTCATATCCACGTGACAACTGTCAAACTTCTCCGATCTAGTTACCTATGCTATCTCCGCATGTGTTTTGTTTTGAAACGAGCGGGATCGCTGTGCATTGAAATGGTTTTATATATATACAGTTGGCCAGTTCAAGTTGTACATTCATATACTATACGTATATTCCAGTTACGATGTGAGTTGTATTGGGCGATTGGATATTAGTCTTGTACTTTAAGATAGGAGAGTGGTAGGGGCAGGCGCCAGAGTCCAATTGAGACGCTTGTTTGCGTTCATGTGTGTGTGTGTGTGTGTTTACGATAGTCCCGAATTTTTTCCTTAGAGATGAAATTCAAAAATTTTGCGACAATGAATTTTAACTAATTTAGGTAATTAATAAAATTATTGATTTTTGTTTTGAAATTGTAGTCAATCAACAAATTGGAATGATTTGTCGACAAAATTTACCAGGATTGTTTCTAAAACGATAATATCAATTTTGTGATTTTTTTACTAATGTGTCTTGGAAATAATGTACCAACCGCCGCCACCACCACCAACGATGGTCCTGGTGGCGATGGTGGTTTTATTATTTTCTATCGATTGTAGTCGGTCTAATAACATCGCGTTGGTGGCGTATCTATGGAAACAGTGGGCGTAACTACCTTGCTGTACACATCTAAAATATCACGCGCGCTTTCCCATTCAAAATTTTCCTGATTAAAAATTTTGATTTGACATAAAAAAAGACTAGAATTTTTGCTATAACCATATGCATGTTAGTTATTTTGAGAAAGATATGTATGATTGTTGACAATTTAAAGGGATTCTCCTAAATTAGTCAGCCGTTTAAACATTTACACCTACATATACATTATAAAACTTGGAATGTATTTTCATCTATTTGTAATTGTGTATGTTCGGTTGATTAACCCGATTAAATCCATCAATCATTCCACTGTTTGGCTCCTAATTTATGTACGAAAGTGTGGCGGTATATCAAACAACCCAGTCATTCAGATTTATCCGTTGTATGTATTTGTGTGTGTGTGTGTGTGTGAGTGTATGTGTGCGTATGGCGAGAGAGTATCATCATCCTTTCAAAAACTGACCTTACCCAATGCCGTACTCGCGAATCTTTGACATGAATGGAGAAGGAAACAGGTAGTGTTGTCATATATACAAACAACACATCAAGATTTATTTCGTTGTGTTGTTATTGGAGTAGTAGTAGTAGTAGTAGTAATAATAATAATAGTAGTAGTAATAGTGGAATATAAACAACTCACACTTCCGATGATGATGATGATGATGCTGTTAGTGATGATAATAAAAACAATGATTGGATCAGATACGAAACGTGGGGATCCACCTCCTATCGGTATTTGTTGCATTTTATTGACTGTTCACGTGTTTTTATTCACATACAAATAGATACCTACACACACACACACACTCACACATAAATTTAAACGAGAAAAAAAGCCACACACATACATAGAATTGGTGTTATTGTTGGCGACGACAAGTGGTGACAGCCGGCACGCGCTTTTAACTGCCGCAATTGTGTGTGTGTTATCATCGTGTCTTGGGTCACACCGGCTGTTTGTGTGCAAGATCAGCACTAGCAATGAAAAGAGAATGCACATTCTCGAACACAGACACAATATTGTAGAACGAAATAACTCGAGGGCAAAGAGACGATTCTTTATACTTATGTATGTGTGTAGGTATGTATGTATGTAATATCATGAATGGGAAAATCTGGCTTATACAAGTTGTGTGTAGTATGGAGTACACTTTACTATCAGACCATCTTTAGTGACGACATAGAAGACGACGACAAACTAGTGCCCCAAACACATACATCTCAACAGATAAATCTATATGCATGACGGCGACGACGACGACGACGACAACGACAACAACAAGGATAAACACACACGACCCTGAACTACATCCTTAATAGTACTTACATAACACCGATTCACGACTATTTTAAATTGAAAATCACTTCCACATTGTTGGAATAGTTTCCGTCTACCTGTTAGAATAATAATTCATTGTTGGTAATATCCAGTTTCAGTCATTGATTCATAATCAGTTTTGTAGTATGTACACCTGTATATACACCTGTAGATCAAGAGACATACATTATAAAGAATGAGAGAAAGGGCGCCAGCCATTCTTCTTTTCAACACTTTTGTCATAATCGTATTGTGTTTAGTTTGAATTTATTACAACTCCAACTACAATTATTCATCTCTCTATTATGGTCGTTTTTATGAATGAAAGTGTGTACTTATAGCATTTTGTCTTATAAATGAACATATTAACAATTAACGTATTCAATCGAGACTGACAATAAGGTAATTTTTTGAATTACGATTATGCTCATAATGAACCGATAAAAAATCACAATGTGTAACATGAAGATGCAGAAAAAGTGATATTAAGCATAAATTTAGTCACTTAACTGTTGTAATACCGATGGGAAATTTTATTAGTCACACAAATTCACACTATTTAGAATCTGTGGGATTTTCTACAATTTTGTCTGTCTTCAACCAGCTATTATAGCTATATAATAGTAAAATGAGATAAAGATGGCTAATTTTGGATTGTAAATTTTCAATAAAAATATACTGACACCTACTTGTGAATATACTGAAACTCATTCAACTTGCCTCATACATATACAGGGTTAATGCTGTAAATATGCCAAATTCGTATGAAACTTAAAAGATTTTTAGAGGAATCCTTGGAGAACATTTTAGCTCATTTGCAAGTTGTTCAGAAAACCATCGTTTTGGACAATGTCGGAATTTTCAAAAATGAGTAAAGCACGCTAAACGACTTGAATTGATTCGAGTAACTATCCCCCAACATTGATTTTTTTCTTTTTTTCCATTTTATCCTGTGTTTCGCATGTTTCCTATACGATGCCGTGGAGAAAAACGAAAAAAAAACACTGTTGAAAGGTCTACAACTCATTCTTAGTCGTTTTGCGTACTTTGCTCGTTTTAAAAAAATTCCGACATTGTCCACAACGATCGGTTTTTGTGTACAATTTCCCGATGAGCTAGGAAGTTCTAATTTTGCTAACATATTTTCCAGGGAGCACCTAAAAATTCTTTAAAGTACTTATTATTCTAATTGCCCGCCAACTACTACGAATTTGGCATGTTTACAGCAGCAACCCTGTAAGGTTTGTTTCACGTAAATATGGTGAATGGCACTAAAGTCGCTACAATTCTTTTATTTATTAATGAAATCTAATAATATTTACAAGAACACATAGACTAACCATTAAAGGTGAAAGCACCTTTTTACAATCTTCGGAAATAGGAGAAATTGAGCAATATTGAATGAAAATATGCCACTTTAAAGAACTCAAAGTTAACTAAAAGCAAAAATAACATTTTCTTTTCGAAAAATTAATTTTCTTGTGCAAGAAGAAAAAATTGTGAATATTGGAAAAAGTGACTAACTAGCTTTGAGAATCTAGACCAGGGAATTCCTTTTCGTAGGAACCATAAATTTAAAAAAGCGAGAAAAAGAGTATAATAAAATTTAAGAATTGTCCACTTTTATCAATTTGATACATATAACATCGGTTGTTTCTGTTATTAAATTCTTTCTCTTTCTCTATATTATTTATTTCATTTTCAACTTGTGTTATTTTTCCGAAATTGCCCATTGAAAAATAAAACTAGTCCTTCAAATTTTATTACATCGGGAAAGCAATCCCCTAGTTTAGATTCTCAAAACAGATCATTCACCTCTTTCAATATTCTCACAAATGTTAAATTTTTTCTGGCAGAATAAAATATAAATTTAATTGACTACGACTAAATTTGCTTTAAAAGTGGCCATTTTTCATTCAATATTGCGTAATTTCCAAAAGTTATTATTACTAAATGAAAGAGTTATAGCGAATTTAATGCCATTGACCATATTTACTTGAAAAAGACTGTATGTATATTGATGAAGCAACAAGTCTTGACAATGTTGATTATTTGAGATCCTTTGTACTTATCAGATTTCAAGTTTTACAATTATAGTTCAACGAATTATCTGGTCGGCTTGACTGTAAAATTAATTTCTAGACAGTTGCGGACTTAAGGGAAGGCTTAACTCCCCCGAGTTTTAAATTAGGTCCCTAAAAATAGATCAGTTCCTTGAGTTACTGATGATATCTCTTTTTAAAGTCGGGTTTCCACTGTGGACAACGAAACTTGTGTGAGTTTTATTACAAATCGGAGAATTCGACCGGTAAAGGTATTTGTTTTTTAATACTTTTAAAAAATTATGTCCAATTAGCTAACAAATTTAGAATTATATGGTAGCCCCTCCAAAGATCATGACTTAGGTTACCACCCTTTTTTCTATGGGAAGAACGAACTTCAAAAATGTAAAAAATTGTGTGTGTTGTAAATTTTGGAATTCCTACTTGTTGTTGATGGTGAAATTCAGATAGTGGATCGAACTAACAGAAAAATATTGTAAATTTTGTAAGGGAAATTTTGGGAAATACGCAATTCGAAGATATAAAAACAAAATAGTCCGTTTTTCCTTTCTCTCATTCTGTTTTCTTTCATGTATGCCGCTGTGTGTGTGTGTGTGCGTGTGCGGGTGGGATGTACTTTTCCCGCTAGGTTAATGTTTGATTTCCACAATTTCCTCATGACACACATATACACTTCCAGTCTGTGGCTCAACCACCACCACTACTACCGCAACCACTACAACAAAGTCCGTGTGTACACGATTTTGTAAAGATGTATGTGTGTGCTGTTGCTCCAGTTTGACAGTTTGGAATGTCTGGACTGCAGTTGAACTTGATAGGCGTCCTTCGATTCTATTTACTCTCCGTTCCTATAAAGGCCGTCGGCGGTGACGACGACGGCGGCGGCGGCGGATATTCTGTCTCGTGTTGACGGAAGTGCATTGCCATCTATTACGTTTGTTGTCTACACATGTCATCATAAATTAAAGAAAATCACCTGATTGGGAATGAATAGAAGAAAAAAAAACAAGTTTTTGCTTTAATGATTATAATAATCATGAATGTGATGTAATTTTAAACTTCAAAAAAAGAACAGTTTTTATTAAATAAATAAAACACATTATTAATCAATCATCAATGGGTTAATATTTATACAAATCATATCAACACCAAATACTACTAGATATAATAAAATACTACTATAATAAAATAATACAAATAATTGTAAAAACTAATCAGTGTATTTTTTTTATTTTCACGGTTTTATCTCGATCGCCGTTTATATTTACATAATAATGCCACATTATGAAGGCGATGAAATAAATTACAAGTGCTTGTTGTGTGTTTGTTTGTGTGTGTGTGTGTGTGTGTACATGACCATGGACAACCTAATATTAATTGTTTGTTTTGTTGATATGACATTTTAAAATATTGAAATAAATACTTAAATCGTATTTTTGTTGTTTAGTAGTAGTAGTAATAATAATAATAATAGTGTAAACGTTCATTCATTCATAAACACGATGATGATAATAATAATAATAATCAGCAATCAGACACAATAGAGACTGGTTGGTTGGTTAGTCCGGCACTCGTTTCCACTATTTTAATTTTAATTGAAAAGCATCATTCAACTTTTTGAATCTTTCATTAATTCTACTATAACAACACGTCGATTCTTTTATTTGTTTATTTATTTATTTTATAAATTCCGTTAATGCGATTGTATTTTTTGTCTTTTGCTCAATATTCGATCGTTTTCAGCTGTTGTATGTGGTGATGTGTTGTATTATCGATTTCTCCAACGGGGCATCTACACTACTCTAAACCACACACAGAATCGACTCTACATACCTACAGGGTGCCGATTATAAATATGCTCGATTCTTATGAAACTCTTATTAGTTGACGCGTAATTCGAAAAAGATTGCAAGGATTTACAATAGGGTTCTCCCTGTAGACAATTTTAGCAAATTTAAAACATTGTAGCTCATTTGGAAGTTGGTCAAAAATGCTCGCCTCTGAAGATATCGCAATTTTCAAAAACGAACTAAACACGCAAAACGAATTAGAATGACTCGAGGATCACGATTTTCAAAAACTTGCTACACAACTAATTAATTTTTGATTTATTATTTTAGTCATTCCCTCAAAGCCCCTTTACATTGTCCGACTTTTGTATCCGATTTTTCTATTTGATTTTATAACCGAATTCATCTCGAATTTTATTCCAGATGTTTTCATCTTTACATTATCATAATAATTAATTTTAAAGAAACGTCCACTTGTAGTATGAGTTGTAAACTATCCTCAACCATAAAGTAATTTGACTTATAAGTTGAAATTTACAAGTCCCAGGCGGCTACAATAATTTTGACCAATAGATCTAATACACATTTTAAAAATCCTATCTACTATTTCTTCTTATTTCTTAGACACCCACTTAATGAATTGAATATTATTGATTAACTTTCAAACAATCCAACGAGAAAAAGAGGTATCTATCTATATCTACCTAGTTGATAGATAATGGGTCACTTGTTCAACCACTGTCTATTCTCATTTGAGGGTAATCTTAACGCAAACCTCGGAGTTTATTTGTATCTAATAATAATGCGATAATTATTGAGGATTTAGTAATGATGATATTTTTTAGATGGAGGAGAGGGGGGGTAATATTAATCTTGATTACACTAGCTACTCATAGTTCGAGTAATAGTAATTGTAAGATTTATTATTTACCTGTCATCACTCTAATTAATTATACACCTGCTTGGTGAATTTGTTAAAAATAAATAAAAGTACCTACTTTCAATAGCAGTGAAAATATACAGGGTGAAACCACGATATGTCCTCTCACAGTTGACTGTGCCTTTGGTAACGTAGTATCGTAGTTTGGTTCGGCCACTTTAAAAATACATTATCCAATGTCAGTTGTGAACCAAGCTACTACGTTACCAAAGGCACAGATAATTGCGAGAGAAAATACCGTGATGTAATACATACAGACAGACGTGTCTGGCAGCTTCAATTAGAAACAATACAGGGATGAAAATCTAAATGTACACGATTCATGTGAAACCCCTATTAGTAGGCAAGTGACTCGAAAAATTCAAGGATTTATAGTAGGGTGCCTCGAAAACATTTTAGCAAAACTAGAAATTCGTAGCTCATTTAGGAGTTGGTCAACAATCGATCATTTTTGACGATGTCGCAGATTTTTTTGTTGGCCGATTATTAAATCGTTCATGCGCTCTTTTTAACTTAAATATACAGGGTGTATCGCTGTATTTATTCCCTTAGTTGGCTGTGCTTTTGTTTATGTAGTAACGAGCGCTTTTTGACCAACTTCAAAATGTGCTACAAGGTTCTAGTTTTGTTAAAATGTTCTCTAGGGACCCTACTGTAAATCCTTAAAAAATTTTTGAATCTCTTACCAACTACTTAATAGGAGTTTAACAGGAATTGTGTACATTTAGATTTTCATTTTCCATGCCCTGTATCTGTATTTATGAAGGTTTGTGTTTATATTGACAAGCACACGTGTAATTCTCTTTATCAGGTCTAGAGGGTTATTGATGAAAATTTAATCAAAGCCGGACCTGGATATCCCAACGTTTTAAGGTTTTTTTGAATAATTAAAAATTGTATATATGATAATCAGTAAATTGTATCGAGATGGAAGAATGCATGATGCATCTGCTTGAAAAATTGCGATTATTAACACAAATTGTTCTCATAAATATTGAAGAAAAATAGTGGAGGAATGTGTTTAAAACAGTTGTGTATGTGTGATATTTGTTGCTATTTTTGGTTTCTGATTCCCTCACTACTACTACTACAACTACTAATAGACAACGACAATAATCGCAACAGTGGCGGCGATTTCATTATTTAACACTGATCCTGTTGTTGTTGTTCTGTATGCGGCCTCTTACTTGTCCATTAAGATCATTTAGAATCGACCAAGATGTCAATTTAGGAGATTATCAAATGTTGTCCTCGTGCCACAATTCATCGAATTAGACCAAATCAACGTGCGTCGTCTATTGTACAAATATTGTTAACTATTGTTTATTGTAACAAATAATGTCCATTATTAATATACAGAAAAAAGATACATTTGCAATAAAGAGTTGCATGATTCACTTAGTATATTACGTCTCAAATTAGAGTATATACATAGCTAAACAATAATTCTGATTTTATCTATTGTTGATGATAAGATAAAATCGCAAAATTGATCTATATAGGTATATTTTCAATTGTTTCTGCGATTTCTGATTCTTTTCTGATTCGATTGTATTTATCGTGTGGGAGTTATGTTGCCAATTTTGGTCGAATTGTGCGATCAATTGATTCATTCGTATTTGCCCGCCTGTCAATCAAAATGTCAAATCAGAGTGGCTGTAATGAGCGCGAATCGCAAATATAGATCCATCTATATCTATTTATGTTAACAATTTTGTAAACAAGTGGTTTTTTTTTTTAAATAAGGAAGGAATCGGCGGAAAAACACATGCGCTTATTATTTAAAAAATTTAAAAGAAAGTTGAGTTGGTGTTGTTTTCTTTGTAGAACAGAGTTTGTTTAAAAAGTCTATATTTATAAATACACACATAGTGTAAAACATCCGCGCCGCACATTCGTACAATAGACTATAAGGACGTATTTTGCTTCAACAATTGTGCAAAACAAATATGTTGATAGACGATCTTAGACCGTATTGTTGTACTCCTTGACGGGGCCTCTCTACTAGTCTGGGCGATAAGAGAAATTGTACATAACACGATTGAAACGGTTCTCCAGCAAATCATAGAATAGATGTTGAAATAGTGTCGACGATTAACGAATCATTACGAACATGTTGATTTTTAGATTGGTGTCACACATACATATTGTATCTACTACAACTATAATAAAAAGAAGGCCAACTGCTGAACTTTTCTCTAGCGGTATAATAATGTAGTAAAAAGAGACACAATGACAGTGACGTAGCATGGCGTTGGCAAATAATAGCAGCATTTTAGAAAATTTTAAAGACTGCTTATGTTGTTATTGGTGTATATATTTAGACAGAGATAGAGAGGAATAAAATAGAATTGAACGAATAAAAAGACCAAAGTATTGTACTGTGTATACAGTTGATTTGTTGTTTGTTAATTCGCTTGAATGAGGCGCTACTTTACGGTCATGCACTCTGAAACATGAAGAATTTATTACTGCTTTCTATCAATCAACATGTAGATGTTTTTCGACAATTTTCAAATTGTTCCAATACTACCATTGCCAGTTTCTTTAACATCATTAACCGTACATCGTTTATAAGACAAAATCCACGTGTATTTCTACCACCGCATTCAAAAACAAAACGATAATTACATTTTCCAGGATCCTACACCACGTGCTTTTTTTATTATTATTGTTTTCATATTTCAGCAGAGTGGGGGGGCCGTTTTCAGTTTCAGTATTGATATCGGATATTTGCGGTAGTAGTAGTAGTGGGGGCGGTAGAACTTGCGCGCGCCTCCAGCCCATTCTCCCTTTATCTCTCACGTTCTCCTTATCTACTACTATATTAACGAAACTAATCAGGGAATAGAGCGCGCTTTTTCGAAATTACCCCACATATACACGCAAAAAAAGTCTTTCTAACATCCCGATATTTTGCTTCAGGAGACACAGACAGAGTGAAAGCTTAACGAAATTAAAAACAAATGTTGTTTGGAAAAACCCTACAATTCTGGGGTGGCTTGTGATAGAGAATGAGAAAGATAGCTATAGATATTTGCGCAGAAGGCATACAACGCACAGTAGTAGTGGGGCATATTTTAATGCTATTGGTCTGTATATAATATAGTAGAGGTGTACGCCTACATTTTAGCCTTTCGATGTATGAACAGCGGGTAAAAACAAAATACGAGGGCGCTTTCTCTCGGGTAGTTTGATACTAATTTGAAATTTCCTACACAGAAATAGGTTCTGTTGCTATCCTTATTTTCCCCGAAAATATAATATAATGGTGGGGAATAAACGAAATATAAGGGAAGACTTTTTACTGGCCTACTAGGATCCATTTCTTTTCCTTTTTTTTTTATGTGACGTGTTGTTTTTGTTGGAATAAAGGGGGTTGTAGTAGATCGACAGACAGACAGAGATAGTAATAATAACGTATATATTTTGGTTTCGCCCTTTCCCTTTCTCGTATATTTGTTTGTCTCTCTTTTCTCTAACGTATTGTATGCCAATCTACTCTCGTACAGCAACGACGCCGACGACGACGACGACGTCGACGGGGCTTCTATTCTACAATATCTGAACGAAATTAATGGGGAGAACAGCGCTTTGAGCCGTGCACGGAGAAGGGACGATTTTAAAGTTTGTTGAATCATATTTTGTGTGTACTAGTCTGTGGGGCTTTTTAGTTCCTCCTATTTGAATTTTAGGGTAATTTGGTAGGGGACAGATAGAGTTATAGCAATTTTGTTCTTTAAAAAAAAATTAAATGTTTCCATCTTTGATTAATATCTATAAGTACCTAGTGAAGACTAGAAGAAAAATTATATTTTAATTATGTTAACCCATTATAGGTTATTATTTTATTATCAATAGACACCCACCCTCTTTCATATCGTTTTTTATCCTTTTGTATCTATCATTGACAGTCTAAAATTTATTACACAATAGCCATTTTTTTTCCAGAGATGTGAATGTTTGATCCATCTAGGGAGCTTAATTAAAAACAAACGTTTTCGTTTTGCGATACAGGGGTAAAGTAGAGGGTGGATGTGTTTTTTTTTGTATTGTACGTTATATGGGGAGTAACAAAAGCGGCGCCCTCTTTCTTTGCTCTCTCCCATTCTACTATTACTGCCGCCGTTGCTGCTGCTGCTATTGCTGGTACTGCTATTATAACAACAACTACCACCACCACCAGCACCACCCCTATATTCTTTTCTAGCGTACTTTTTATATAACGTTTTCACTTTGTAATTTTGTTATAGCGTACTCTTTCTATTTATCACGCTCGCTTGATCTCCCTTGCTATCTCATTCTTGATGATTTCTCCATCTTTCTCGATTCTCGTAGATACCATTTGCCACCACCACCACCACCGCCGCCACCACCGCTGCTGCCACTACCACCAATCAAGACTTGCTTCTAATATTTGAAAATGACAAATGGTTGTAGGGTAGATTTATACAACCCTTGTGACTAACTCTTATCAGCTGAGTTGAAATGCACTTCTTTTTCGATCTATTTGAATAAGGAAAAAAAAAATAAAGGCCTTATGCGAGTTAGGTATTCTTGTATTTATTACTTGTATGAGATAAATTGTAATTCCTTAAAAATATTTTCTAGTTGGTATCTATTTGAAATTTGTAGTAGATGGAGCCAGGTAGTGTCAGTTGCGTAAAGTAGGCCATGGAAGAGAAACAACACTAGACGAACAAATGAGATACGTGTGTGTTTTGTTCATTGTTTTAATATCATGGCTAACTTTTACGTCTATTATATAAATGCTTAAATTTCAGTAATAACTGAAAAAGAAAACAATCTTCAAACTATAGCAAATATATAACTTGGATTTTTAAAGAATGCTCTAAAATGTAGCATGGAAATTTCCCCGAGCTTTTTTTTTAAATCTCTTATCAGTACATTGTAGTTATAAGAATGGAACGCATGCGTTAATGTTGCCAATCTACTCATGAACAATACCAGCCATCTAAGTAACCCTCAATTTGTAATTGTTTACAGTGATGCTAAAACAGTTAAAATTAAAGGGGAGAAAGGGTAGATTTTTAAATTGCACCAATTACACGTTGATTGCAATTATTTTATTCTTATGGATGATTCTTGCAGATCTTCACAACATTCTATTAATTATAAATAGAGTACAGATGTTTAGCAACACTGGTATATTGTAGGGTCGTGTTTTTTTTTTTAATAGTTCGTTTCATATTGGCAGGTATACCGAGAACGTCGTCCGGATACGATGTTCGCTCTCTATTATCCCTGTTCGCTTGTTCGCTTTCACGTAGGGAAGTTCTCCCTGTATGGTGAACAGTCTGTAGGCTTACCACCCCAATGTGAACGATGATGATGACGACGACGAGGGCTGGGTAAGGGGACGCCGCTCACTAATCCCTCTTGCTTGCCTGCCTGCCTGCTTGCCGTTCCTACCACGCCATACACACACACTCACTTCGGGGAAAACACAAATGTGTGTAATGGAAAACTGTATTTTAGATTTGACTCATCAAATTACGTCACATATCTTGTTGAATACAGGCGGGTGTTTGCCAAAAATTAATGTCAAGTCTTGAATTCATCCCCTTTTTTACGTTGTTTAATAATACAAATACATACATAGATTCAAGTGGATGATATGAAGAGACTTGCAGGATCTATCAAAGAAAATTGTATGAATCGGTGTACAGCAGATGCTCTTAAAATTCCACTGTCACCACCGGTCGTCTCTACTATCTATCTATTTATATTTATCTACCTGAAATTCAGTCCCGTATAGAGTTGGTTTTCAAAAAGTTCCAGGTAGTAAAGACCCTACAAGAACAGCTTGCTAGTAGTTAAGCAACATTTGGTATTTCAGAGGGATATTCACTATTTTTTTTTCTTCTTCTTCTTCAGTCTTTGATATATTTATGCTGTATGGAAGTAGGAGGGTTGATTCTTACCCTAATACCAATTTTCTCCTTCCTGGGTGTTATTTTTGTTCAACTTTCATCCTTTCATAACCATTGTCCTGACACGTTCACTGAAATTACAGATAAAGGTAATTTTTTTGCAAAATTTTACTGTTAAATTTCTTCTGTTGCAAGTCGAGAATAAACCGCTGTGTTTTGTTATTATCAACGAGGGGTTATCACATGCTCTCTTGTTTTTTTCCCAATTTCTGCAATGATCATAATACGTATACACATTAAATATCGTATTGATTCTATTTCCAGTAATACTTGCATAGTATTCAATCGTGTTTTTTTTTCTTCTTATTTAATTCTTTTCTGATGTTCATTATTGTACTAAAAGCATCTTCAAGATAATATTTCAGACGGATACATACGTATAGGTACATTTTATAGTGGGATTTTTTTGATATTTCATTTTTTTGACTTGAGAGCATACAGAGTTCTTATTATTATATAGAGTTAACCTTGAAATGAGTAAAGTTTCTCATGCGACGAGTTATAGGAGTGAGCGGCCTTCGAGAGACCGGCCTATGGGGGCAACCAACATCAGCCAATGTCCAATAACAACAACAACAATATAACAACTAAGCAACTTCTCTTCTCTCGTTGCCTTTTCTTTTGTAAAAAATATTATGATAGAGATAGCAGGATTTGTTTAAGAAGCCGCCAGGAATAACTAAATTAAATAGGAAGTGTGTCCAGATTATAACACAATCAATATTATTGTCCATGATAAATATCTTTTAGAATTGTTCAAATATCGATATTAATGCGTTTTCTTTTTTAAGTAACAAATTATTTTCGAATGCATCAAAATTATTTCGTAAAAAAAATCCATCTTTCAATATTTTCTATCTACTAATCAAATAAAACAATAAATCCTTACTATAGCTTTGTTATATCCTACGGCATATGCAACCAGTTATACACCTTGTATTCAAAGTTTGGAATGAAATTTTTGAAATTTCTTAAGGTTTGTTGGTATAGTCGAAGTAATTAACTTTATGAGGAATATGAAGTTTATGCATATATATATCTAATGTTCATGTTTGATGAATTGTGAATGAGCTGATCCATATTTCATTGATTATCAGACAATCAACTGTGTGCAGTTGCATCCCTTAATCAAATTAATTTGATTATGGACCATGTTTATCTTCACATACAGTAAAACTTCGCTAATCCGGACGTTCTGTAGTCCGGAATTCCACTAATCCGGACCGATTTGCTCTCACATTTATGCATACTGTAATCCGGAATTTGACTGCTTCTACAATCCGGATTCAATCGGGTTGGAGCTTCCTTCATTGCTAATTCTTCGTAGCTTTTGAGGCCCAACAAAAATCAGTTCAACAGAGAACAATTACAGATTATTTTAAGTAACTTTTCGTCTGATATAATTATATGTATATATACATATAACATATACATAACATTACAATCAGGAGCATACTCTCTATGTTAACTCGATTTGCATACATTTGCATTTTTGTGAAAAGCTTTTTTAGTGCTCCAAATTTGTCTTTATGTACATATTGAAAAAATTTTCGATTCCCTTCGTAAATACCTAACAAACGAAGGAAGATACCGTAGCGCCAGAACCCTATAGGTATATTTAATATGTGTTTCAAAACGTTCCAGTAATCCGGACGATTCAGTAATTCGGACTGCCCCCTGCATTAATTAGTCCGGATTAGCGAAGTTTTACTGTAGTTATAAAGTAGCATCACTTGTAATACATAGTGATAATGATGATGATGATGATGATAATGATGTTATGTAATTGTTTTTGTTTTAGAATTGTGCCATGATGGGTCTGCAGGCAACTACAGGTAAACGTAAGTTAGAAGCAGCGACGGCTCCAGCCGAGTCTTCACCACCAAAAAACGGCCGTTGGGAAGCTGAAGACTGTATAGCACGATTACAAGCAGTAGCTGTACCAAGTGATACATGGCGTTCACCAACACCATCATTAGCAGCAACGTTATTATCAACAACAACAAGTATTGTCGGTTGTGGTGGTAATAGTAGTAGTGATGATTATGAAGATGATGATGAATTCGATGATGAATTGTCAGATGATGATCGTTGTGTTATACCAGAACCAGCCCGTTTTATTAGTATTATCAATAATACTAGTAATAGTAGTAATAATAATAACAATAGTAATAGTAATACAAGTAATAATCAATCATCTTTTGGTGGGCGTTACCAACAACAACAACAACACCAACAACAGTCTGATTATTGGCAATATTATCAGCCACCACAACAGCAGACTATACGTTGTGAAGAGAATGGTAAATCATATCTGGAATTAGGGGCATCACCACCATCGCCCATACGTAGTGTACGATGTTGTGATGGTAGGACTCGATGGTGTCATGTGCCCTGTTACCGTCAACGACGACTTGCCGTTTTAAATTTATCAATGTGCAAATTGGCCAGGTATCGTCAATGTTCTGATCCATCATTAAGACGATCTGTACTTATTTGTAATACATTGAGACGATTAGAACGTGAAATGGAAGCTGAACCACCTGAACCTAATTATACGTTACCAGAAATGTCACCACCAAGCCGGCCATCACCTGTACAAGAATCACCAAATTATGAACAAAGTTTAAGAGAAATGACATGCACATCAGGCCGTGCAACACCATTTCCAACAAATAATCATTCTGATAATGATTCTGGTTTAGGTGATGATGAAATGACAAGACCAATTAATTGGGGTTCAGTTTTAAGTTTAAGTTCACAAACTGATTTAGAATCATTAAATAACAACGAGTTTTATGCTGAATTAGGACTGTCTAGTGACCCGCCCGTTGAGTGGAAGGAGCCCTCAACAACATCAACACGAATGACAAATGATAATGATTGGGATGGTTTTATGCATGTTCTAGTTGGGGGCACGTAGCAAAAGAATATGGTCGGTGCTTCCGCTTTCCTCAGGTTGTGATCACATTGTTAAATTAATTCAAAACAAGAAGATGAAAAAAAAAAAAATATATACATATATGGTAAAAAAGACATCCATTATTATGATAATAATGAATTCATTATTGTAATAATTACCATCATCAGTGCAGTGCAAGGAATTGTGCAGCTAAATTTGTTGACTGTTTTTATTTTTATATTCTGTATGTTTTAGTAAGTTTTCTTTTATTTAAAAAAAAATGCAGTTGGACTGATTAAAAAGTACTTCGGAATATATGAAAAGAATACAGAGATAAGAGGGGAGGATGGTCTCTGATTAGACTTAATGTGTAACAGTTTGATCTCCATCGCTCAATTAACTTAAAAGAATTTTGAAAATTTGTAAAATAAAAAAGAGATCTTATAAGCTCAACGACGTGCGACGAGTTTCCTCCGTTTTCATTTCATTTACTCTCATTGATATTATTTCATGTTATATCGTCCCTATAATGGGCATTCCTTTGTAAATTATTTTTTAAATTAATATATATATTGTGAATAATGTAAATAAGAGATGATTTATGATTAGGTCTATATTTGTAAATAATTCTATGTTATATATACATATTATATATTTTAAATGATGTGTGAATTTATAAATTAAATTGGCAATACGGTCCTACAAAAAAGAAACATTGTAACTCCCAAGCTGGACAATGATGATTCATATACGATAACAACATCAACAACTACCATGAACGAAGTCCCCATTTAAAAGAAAAGTTGGATGAAACCAACGACAACAACCAGTTGCCAACACCAAGGCCGCAGCCTTCTACTTAAAATAATTGCAAAATAACAACAACAAAAACACTTCTTCCTCCAATTTAAGTTTCTCTCCAATATGTTACCGAACAAACGATATATGTATTCTCAATACCTCCTATTTTTATGATCGAACAAATCGGTATTGAAAATATTATTGTTTATATTAATTGATGGTGGTAGTTTTGGTGTCGGCAACACAATCATGTGCGCCTAACAATCAATAATCTTGACTGATCAATTAATTTAAGGATTTAAGTAAACATAAATAGAAGACGTCTACCAATGTTCCTTGTTTTCCTAGAAAGTTACCGTTTACGACTAGAATTGATGCATTTCAAACAAACACACACACACAAATCCTATCAATGTTTATTTTTTATTTGTTAAAATACAAACAGCTGGGAGGATGAATCTAGTCCATCATTGGCCATCATCTGGAAGTAAATGAGCCAGTATTAATAAAAAATAAAATGTTTGTTCTAATTAAACTCGAGTGGAAATCGAAGATATGTAAAATACTTGTTCAAACCGTCCCAAACTTCTTTGATGATGGCTACAATGAAATGTTGTAGGTGTGTATACATCATGTTATAGTTAATTATCTTCTAATGTTAGTTTCTTAAATAAAATTGAAAATATTCATTTTATTTCAGAAACTGTTTTCTTTCTTGCCATGACACAACACTTTCATTTTTCCATTTTTCTATTGTTTTATCTTCAATATAAAAATCTAAGGAGCACCGTGTCTTTTGATCGTTTTATTTACGAAATTTTGCAACAACATTACGGTGCTTAGTTCTTTCTTCTTCTTAATAATAATAATAATAATAATAGATGAAGTGTTTTATATGATAAGCAAAAGATACGTTTTGTTCTGTAATAACAAATAACAAGGGCACAATTGATACTGTTAAAAGAAATATTTTAATGAAAAATTATTAGAAAATTGTTGTGGTACGATTAATTTGTTAAAAATTATCCAATTTTATTCCTTAATTCTTTAACGGAAAAACTGGAAACAAATAGTTAAATTGAACCGTAAGGCAATCATTACTACATACAGTTTTTTAATGAAAAATAGCTGTGTATTATTCTAAAAAATAAAGTAACAATTGTATGTGCACAGAATTTGAGATATTTTGATAAAAAATTGCAATAATAGACGAATAAATTTCCTCAAGAACATTTTTTTTTTTTTTAGATTTGTTTCTGTCTAATTCCTGGGTATGTTAGAATAATTGATCGAATCGAACAATTAAAAATAGTAAAATACAAAATATTTATTTAACTTGTGCAGCAACGATATTCTGATTGGTGATTCTTTTTGTCTTAGTTTTTAATCCCTTTCAATTCTTCAACAGATCCAGGATAGATAATATAGATAATATTTAAGTTAAAGTACTTGTACTTCGTCCCACATCGACGTGACGTCAATAATAATTACGTACAACACTTGATTGTGTGCAAGTAAAACATGTGATATCATGTAATATGTTAGTGTTGAGAAAAAAATTAATAATAAATAAATAAATCGGTAAATATATATACATATTACCTCATTTCTTGTTTTATATTTTTATGTTATAATATAATGAATAAGCAGAATCTTGTGGTGTGTTATTTTTTATTCAAATACTTATCAGTCACTAATTAAAATTATCATCTTGGTAAATTTGATAATTAACACGATAGTAGATAGATTTTGCTCTGTTGGAATTTATAAAAATTCAAACTTCGCGGAAAATTTTCAAAAATAGAATAACAAGCGACATCTATTAATGGAAAACAAACGAATTCATGTAATGTTGGTTGCATATATCAGGCGCAAACAAAAATCTGTACAGGGTGATTCAAGAAGATAGGCAATTCAAAGAATAAGAAGTTCTAGTTAATGGAAATTAATGAAATTTGGTATATAGCCGTTATGTCTCCTGAAATTTCTTTAGAAAATATTTTCCTTGTTCTAGCTATCCCCTCTATATGGGGTACCTAGCTTATTTTAAATAAAATGGTATATTTTTTATTGCATTTTTAAGTTCCTTGATAAAATAAAAGGGGATTTTAACAACACAACCTAGGCTCTAGCGGTGAAAATTTTTCAGACATTTCAACTTTTAGTGTAATTTTAACTTAAAACTTTCAAGTTTTGCAGTGTTTGATTGATAAATACATATTTTTGAAGCTACAGCATTTGAAATGTTGAAACTTGAAATTTAAGTAGTACAAATAATGTCCTTTTTATGAATGAACTTTCAGTTTAGCTGAAATAATTTCTTCCAGGGCATCGAACCGGAACTAAACTGAAAACTGGAATTAACCGAAATATTATCTGGAGTGGAACCGGAAACAAAAACCGTTGTCTTTTTTTTAGTTCAAGCATATCACTAAACACGATCTTTTTCTTTTTTTTTACTTTCATTCCTGCCAAGGAATGCAAAAATGTAATAAAGAATATACTTTTCCAATTAAAATAAGGGAGTAGGGTGCACTACCCCATATAACAGGGTTTGTAAGAACTATGAAAATATTTCTTAAAGGTAGTTCAGATAGAAAAACCAAACTTCTGAAACATCCATCAATTAGAACTTCTTATACTTTTAATGGTAAATCACTAGGACACATCCTGTATATAAAATTGTGTCGATCCGGACTGATTGAATCATTATCGTAGAGCGTAAAGTATTGAAGACAGACACATAAAATTTGACCATTGGGGTCCTTTTATAACGTCAACACCAACTAAAGAAGGATTTTTGGAAGGTCTACCCCTGAGGGGGTGAAACAGGGGTTGAAAGTTCGAATGGAAATCCGTCATTTTAGAAGCTAGAAGCATAAAACTTTATGTTTGTGCATTTGATCATTGATAAATAAATTAATACGTGTTTCAACGTTTTTAAAATTACACCCTTAAGGGGATGAAATAGGGAATAAAAATTTGTATGGGAGTTTTGTCATTTCTGAAGTTAAACCCAACAAAATTTATTATTTAGTTTCGATTTTAGAATAGAAAACATTAAACACATCATCTATCGTTTTTGAAAATGAGGGATGATTTTTTAAGTTGAAAGCATGAAACGTTTTTACTATTTGGACTTTTGATTACAAAACAATAAGTAATCGTTTTAGTATTTTTGGAAATTCTACCCCTAACAGGGTGAAAGTTTGTATGGAAGTCGTAAACTATCGTAAATTAAAATGTTTTTACGATATCCTTCTACGCGAGCAAAGCCGTTGACAACAGCTAGTCGATCTTATAAAGAAAAAATTTATTAATAGAAAAAAGAATTGTTACAATCTACAATTTATAGATACACAAAATTTAAATCTAATTAGTAGAGAATACTGCCTTAGGCGCATTTATCACAGTTTTTTTTTAATAAACTTAAATCCCTATTAGTCAGATTCGGAATCTTCATTTTCACGATAGATTCGCTTCTTTTTTATACAAACCTTCTTCTTTTTATTTTTTCCCCCACTAGCACCACTTGTTGACGGTTGACCAAAATCATATTTAGCCTTTAAGCGTTCTCGTATTAATAATCCACGAATCAAACGTTTCCAATTTGTATAAACCCTTTTCTCCACTTTATCACGTTCTTTCTTCTCTTGTTCCTCTTGTTCCTAGAATTTAGAGATAAATTAATAAGAAAATAAAGGTGTATTAATGTGATCCTAAAGTATTTACTAATTCCCAAGCGGCAACAAGTTGATCAGCGTACTCTTCACAAACTACAAAACCATCATAAACTGGATGACTCCAACCGGAATGGAAATCAAATCCGGTAATAGCTGAGGCACAATCGATATTTAATCGCCTTGCAATCTTGTTAAGACCAGGTACTGTAACAGTTATAGTAATCAATTAATAATAATTATCAGTGTAAATAAGATTTGATTACGTTTCAAATGAACAGTCTTCTTTGGTAGCATGCATGGTTTAAATAATTCAACATTTCCGAATGCATTTCGTGGTACAATTCCATTTTCAGCTGTTGGCGGTATGTAATCTTCAGTCTGCCAAGGACCGAATATTTCCAATAATTGATCAGTAATCATCGTATTAGATAACTATAATTAAATTATAATTAAATTTAATCAATTATTTGAATTTTAATTAAGAGATACTTTATCATATTTCGGACGAGCTTTAACAATTTTGTATGGCTTCTCACCCGGTTTAACGACTTTAGCATGTTTCAACCATATATCTCGTGAATGTAACGTATAGACACATTGTCGTGAATAGACTGGTTCATTACGGACGAAACCGAGTGTGGGTGCATCTGGTGGATAAATTGCTTCAAATTTTAATAGATGCCGTTTCAGAACATATAATGGATGATTTTTATATTCAGTAATCGATTTTGGTAATGGCATCTCTAATTGTTGCCGTTCCAATTCATCATCCTCCTCTTTATCGCGTACTGTCTGTTTACCAATGTATGGTTTTAAAGTTTCTTCCCACCATTTCATATCGACACGTAATTTTCTAGTGATTGTATTGAAATTTTGACAGTAACGTTTCGTAACATCTTTTAATGTATTGTTGTTATTCCAAGCAACTATATAACATACCGGATGTGTAGCTCGATTCTATAAAAAAGAATTTTTTAATTAATATTGATAATAATTAAAGTATGATTAATTAAATTACATATAATTGATTCACACAATGAACTTGACTAGCAATTAAATCACAACTGATCCATTTCTCCTCATTTTCAAGAAATACTTCCACCCACACATCATTACCTTGTTTCTTTTTAATTTTCCCATTGTTTTCATCATCACTCGATAACACCTTAGTGGTTTTCACAGGAATGCGACGTTTTACTTTTATTTCCGGTACAAATTCATCATCACTATTATGTTGTTTCTTCTGTAAAGGTTCTGGTGCATAATCACTATCTTCATCATCATGTGTCGATTTACGTTTTTTCACTGTTTTATTTTTATCGATCTCTTTCTGTTCTTTTATACGATTTTTAACTAATTTTACAACATCCTTTGCAGCATTATTCGTTCCAAAATATTCACTTTTCAATGGTGATTTTTTTGTTGTTGGTGTTGTTGTTTTAGTAGGTGTAACAAAATCATCTTCAGAATCTGTATCTTTATATTTTGGTAATTTTTTGGGTTGACGTAATTTCTTCAAATTAACTTGCTTCTTGCCGTCTTCTTCATCATTAGCTCCATCTAATTGTGAAATATTCTCATCGTCAGTACTATCCGTATCGAATACACCATCAACTTGTGATATTACAATATTATTGTTGTTATTCCGTGGACGTAGTTTTCTTACATTTTTATTATCTGTTGATGTTAATTTAATTTCATTTTTTTTATTCTGTTTTAATTTGGTGGTTGGCTTCGTTTTTATATTTTTATTTTTGGATTGTTCCTTATTGATGTTCTTTCTCTTGGACGGTGTAGTTTGTTGAGATTGTTCTGCACTTTTGCCTTTCTTTTGTAAACTACCATCTTTCTTAATTTTTGATCGTTGATCATCAGGTTTTACAGTGGAGGTACTCTGTGTTGTTTTTTTGGAATTTACTGTTTGTATCTCAGTTGCAGATCGTAAGTTTTTATCAATTTTCTCCGATAATTTTTGCGGTTGATTTTTCACAATAGACTTTTCATTCTGTTTTGAAATTGATTTTTTTACAGCTACCACTTTATCAGTTTTTTCAATTTTCTTATTATTAATCGTTTTAGTACTTAATGAGCACAATTCGTTGGTAGGTGGTCGTAGAGGTTCTACAAGAAAAGACAAAACTAATCGACATTGTATGCCTAAAGCTCGTAAAATTGCAATAAAAATATAAACAAACATTTTCTTATTATAGCACTGTTTCTGTTCGATCTGTTTCTCTAAAAGTTGATCTAATGATTGATTCTTCGGGATGACTTTTTCCGTAATTTCCATCACCATCTTATACCATCGTACAATTTGTTCTAAATAATTTAAATCTGTACGTTCTGCTGGATAACATTTTTCTGATGGTAGTAATGATAGAGCACATGCTAAAATTTTCTCATTATTTATAATCATATTAACATAATTCCCATGTGCTATCCAACATAACAAATGGACTTTATGGATAAAAATTTGATTTTCTTTACGTATACGATTCAAACGTCGCTTCATTGCCGCCATTAAATCAACATTCTTCTTTTTCTTCTTGATAGCATTGGGCATTTCAATTGTAATTTGTACACCTTCTTTAGGTCTATCGATTTTTTCATGTTCTTGATTCTTTACAGTTTCCCAACCTTCCTTCTCTGAATCACTACATGATTCAAAATCACTTGAATGAAAATCATCAATTTGTTGAATATCTTGTGTTTTCAATTCGGTATTTTTCAACATTTTAAAAATATCTGTATTATCAGTTTTTAATTGATCTTTATTAGCATTATATTGAGCGATATGTTGTTTAGCATCTTCCATGTTTTGTGTATATTCTCGTAATTGTTGGAAATTCAATTTGGAAGTTGTTGCAATCGCTTTATCATCATTATTCTGAATAGATTCAGTTTGATCTTCTTTATCATTATCATCAGAGCTGGAATCAGTTAAACGAGCAACACCATGGAAGATCTTTTTCTCAAGATTTTCAAATGATTCATGTTGTTGTTGCTGTGGATTGAAAAACGATGAATTTAAATCAATTTTATCGATTGGTTGTAGATAATTTTCAATATCACTCTCACTACTGCTTGAACCATCATTTTTTTTAGTTGTTTTCTTGTGTTTCGGAGGTGGTGGTGTTGTTTTTGTTGTTGTTAATGTTACAGAATCATCATTTTCATCTTCTGATGATGGTAAACGTTTTGTTCGTCTTGTACGACGCATTTTTTTTTATTTAAACTTATACTGGTTATGCTAAACTAAATAATAATAACAATAACAGCTAAAAAAAATAAACAATTAAAACGTGCGCATAAACTACGCACAAACATAAAAAACCTTTATAACTATGAAAAAATTGTAAATTACTATTTTGTATACACTAAACAATGTTTTTATATAAAGGGTGTAATGTAGACAAAATAAATATAAAAATCAACAATTTTTAACACTTTTGAAAATTTACGACCATGCACATTTTTGAGGTTAAGATAAATGTCAATTAATATGACGTAATCTCACCACCATAAGTCTAGTATATTTAAGGACAGCGCTTCTTCGAGTCTCGTCTATAGCGCCCAACGACGTCATATCATTGATATGACGTCGGTGATAGCGCCTAGCTATGGCGCCACTTAAATGTATACAATCACTTAGGCAGGAATGGCAGGATATGGCTACAGTTAAATACATATAGAATTTTAGCCTTTCTAAAAAATAAATAAGCCCTCCTCGTAGCAGATTGAATTATTACATTGAAAAAAAAAATTAGAGGATATTAATTATTGCTTATTGATGAATATTAGTATTTTCGTATTATTGTCAAAGACAATTGATTTTTTGAATTTCGATCAAAGTTTCTAAATTGCTCGACAGATAGCGATAGAATTGTCAAGCCTGACAGCTGACGTGGAGCTTAAAATGTGTACTGACATCAATTAATTGAAAAATTATAAAAAAAAAGAATCAATTAATTAAGTCACAACTTTTAACTCTTTTGGTAAGTTTATAAATATTAAAATAAACTGAATTTACAATAATTTCAATATAAGGATCAAATGGCGACCTACGAGGAGTATATTCAACAGAACGAAGATCGGGATGGTATCCGTTTTACATGGAATGTTTGGCCTTCCAGTCGGATAGAAGCCACCCGTTTAGTTGTACCATTAGGTTGTCTTTATCAACCGATTAAGGAACGGACAGATTTACCACCAATTCAATATGATCCTGTTCTATGTACACGAAACAATTGTCGTGCTATATTAAATCCTTTATGTCAAGTTGATTATCGTGCAAAATTATGGGTGTGCAATTTCTGTTTTCAACGTAATCCATTTCCACCACAATACGCAGCGATTTCAGAACAACATCAACCGGCTGAATTGATGCCAATGTTTTCAACAATTGAATATACGATAACTCGTGCCCAATGCCTACCACCAATCTTTTTATTAGTTGTTGATACATGTATGGATGAAGAGGAATTGGGTGCCTTAAAAGATTCATTACAAATGTCATTAAGTTTATTACCACAGAATGCATTAATTGGTTTAATTACTTTTGGTAAAATGGTACAAGTACATGAATTAGGTACAGAAGGTTGTAGTAAATCGTATGTGTTCCGTGGTACGAAAGATTTCACAGCTAAGCAAATCCAGAACATGTTGGGAATTGGTAAAGGTGGAATGGTTGCATATCAACAACCTCAAATGGCACCAGAAGTGAGAGGACCACCACAACTACAACGAACACAACAACAACAACAAACTATAATACCACCAGCTAGTCGATTCTTACAACCAATTGCTAAATGCGATATGAGCTTAACAGATTTAATCGGTATTTATTCGTTGATAGAAATTCTATTAAATTTGTGTAACTTGATTTTATTTTCAATTAGGTGAATTACAACGTGATCCATGGCCGGTAGGTCAAGGTAAACGTCCATTGCGTTCAACAGGAGCTGCCTTATCTATTGCAGTTGGTTTATTGGAATGCAGTTATGCGAATACAGGTGCTAGAGTTATGTTATTCGTTGGTGGGCCATGTTCACAAGGACCAGGTCAAGTTGTTAATGATGATTTAAAACAACCAATACGTTCACATCATGATATACAGAAAGATAATGCGAAATATATGAAGAAAGCTATTAAACATTATGAAGCATTAGCTATGAGAACTGCAACAAATGGACATTGTATTGATATTTATTCGTGTGCACTCGATCAAACCGGTTTAATGGAAATGAAACAATGTTGTAATTCAACAGGGTTTGTTATTTTTTTTTTTTTTCGTATTAATAATTAATTGAATAAATTAATTTAATTTAGTGGCCATATGGTGATGGGAGATTCATTCAATTCGTCTTTATTTAAACAAACATTCCAACGAGTATTTGTTAAAGATTACAAAAACGATCTGAAGATGGGTTTTAATGCAACATTAGAAGTTAAATGTTCTCGAGAATTGAAAGGTTGTGGTCTTTTCATTGTTCTTTGTTCCTTGTTTAAAATTATTCAATTTTACAGTTCAAGGAGGTATCGGTTCTTGTGTATCATTAAATGTGAAAAGTCCTCTAGTTTCTGATGTTGAAATCGGCATGGGAAATACAGTTCAATGGAAAATGTGTACATTAACACCAAGTAGTACAATGGCATTATTTTTTGAGGTTGTTAATCAACATTCAGCTCCAATTCCACAAGGTGGTCGTGGTTGTATACAATTCATCACTCAATATCAAGTAATTATTATTAATTTAATTGATTTGAAACACACCATTAAAAACATAAATTTTAGCATGCAAGCGGTCAGAAGAGAATTCGTGTAACTACAGTGGCTAGAAATTGGGCAGATGCTACAGCTAATATCCATCATATCAGTGCTGGTTTCGATCAAGAAGCAGCAGCTGTTCTAATGGCACGTATGGCAGTCTATCGAGCTGAAAGTGATGATAGTCCAGATGTACTTAGATGGGTTGATCGTATGTTAATTCGTCTGGTATGTGTTATTAGAATTAAAAACATGTTTGATTTGATTATTATACAAATTTTGTTTTTTGAACAGTGTCAAAAATTCGGCGAATACAACAAAGACGATCCAAATTCGTTCCGTTTAAGTGAAAATTTCAGTTTATATCCACAATTTATGTATCATTTACGTCGTTCACAATTCTTACAAGTTTTCAATAATTCACCAGATGAAACATCATTCTATCGTCATATGTTAATGCGTGAAGATTTAACACAATCATTAATTATGATACAACCAATTTTATATAGTTATAGTTTTAATGGTCCACCAGAGCCTGTATTACTTGATACAAGTTCAATACAACCTGATCGTATATTATTAATGGATACATTCTTTCAAATATTAATATTCCATGGTGAAACTATAGCACAATGGCGTAATTTAAAATATCAAGATATGCCTGAATATGAGAATTTTAAACAATTATTACAAGCACCAATCGATGATGCACAAGAGATTCTACAAACACGTTTCCCAATGCCAAGATATATCGATACTGAACAGGGTGGTTCACAAGCTAGATTCTTATTGAGTAAAGTGAATCCAAGTCAAACACACAACAATATGTACGCTTACGGAGGGGTAGGTGTCTTATCTTTTTTTTTAATCGTTATAATTAGAAATTAGTTGATTTGTTTGTGCTAATCATATTTGTTTTAATTTTTTTTTTTTACGTTCCTGTTAGGCCATTGGTACAGCAAATGCGGTACAGTATCTTTATTATTTTGATAAAATTTCGGGTCTTGTCTACTAATCATTTTTATAGAATTTGGTGATTAGGGGTTAATACTGCTATTTAGTTTGGTGGCAGACTGCTTCTTACAAAATTATTTGATAAAAACCAAAATTAAAATCGATTGTTTTCTATTGTAGGATGGTGGAGCTCCAGTGTTGACTGATGATGTTTCGCTTCAAGTCTTTATGGATCATTTGAAAAAACTCGCAGTATCGTCTACATCTTAGGTTTAGTTAAACGGTTTCATTAAATAAACGAAATATGGTATATTTGTATTTTTTTGTGGTTCAGTTTTAACAAAAATATTTAAGAATAAAATACTGTTCTATCGCTAATTGATTTAAATTGAAAATTCTATAAACAACCAAAACAAGTTTACAATTATTAATTGAGGAATTTAATACTCATTTTTTGTGCTACATCCGTTCTTTGTAGAGCCTTACAGAATTCTTCAAAGGAAATCATCTGATCACCATCCTCGTCTGCTTCAACAATCGTCCGTTCAGCAATACTATTCAATTGTTCTTCATTGATATTCTGTCCTACCATCATATGTAGAATTGCTAATAATTCCTCTTTTGATATCATATCATCATTATCAAGGTCGTACATTTTAAATGCGACTAAATTTTATGAATGATTAATGATTGGATTAAAACATACAGAATTTGCTTACATCTCAATTTCTCCTCTCTTGAATTGAGCTTGTTCTCTTTGTTCTTTTTAATCGGTCGGAAATGGGCTAGAACACGCATAAATTGTCTAAAATTAACACGATCATTCATACCATCCCCTTGGAAGAACGAGTTTACAATTCTCTCTCCTAATGGATTTATGGCTAGTTCAGGAATACGTAGAAAATCATCACGGCTTAATGTACCACAATCACCACGATCTAATGATGTGAATCGCGAATATAGACGTTCTATCTGATTTGGAGTGACTGTAAATACGATAAGCTACAGACATTTAATTAAAATGGTGAAATAAAATAACTTACATCCAGTTTCTTGTTGGATTTGTGCGATTTCTTCCTCGCGTAATAAAAGCGATGATCTATTACCCATTTCCGTTGAAATTCAACTATGAACTTCAACTTCAATATTGAAAAGATTAAAACGATTAAAATGTTAAAATACCGAAAAATTGATAATAATGACAGGTTTGTCAACTGTCAAACAATTGTCACGTGTTTATCACATGCTTGGAAGTGGTTCGAGTCACGAAACGAGCGAAATTTGAATTTTTTTTATTTCAACCTTATCATCAGTACAAATTCAATTTCGTTGTAATTAAAACACGAATTGTTTGATCTAAAGCAGAACATACTGATAACCCGATTTTATCAGCACACCAATCATAGCTTGTAATCGGTTGCTCAGTGAGATTCATATTTTGGATTAAAGTTAATTCACCAGGTACTCCATAAGGATGGCCTTCCGAATCTTTCTCAATTCGTCGTTCTGGATAATTACTTATAAAAAACAATCATTAATATTAATTTAAATAAAAACGATTTAAAATAATTTCCTTACTATTTCCATAAACATAAACTACCAGAACCGCCGGTTGTCATGAAAATCTCGCGATTCTGTGGTAGATGTTTCACTGTCCAAACTGTAGAGTTGTGAGCCGTTTCACAAACGTAAGCGAATCCTTTTTGATGATGTTGTGTACGAACATCAAAACAAAATATTTTCGATTCTAGAGTTGTTGCAACTAATTTATTCATCTCAATATCGTTACGATCAAATTGCAAGGAAACTACCTAAAATTTTCCATTATTATTCACTAGAATCGTTTAAAGTGATCTAATTTAACTCCATTCTTTAAGCATTTCGACCATCGAACTTTTAAATTTTTAAGATCATACATCTTAATATCACCATTATCGTAACCAGCAGCTACAATACGTTCTTCATCGTTGTAAGAATTGCCGAAAGCTACAGCCCAACAATCTCTTCCCGATTCACCGTCCGATGGACAAAATTTAGCAACCGGTAGATCTTTCTGTCTAACATCCCAAATCATTACAGAACCTACGAAAGAGCATCGCTTTTCGCTTTAATTTCATTTGTGTTTATTATAGGTAGGTACATTATACAGGTTATTGCTTTTTAACATGTGATCAATTCTTATGAAACTCTTATTAGTTGACGAGCGATTCAGAAAATATTTCAACCATTTATAGGAGAGTGCCTAGAGCAGACCATTTTAGCAAAATTAGAATATCGTAGCTTATTTAGAAGTGGATCAAAAAGCGATTCGAAAAATATTTCAAAGATTTACAGCAGAGATCGTTTTAGCAGAATTGGAACCTCGTAGTTCATTTTGAAGTTGGTTAAAAAGCGATCGCGTTCCGTAACGATTTTCAATAACAAACTAAGCACGCAAAACGATTTAGAATGACTCGGGGATACTTCTCACATTTTTTTCTTCTCCATTTTATCTTGAAACAGATGGAAATGTTTAGCATTTTTTCTAAGATGCAATGGAGAAAAACGAAAAAAAAAATGTTGGGAAAGTCTTCAAGTTATTCTTAGTCGTTTTGCGTGTTCAGCTCATTTTGGAGAATCGTAACCTTATCCAAAACGAGCGTTTTTTGACCAATTTCTAAAAGAGAAACGTAGTTTTAATTTTGTATGGGGAGGACCCTCGAGTCATTCTAAGTCATTTTACGTCCTTTTGAAAATCACGATTTTGTCTAAAACTAGCGTTTTTTGATCAACTTCCAAATGAGCTACAAGGTTTTAATTTCGCTAAAATGGTCTCCCTACAAATCCAACTAATAAGAGTTTTATAAGAATTGACCACATTTAAAAAAAAAGCAACACCTGTATAGTGACCGCCTAGGCCTTGTGAATTTCGACTTATAAATCAAATTACTTTATGGTTTCAGTGGACAAAGAAATGAATAGTAATGGATAATTTACAACTCATACCAGATGTGGACATTTCATTAAAATCAGGTATTTTCACCCCTACATTGTCTATATTGTTATTCGCAGAAATTACACTAGATAGTTCTCTTTGTGTGCGCCCCAACCATAAAGTAATTTGACTTATAAGAAGTTATAAGTCGAAATTCACAAGGCCCAAGGCGGCCACTATATGTCATCGAAATTCTACCGTCTCTGGAACCAGTTGCAATTTCTGGTGCACCACAATTCACAGTCATTCCACCAACTCCATCAATACAATTAATGACACCTTTATGTTGCTCAGTCTTATAAACAGGCACCATTGTATCTTCTAGATCCCTTCAAAATCAATTATTAAGAAATAGAAATTGAAAAAGAACGCTTTTTTTTCTTGTTTACCAAACTTGTAATCGTCCTCCATAATCGCCGGTAGCTAAATGACGATCTCTTAAACTGGACGCATGAAATGTACCACATTTGAAATGGTCTTTTTTAGAAAAATCAGTAATTTTTGTAATGCCCTCAGCATCCATAGTGTAAATCTCAATAATACCAGCACCATTAGATTTACCACCAATCGCGACAAATTTCGGTGACAATGGTATCCATTTTACATCGAAAATTGAATAATTCAACGGTTTTTCTACATGACAAATTATTTGGGGCTTCTGTAAAGCTTCCATTTTCGTACTATATAGAAAAATTAACAATGAAATATCCATGGTGATATTAGTTAAAAAATCTGCAGGTTATGCAACACATTTAACAATAATTGTGGTTAAAGTTACATGATTTAAGGCAAATCTGAGGTTACTGGCTTATTTTCAAAGATATTGGAAGGGGAATAGATTGCTAATGTCCTATGTTTTGTATTAGATTATAATGCAACCAACTTCGAATGACCTCGAAAGTTAGTCTTACTCTTTTTAGCTAACTACTTATCACTATCTGTCCTTCAATTTGACTGAGAAAACGCCAGCGTAAAACACTGTGGCGTAAAAATCGACAAAGACAGAAAATATAGTTGCACTGCTTGGAAAGAAACAACAGATGAGTTTCAAAAAATATTAGTGCGCATGGTGGCTACAAATTTCTACATTTTCTACTCACATTAGCATAGCAGTCTAAATATCCGAGTCTATGCTTATTTTGAAGGTCTAAGATCTAAGGTTAAATAGCATTTGATAAAACTATAATCAAACGAATTGTTAGATAAAAATTGTGACATAAATTTGTTAAACGATGCTTTATTATTGTAGATTAAGCTATTCCTCATGGTTGTGAGTATTAAAATTTTGTTTTTCGCTAAAGCAAAAGAAATTGTTGGTAAATCACAATCTTATCTTCAAGTATCACCAACAATTCGTTATCAAGATTTATTTAAACAAATTATCGATGAATATTCTTTGCACGATTTAAAATACAATCTAATTTTATCGGTGAATCAAGAATTTTGCGAAAGTGATTGTTTATTAACGTTGAAAACTGGTGATGAAGTTGCTGTTATCCCTCCAATAAGTGGTGGTTAATTGGTTTTTAAAATGAATTATTTAAAATTTGTCGAGGAAAAATTGAATGTTGAAGCTTTGTCACAATTGGCCAGTTCACCACAATGCGGGGCTATTTCTATATTTGTTGGTACAACACGTGATAATTTCGATAATAAATCTGTAATGAAATTGGAATATGAAGCTTATGAATCGATGGCTATTAAAGCTTTAGAAAAGATCTGTCATGAAATACGACAACGTTGGCCTAACGTACAAAATATTGTAATATATCATAGGTAATTTTACATAATTACAATTAATTATTTGTAAGAAATTGATATTTATGGTAATAGACTAGGAACTGTGCCTGTTCAAGAAGCCAGTATTATTATCGCAATTTCTTCACCACATCGAAAAGACGCAATCGAAGCGACCGAATGGTGTATTGACAACGTAAAGAAAAACGTACCGATTTGGAAGAAGGAAATTTATGCTGACAATCAATCAGAATGGAAAGAAAATAAAGAATGTATGTGGTCTAAGAATTATGTAGAAAATTAATAAAATATTTTGTTGTACCCGCATAACAATCTTTTGTTTATATAATTGTAGCCAAATCAATTAAATCAAAAACACTAAAATTAGATATTGTACCACCTGTACAAATCAATCCTGTACCACATCATTTAATCCAAGTTAAAGCATCCAATGCTGAGATCAATAAACGTATAGAAACATTCATGGAACGTAAACGGAATGAAATCAATGAAGCCAATATAAGAGAATTCTGTCCGTTTAATCGTGATTCAGAATTCACATGTGCCCGAATTGATGCAATTTTACGCAAACGGCACGATTCAAAAAGTCATCTACAAGGTACTTAAATTCATCAAATAAAATCCATTTAAAATTTCTAATTTTAATTATTGTTTGTAGTGAATCGTGTTTTAAATACTTATTATCGTGATCAAATGAATTCTGATTATTTAACCAAACATATCCCACCGAATGGTATCGAAGAACGTCTACATAATCTTGAATCACAATTAAATCTTACTGTAACGATACCGAAAGATATTTATGGACGATTAAAAAAATTAGAAGATCGAATGTTATATTTAGAGTCAATATCACCGGAATATATAAATTTTTGGGTAAGTTATATCTATACGTACAGATATTAAAATATACAAATTTTGATAAATTGCAGGATAAAAATAATATTACTGATAAGAAGCCTGTAAAGAAGAAAATCTATTCTATAGAAGAGATTGATGCTTTTATTGCAAATTTGGAACAGAGAAAATAACTAAATAAATAAAAAAAATTATATATTTACACTACAGAATTAAAACTTTCTTGGATCTGTAAATTTCGATGTAAATATATAAAATAATGCTGGTAATGGTACAAGTAATAATAATAATGAATGTAATTTAAATTCTAATTGTGTTATTGATATTATACCATATGCATGCAATCCCCAATGTCCTAATAGTATAACAATATTTCTAGCATCTGTTATCGTTGATAATATCAATGCTTTTATTGATTGGTCGATTTTTATAGCAAGATGGGCAGCACACGAAATCACCGATAGTATAATTATTAGTACTGGAAATGCATAATCTGGAAAAGAAATAAATTATTATTAATATTCCAATATGAAACAGTCCATATACACAATTTAATAGAATTCTAAAATTATTAGAAAATTAGGTACAAATAATGCTATTTTGTACTGTTCCTGTTTTTTAGAGGAATTTACTGGAGTTATCAAAGATTTGAAATATTTTATTGTTTCGTACGTTCAGAATTGAAAGAGACAATAGCACAAGGAAACCTACCCAGGTGCCCCCCACAGATTTTAATGAAATTTGGATATGTTATTCTGTTTAAGGAATGAATGTTTCTTTTATTGGTGAAAATACATATTTAGGGAATCAAAGTTTGGGGTCGAAGGGGGTACTTTTCAAGTTTCACATACTTGCAGTTGGAATAATCGAATGGAATAAATGGCATTATTTTCAGAATGAAAAATTATGAAGAGCGGTCTTTGTTGCACAGGGAAATATTAATTGGGGCGTGAGTTATAGAAGTTTAAATAGACAAAATTGCTATAAAACGAAAACTATACATTGGATTTTGACGAAACTAATATCAATTAAAGGAGAATGAAAAAATAGGAGATACCTTTTTTGGATTTTTCTGAAAAATAATTTTTAAGGGGTCAACATCCCCAACCTAATCTACACCGATTAGGATGAAAATTTCGACAAATTCTTTCTCTTTTGTGTTTTAATTCATGAAGGGTAGGATTTTTCTGAATTCTTAACCGTTGATACATAGCATAGTATTAGTGTTATTTGATGCATTGTAGTTACCATCATACCTACTTCTCATGTTGAATGTTTTCATTTGTATTTGTAGATTTGGTTAAGGATCTTCACCCCTTAAACATAATTTTTCAGAAAAATCCAAAAAAAATCTCCCACTTTCTTATTCTTTTTCAACTGACTTTAGTCTCATTAAAATCCAGTGTATAGTTTTCGTTTTATAACAATTTTGTCAATTTCAACCCCTATAATTCCCACCACAATAAATATTTTACTGTGCAACAAAGACTGCTCTTCATCATTTTGAATACAATACCGCTTGTCTAATTCTATTATTCCAACTGCAAGTATCTGAAACTTGAAAAGTACCTTTTTAAATTTTTTAAATTCAAAGACTTTACTGCTATAAACCATTTTCATACTTCTTTAAACTGAGTATATGGCTCTTGTGAAGCAGTGGTGCGTTATACCATAGACAAATTAAGCAACTGTCTAGAAGACCCCGACCTGATGAGGATACTACTGTCTTTGTGACATAAAATGGGGCCCGAAAATCTATTTTGTCTAAGGCCTCTAAGGCATCTCTTAACGCGCCACTGTACAGAAGAGTGACTGAATCTACATACAAAAAAGTCCACCGATTACAGCATGAATCACCGCTAGAATCGGAATAAAATACATGGCTGCATATATGGACATTTTACTCTGTCTTGGTAAAAACTTTCTACAAACCCATGGACGTAATAATAGCATTATTGTTAATGTTAAAGTATAAAATATAAAAACCAAAGTGTATCTGTAAAGAAAAAAACACAATTATTAATTTACAAATGATTGGTAAAATTATTACAAATTACAAAGGATATACAGCTTCTTGTGTACAATGTATCTGTTTTTCATAATTTGGTGTAGGATTATGCAACAATGTATACCAGTCTGATAGACTTCTAACTGGACAACTATAAATTCGAAATTCACCAAAAGGATGTATGAACATTATTGATAAAATACTTGATAATAAAACTTCAATAAGTGCAGTGAAATGCAGCATTAGAACATCCTTATTAAAACTACAATATATCCAATATTAAACATATTAAATATATATTTTTTAATAAATAAATATTACGTCCGTTTCATTGCTACCATATCAATAAAGAACCAATGCAATACAAGTACAGATAATGCAATAAAACCCAAAAATAACCAATCGTAAAATGTTGGAATATTCGTACATAATTCACATATAAATGTTGTATCATTACGGCGATAACCACGTGGACATGCACCACAATCACTTAAATCACCATTTGATAAATATTGACGACCACAATACCAACCCGGACAAGAATTCATTATTTATTTATTATTATTATTATCGATAAGAAAATAGAATTGAGATTATGTCGCTAATATCCATAGAACTAATACGAATTGTATAGATAGTTTGATATTAACCTATTTCTAATTAAATAAATAATCTCTACATGTTAGTTATAGAGCAATTATATTAATTTTTGATATTCATATGCAATTATTGGTGAATCTTGTAGGATATCAACGTAAATTATTTCAATTGTCTTAATGTAAATATCTATTTTGATTTATTTCAATTGTGATAACTGTCAAATCAAAGACGTTTTGTCACAAAGATGGACGTCGTTGGGACAATCCTTGATTGTGATTGGTTCCTAATTGAGTATACTGTATTCTTATTGGTTACAATATTGTACGGAATTCTCACAATATTGTTAGTTTATTAATAAATTTATTTAGTTCTCAAATTTATATTGTTGAAATATTTGTAAAAATTGTTAATTTTTTTTAAATTGTTATACAATATTTGGTTTTAAATTTTTCTCGATTTGATAATATAATATAGTTCGTGAATTGATTGTTTAGTAACCCCTCCATCTATTTTCAGCCCTAGGTACTTACGGCATCGGCTCGATTTGTGTCTGTGTGTGCAAAAATTACCGTCAAGTTATATCAGAAATTATATAAAGAAAAAAAAAACGCGTTTAACGAGTGGTGTAGAGACATTTTTGATATTTTCATACCGGAAATTTCATAAATTGTGCAATTAATACGATAAATTATCGAATACAATCCAGATTTTTATACGTATATAAATCATGTGTAGTGTGTAGTTAGTTAGTATCTTTGTATGGAAGTTGTATGGATCAATTAATTCTATGGTTTTTATATCAAAGTAAAACCAGCTGATGGCGGGTGAAAATATTGGATTCTATTCGAATTTTCCCGATTTCGACTGTATCGACCAACATCAGTCGTCTGTGTACTGCTAGTGTTATATACAAAATTTACCCTATTTCGATTAAAATATTATTTATATTTTCTTCTAGTGTGGTATTTTTATGTGTGCTGTGTATAGTTAAGTATATTTATGGTACGGAAATTCTAAAAATCCAGTTTTTACGTCTCAATACGTCCACAATCAATTCTGTGCAAATTTGATTTAAAATTATTTTGTTTATTTGATGAAAATAAAACGCATGTTGGTATTGGAGTGCTGAAAGACAGCGGTTGGGCGTGCACTTCTTATTATTGGACTTATTGTTGTTTGGATGTGTGTGTTTTTAAAAAAATCATACCACCACTGTGTGTGTCATTGATATTCGGGTGAACCATTCATAAAGTTCCAAACAGGATTTATAAATAAAAACGATACGACATAAATATTGTATAATATAGTACAACATAATATAGAGAGAGGATGCGATTAAAAGGATGTGCAATTTGACGTCGAAGGTGTTTAGGTGGTGAAATGCATCAACAGTGCAATCCTCTTTATTTGTAAATAAGTGCTTTTTTATTTTCAAATCTTCCGTTATTCTTTTATTTTGTTGTTGTTATTTTTCATTTCTCCCGTTATACTTATAAATTATTTTAATATTCGGTTCAACTATCATTTATTGTGTTTATATATATTGAAAATATTGTTAAATTCGGTTTTTTTTATATCGTAATATTTTACCACCAACAACACAACAACCGTTTCAACTAAACTCTAGTGCATCTATCTATCTATCTTATCTATTTGTGTGCGTGTTATATTTTTGTTTAAGAAGCAATGTCGACGACAACATTTGTCGATAGGATCGATCCATTTGCCAAGAGGTCGCTCAAAAAGAAAACGAAGAAATCACAAGGTAGCTCACGGTATCGTAATTCCCAAGATGTTGAGCTACAACCATTACCATTACTTAAAGGTAAGTTTTATTATTATAGGTAATATCGTACTAGTAACTAATAACAATAACAGTAACAAATCCACGACCTAATACAATTCTCGATTATAATAACCACTGACAACTAAAATTTTATTATTTACTTTAACTTATTTTATTATAAGTTAATTTTGAATAGAAAATAAGAATAGTAACAATAAATAAATATTAAACAATTGGATATTTGGCCATGAACAAGGTTTCTAGTATATAACGTTAAGGTCGGGGACGGTTGCGTCGTAGACATCGTTATTATCGTTGTCGACGACGACGACGTCGTCGCCGTTTATATTGTTGCCGTTACCGTTGTTGTCTTCGTAATTGTTCCACAATTATATAAAATCTTAATTTCAAATAATAAAAATAATACGCTTTTCAAAATTATAACGAGCGATCCATTAAATTATTCGAGTTGGCGTTGAAACTGTTAAGGCATGTCTTGGATTGAACCATCATGACAAACGTCACATTTGTTGACAACTGTGATACAGAAACTGACGAATTAAAATAATAATGTTACAACAGATGTTCACCATTTTGTTCCAAGCATAAACAGGCCCTTCGTTTAACTCCATTGATAACATTTTGAAGTATGATTGGATTGTTATTGATTTCATTCATTTTGCTATTAAAGTACCCAAAAGGAGTGTGTTAACAGGTATTAAAACACTCCTTTTGTTATATTAACAATGCTATTATAGACGCAAAATAGGGGAAAAAAAGCATTATTCACAATATAATATACCACTCATCTGTTCCTAGCTCTTATGGCAACTCCCATTATTTGACAAGCTATTCTAAAAATATTTCAAAGATGTATTTGAGTTCATTTTAGCAAAATTAGAACCTCGCAGTGTAGTTTATCTGGAAATTGGTCAAAAACACTCGTTTCTGATGATCTCGAGATTTTAAAAAAAGTAGCAAAAGGTCCCTCCAAACATTGATTTTTTTTGTTGTTCTTCATTTTATTCCTCCCAACATTGATCCTGATTTTTTGCTGCTCTCCATTTGATTCTTAAACAGGTGGAAGTGTGTCGTATTTTTTTCTAGAATACAATGAAGAAAAATGAAAAAAATCTGGAATGCGGTTGACCCTGCAGGCAATTCCTGAAACTTCCCGCTAAGTTTTTGAAGCTCCAAAATTATTGTGAAGAGTACATATTTGATTGGTTAAGGAATTTTGAGGTTATCTTGGAAAAACGCTTTTTCGAAATTTTTCGACAACGATATCTCGCGAACAAATCAACAGATTTTTACAAGCTTCGTGCGTGACATTCGACGCAGTTTTTAAAGCTCTAACATTATTGTGTGGGGTTTACATTTGATTGGTTAAGGAATTTTGAAGTTATGTTGAAAAAACTTTTTTTTTCGAAATATATCCACGATATCTCGCGAACAAAACAACGGATTTTGACGAGCTTTGTGGCATTCGACGCAGTTTCTAAAGGCGCGTCCACATGATGCCGAAACCGGTCGGTAGGCCTATGCCGGGCGGCACGTTCGGTTCGGCAAGACGTCCACATTATTCCAGTAGTCTGGACGTCCCGAAATCTCGAACAACCCACGTCAGTGAATAGGTGCGCACTTTGTTGGAGATGTGCCGAGTTGGTGGAATTCCAGAGTGACTCACGTTCGCGATATAAGTCAATAAATGATAATGTCTGTTCATCAGTCAACTTTTCACTCATTTGCGCACTCATGAAGCCAGACGAATAAAAACTAGAAAAATATTTTCGAAAGTAACAGCTAGGCGGTTGAGGCTGGCGGCTGGACTGAAACCGATCAACATGTCCACACATGTCCACACGATGAATTTTGATTCGGTTCGGTTCGGCTTTCTTTGTTCCGGCCCGACTTGGATCGGTTTGGGTTCGGCATCATTCGGGTCGCCTTTTGGTAAGTCGATGAGGCCTACCGGCACGTCTACATTAATTCGGCTGTGCAGATCGGCTCAAGCCGAATGATGCCGATCGGCATAATGTGGACGCGCCTTAATTATTGTGAGTGATGCAAATTTTGGGTGGTTAAGAAATTTTGAAGTTATGTTGAAAAAACACTTTTTTCGATATTTTTCGACAACGATAACTCGTGAACAAATAAACGGATTTTGACGAGCTTTGCGGCACTCGACGCAGTTTTTAAAGCTATAAAATTATTGCGAGAGGTACAAATTTGATTGGTTAAGTAATTTTGAGGTTATATTGAAAAAACACTTTTCGATATTTTTCGACAACGATAACTCGTGAGCGAATCAACCGATTTTGATCGTTTAAACGCAATTCGACGTCATTAATTAAGGTTAAGAGCTGATTAGATTATGGAATTGATCGGTACAGCAGCTTAATAGTTATTTTGAAAAAACATGATGTTAACAAAAGAAATTTTTTGTTTTTTTTTTAATTTCTCAAAACCTATCGGGCCGAATCGGTTCAAGCTTACACGAAATCTAAGTTTGGTGGAACCCTTTCGAATGCCGTAAAGAGCGTTTCATTACGTCAATCCGTTCAAAAGTTATGAGCTGCTTACATAGTCTTCCCATACACACACGCCCACACATACAGCCATACAGACACCCTCGCAAAAATAGTCAAAATAGCCTCCTAGGACCCCAAAACGTGGAGATCTGCTGAAAATTCAATTTTCGAAAATCGGGGTAAAACCAATAACTTCCCGAAATTTTGAAAATTTTCAATTTTCTTAGCGGGAAGTTAAAAAATCAATGTCAAGAGTGTCTTTGAGTCGTTCTTAAACCGGATGCACAATTTGCTGGGACGATTTGTAGGGGAAATAAAGTGAGGGTTCTGTCCGTGTCTATTCATGTGCTAATCCCAGGGCCCCCAATTTATTTACCCAACAAATCGTCCCTGTGAATTGGCGTGTGTGTAGCTGGCTTTAGTTGTTTCTCATCTTTGAAAAACTTCCAAATTAGCTACAAGGTTCTAATTTTGCTAAAATGACCACTACCTACAAATGTTTGAGTAGTTATTTATGCAACGAGATTAAAATGACTATCATGAATGTACGAGTATAAAGTTTTCGACACTCGCCTTCGGCTCGTGTTGGAAACATACGAGTACATTATCAGGAAATACGCGACTTACGGGATACTCTGTATTGTAATCTATCTAGGTATGTACTCAAGAGTTGGTAGTGTTGATATTCGTCCCATGAAAGTACAATATATTAAAATTCATCTTATTTGCTGGCTATTTGAAGAGTCAGATTGCTCAATTCTCGTTAGATACTTACGAGTCCAATTTTGTTTGATTCTCCTGTGTATTAATTAAGAGATTACATGTATCAAACGTTTGTAATCGATTTTTTTTTCTTTGAATAACAAAACTACATCTATTTTAACCATTTGAAAATCGATGTATGTAATTATTGGAAATGAACTATTGATGTTTGTTTGATTTTGTTGTAATCTATTTTTCTATATAAATTTTATTTAAAATTTAATGCCTATAAAACAATTATTTAAACTAATTAGTTTATAATTTATATGGATAAATAGATAGAGAAAAAATAATTTTAAATATTTTCACATAAATTTTCATTCATTGTCAAAGTTGGTTATAATAATAATAATAACAATAATAATAATAATAATAATAATAATAATAATAATAATAATAATAATAATAATAATAATAATATGAGTCATTATCATAAAAAGGCTAAAATTGCAGTTTTCAAATTAATTGTCTCATTCGATAAAATTTTATGTAAATTTTTCGTGTAATTATGCAAAGATGAACAAATTTATTTATACAAAGTTAAAATGAATGATTTAATACACAGTAAATTATAGCCAATTTTTATTGCTTTTTATTACAATATTTTGTAAATTCCTGAAACTTTATACATTGTTAAAGAATTAACAACATACGTATTTGAGAATCAATCAATTAAATTCTCCTCACTTTTAATTATAATGAATACTAAAAAATTGAAACAAATATCATATTTTATTGATTTATAATAAAATAAGGTTTTTTTTTGTCCAAAAAAAATAGGCCTATTTAGGAAAATATTTATTTGAATAGTTAAAAAATTTATTGAAAATTTATTTCCATTTGTACAGAGCATTGAAATTTTTTTTTTGTTATTTATTATTAAAAATGATAAGATTTTTGTTTAGCTTATTTTGCACGATTGTATACAGGGTGTGTCCTATCGATGGGACATTAAAATTATAAGAAGTTTTAATTGATGAATGTTTCTGAAATTTGGTTTATAGCCGTTTATCCATCTGAACTACCTTTGGAAAATATTTTCATTGTTCTAACAACCCCCGTTATATGGGGTAGTGCACCCTACTCTTTTATTTTAAATGGAATAGTACATTTTTGATTGCATTTTTGTATTCTTTGATAAAACCGAAGGGGTTTGATAATATGACTCATGGTCTAGCACTCAAGGTTTTTCAGATATTTCAGCTTTTAGTGTCATTTTAAAATTTGCAGTGTTTGATAAAAAAATTCATATTTTTGAAGCTATAGCAGTGGAAATGTTGAAACTTGGAATTCAAGTAGTACAAAGAATGTGCTTTTTGTCAATTTGAACAGAATTCAATTATCTTTCAGAGTTTAGCTGAAATAAATTTTTCTTTCAGGTCGTTTTTAAACTGGAATATTTTTATTATTTTAAATAGAACACCATATATCTTTTTACATTTTTAGATAGAGAAAAAAATTCTGCATCTAACTATATTACCATTCCCTATATACCTATCCTTGATAATTTTTAAGTTATTCAAAATATACAATTTCATTTAATTTTCTCCGCTGAAAGAAAATGTAAAACATAGAAGGCTTAGCAAAACAACTTTCAATTCAATTGTCACAATTGTAGAAAAAACATGTTGAATATTCAATATTAACGTCATTTGTGATATTTTGTCATTTTGCTAAGCCTTCTATGCATTTCATGGTAGTTGAATTTTTGCATAGGCGACTAGACGTATTATATTTTCTTTCAACGGAGGTGATTGGACGAAATGGAAAATTTTGAATAACTGAAAAATTATCAAAGATAGGTATAGAGAATGTTAATACAATTCAATGTAGAATTTTTTTGTCTAACTAACCATGTAAAAAGAAATATGGTGTTCTATTTAAAATAAGCAAGATATTGTAGTTTGACAATTGCCTGAAAGAAAAATTTATTTCAGACAAACGCTGAAAGATGATTGAATTCTGTTTGAACTGATCAAAAGTATATTATTTGTAATAATTAAATTCCAAGTTTGAATTTTTTAATTGCTATAGCTTGAAAGATATGATTTTTTCAATCAAACATTGCAATTTTAAAATTGCACTAACAAGGGAAGTACCCGAACTCGAACACAAATAAACGAACCATATTTTGTAAATAAGTTGTTGTTAACTATTTAATTGTTGTAGTGATAATCATTCGCCCGTAAAATGAAGCATTTGTCCGATATTTAGTGTTAACATTCTTGTATTATTTTGAAAATTCGCGCGTAAAATTACTAACATGGAGACTATAATTATGTGAGAAGTAAGTTTATCACAGCCCACTATGCAATAAAAAATGTACCATTCCATTTAAAATAGTAGAGTAGGGTGCACTACCCCATATAACGAGGGTTGCTAAAACAATGAAAATATTTTCCAAAGGTAGTTCAGATGCATATACGGCTATATACTAAATTTCAGAAACATCCATCAATTAGAACTTCTTATACTTTTAATGCGCCCATCACTAGGACACACCCTGTATGTATGTAGCAAATCTAATGATGTAGTTAGTGCATCTGTATGTCAATACAGAAAGTATTCATTCGTATATGTATACGTTAAAATTAGTCCTCATAATAGATCTATAATAGTAATTCTCCATGTATTCAACAAGATCATTGAAGATAGATTTATTTGTGATCATAAGTAAGGCAGTTTTCTAGGTCACAAAATCATGTATAGCGGCAAATCTTATACATAGAATTTAACCTTTCTATACGATTAATTTTCTAAAAAAATAAAAATAAATAAATTCGTCTTCTTTTTCATTATTATTTTATTCCAATTACTTACTTATTATTATTCATAATCACAATCACCAATACGAAATAATAATGTATTAGACTTTTTGTTTAACAAAATTAAAGACGACAAATAGAGGATAAAGGCTTGTGTGTTGAAAGCTTTCATTTTAACTTATTATTGAATTTCAACAAATTGAATTTGATCTCTCTTGAATTACTTTACTCGTATTATTTTCGAAAATTTATAATATTACCGATGTACATAGGTATATAAATTATAAATTTTAAATATTTACATAAGCGTAAATATGATTAAACAATAATGTGTGTGTATTCAAATTTTCTTTTGTTTTTTTCCCGTTCTTGTTAGTGTCATCAATTTCGTTTTTATTGCTCTATTGTCATTAGTTTTATTTGCATTATGATATAGTGGACTACCTGTTGTTACACACGACATTATCTACATTTATACAGTAGGTAATTATACGCTTTTTTTGCTACAAAATAAAAATAGTTCTATGTGGTATAGTTATAATACGACTTACGACATGTTAACATTTATCATTCAAATTAACTTCATAGAGCCGGTACACACTGGGCGTTTTGAGGGCTAGGAAAAAGCATAAACAGTTTTTTTTACTATATTGATTTCTGTTGATAAATATTCAAGTTTTAGTTTCATTATTTTTATTTTTTTTTATTCCATAATACATATTTTTGTTTGTTTTTACCAAAAATTTAGTTGTGTTAAAGATTTTTTTGTAAAAATAACAGTAGTGATGTTGGTGATGATGATGATGATGATGATATTGTATGACGTCAATGACCCTCTAAAATAAAAATAAAATACATATCCAACAGAATACATTTAATTAATTAATATTATTGTAGATATGACCATGATGAAACAATGACGTTTTTCAAAGGTGATATTAATTTTTCTTTCTACTCTCATACCTACTACTGTAATTGATTAATTCTGTTTGCTACGTGTATTGTATAATGACGATCATTACAGTACAGGTTCGTTATATTATTATTAATCTAACCAATAATAGCGTAGTATTTCATCTAGTAACCATGGATATATGAGGTTTTTGAATTTTTAATAATCACACTAACCAGTAGCAACGAAACAATTCATACGGTAACCATGGATACATATAAGCTGTTGAATTTTTAAATTTATCAAATCTAGATGTCATTGAAGATAGTATCTACTATAATACGCAGCTCTTTTTCTACTAATGCAGAAAATCTTGTTTCGCATAGATATGATGTTACGAAAATCAAGTTTACACCATATAATTCTCACTGTTAAAATTTTTCCGCACTCGACTGTACATACATGTAGACCATTGATTTTGATATACATATGTAAGTGATGGATTTTGAGACGTGTTTTATTAGTAATAATAGGGGATGATTGAGTGAAATTTGTGACTATCGATGATTTAATTAGAACAGTGAATTAATCAACCTATACACATACGTATACGAGGTATAATTCTATCGTTTATATTGATTTTATTTATATACTGTCTATTATTAAAACAAGACTTGACAGAATAGAGAAACGAAATGAGATACATAAATATTTATACATTTTTGTACAATATTGTTATTTTTATAATTATGTAATACCACTATTCATATAGTTTAATAATAAATGAAATATTAATATTAATTATAATTGATAACCCGTTATACTTTGAATTAGAAATGAAATAATAAATCAGCAGAATTGGATATACATACATACATATTGTATGTATGTGTGTATGTAATGTTACTCAAGGACTAAATAATATTGTTTAATTTTTGATAATAAACGTTATTTACTATTGAATTGTTAATTGTAATGGGAATATAATTTAAAACTGATACTTTTAACTAATCAAAAAATTGAATAGAAAATACTGTAGATAATTATAATTGGTTAAAAAGGTACTTTGATCAGAATAATTCCATCTATCTCAGACCTTTACCAGAAAAATATTTAGCAGTTATGAATAAATAAATAAATAAATAACGATTTTATATTCTGTGTTCAATAAATAATACATAAAAAAGTTGTATTACCTATAGGTATGTGTGGGTATAAATTTGAATACATTTTTTTAATTATCCTCACAAGTTTTCATTGAGAAATTATGAATGAACGATGACGTAAATGTAAATGGGATAAGGTAATATTTAATAATTAATAATACAGAGATTAGTTATAGTTTCAAAATAACAATCTTTTCAATATAAATATTTCATTTTTGTTATCATAATGATATGGTTTAATAATGTTCATTGATTTATTGAAAAGTAACACGTGTATAGGAGCTATAGAGATATTTATATAGCTGTCACATTTCTCTTTCATCGACCCATTCATTAATACACTCGTGTATAATCCATTGATCTTTCTGTATGTCTGTGTCTCTCTACTGTCTATAGATACGTTAGTGAATTTAAATATGGATGGTTAGACAATATGAAATTGCCATTCTATACGCATACATTATACAGAGTGACATCTTGAAATTCTTGAAACCTTCAAAATACGTATAAGGTCTTAAGGGGATTCGCGAGCTTGATTTTGAAATCCTAGAATTGCATAGAGATTCCATAAGCGAACTCTTCGGTCGTGTCATTTGTAAACGGGTAGAGATATGGACTTTTAAAATACCTCAATCGATCACAAATTTTATTTTTCATGGGGAGACAGCCGATTTTCCATGGAAAACAGATTAAATTTTCCAAATATACGGAAATAGCATGATTTTTATCCTAAAAAGTAGTGTTAAGTTCGATCACATAACTTCTTGTAAAGTGAAAATAATTTAATAAAATTTGCATAAATAAATGGACAAAAGTCAACTGCATTAGGGGACAGGCTTCAAATCTCAATTTTCTTTTTCATTTCTGAAAATATTGGATTTAAAGTGGCATGTTAAAAAAATTCAATACAACGCATTAGGTATCTTTTAATTTTAAAGCTCAAGGTCGTACAGCAGCTTATTTGAAAGCTTATTCATGTGCGAAGGGCATATGGAGTCCCAAAAATCCAATTTTTGAAAATCCAAAAAGTTATTGCGAGAAAATGAAAAAGTTGGATTTTTTTTTATTTTTGTTCAATAACTTTCTTGATTTTTAGGGCTCTATATGCTCTTTGCACATGAATTAGCTTTAAAAAAAGCTGCTGTACGATTTTTTATTCTTAAAATTGTAGATAATACGTTGTATTGAATTTTTTGGACATGCTCCGATATTTTCCTCTGCACTTTAAAATTTAGTGAAAATTTGCCAAAATAGAAAAGTTTGTCGGGTGTACGGTGAAATGTCCAATTAAATGCTGGTCACAGTGTTTGAATATTTCAAAAAATAACCGAGAAATCGATGATTGAAAATTGTCACTTTTTCAGACAATAAAACGAGGCTCGTTTCCAAATAGCCTTAGAAACTGAGCCGATTTGTAAAATCTATTGTTAGATCAATATGGCCTCGTTTCCAAGAAAAAAGGCTTTGAAAATTTCACAAACATTCTTAGAGCCACTGGCAACAAGCAACGTGTTATCGATAGTTTTTAACAGAATTTCCCAAACTATGGGTCGCGACCCAATGGTGAGGTCGTGAGCGAATATTGAGTGAGTCCTACTCGCTACTAGTAACTAGTGATCTGAGCGTTGTTACCAATATTTTCTGCTCCTTTTACGGCAAAGAGGTGTGAGTCCCGAATGTGGCAGGTTTTGTTAGAGGTGGGTCGGAGCCCCCAGTCAAATTTAGGAACTGTTGGTTTATAATAAAGCCTGTTGTGTTTGTATTAACACTACCGCCGGATCGAAAATAAACGTGATATTCAAAAGTTTTGAAAAAATTACCATGCAGAGTTTAGTATTAGTATAGATTTTCCAAGTTTTAAGTGTTTGTTTTGCGTCCCACTTGAATTATTATTCGGAAAGTCCCGCGAAAAAGCGATATGGGTGGCCACCCTAGGCTTTCTAAATCTTAAAGAAAATGTGACAACCTTGCAATAAAACCACAAACAGCAAATGTTTGGTTACTATAACGGAGATCAGGATATGTGATTTAGCGCATTTGAGCATTTTGAGCGTCGATAACACATCATGAACAAATGGCGGATATGTGTTCCATAGAAGGAGCAAGGCAAATCTAGCTCTCTTGACAAATTCGTATAGAGCGTATAGTCCGTAGCCGTTGTATACCCGGATTATTGTCTGTCTTTCGGCGTGAAACGTTTTTCTCTAATAGTGTCTGATCGTAGACAAGCAGTAGAGCAGTTCATCTGTTACCGTGATGTTGTGACGTTACGGCCAGAAAACAGGTGTCTAGATGTACCGACTTTCTATATGAAATTTTGGTCGCTCTCTCTCATTCTTTAAAAAACGGATCGTCACAGACAGCAAACTAATGATTTTCCCTTGGAAAAATTAAAAAAAAGCAATTTTTGACAAAAATAAAGTTGGAAAAAAAATGTTAAAATTATGAATACATTTTTTGTTTTTGTTCTATGTATCTTTTCTTGTCAATTTATGTAAATACATGCATTAAAATTAATTGAAAACCGAGAGAATGTAATGCTAAATAAATAAATTCGCTACGATCACACCAACACCAAGGAAATATTGCACGTATACGTACTCTGAAAGAGCTGTATTGCAAATTAAAAATGTTAGATCCAAAGAAAGCGAATTTTCGTAATTTTGGGGTTTTCCCTTATCTGAGTTTGTGGGGGATGAAGAAGGTAAATATTCTTCTACACCGTCAGTACCTGTACATTTAGAAATAAGTCGTAGATAAAGTATAGGATACAACTCGCTATAATGTGTGCTACTATTACCACGAATAATTTCAACACTCGCTAACCAGAAACAGGGTCAACTTCGTGGCAAAATATCGTTGTACAGCCTCTGTATGTATCGTTAACTTAATTCTCCGATGACTTAAAGTTGACAAAACTTAATCGAAAAGGAGAGTGGGCTATTATAAATCAAATGAAGCATAAATTCTATATATAGAATCTCTTAAGCAAAGGAAATACATAGAAGATCCTTGACAGTTTCTAATCATTTACTCATAATTATTAAACTAATTGTAAGTTATTCTGAATTAAAAAAATCTGGAATGCGGTTGACCCTGCAGGCCATCCCTGAAACTTCCCGCTAAGTTTTTAAAGCTCCAAAATTATTGTGAGAAGTACAAATTTGATTGGTTGAGGAATTTTGAAAACACTTTTTTCGATACTTTTCGACAACGATAACTCGTGAACGAATCAACCGATTTTAATCGTTCAAACGGCAATCGACGTCATTAGTTAAGGTTAAGAGCTGATTAGATTATGGAATTGATCGGTACAGCAGATCAATAGTTATTTTGCAAAAACATACAGCCATATAGACACCCTCGCAAAAATAGTCAAAATAGCTTCCTAGGGCCCCAAAACGTCGAGATCTGCTAAAAATTCAATTTTCGAAAATCGGGGTAAAACCAATAACCTCCCGAAATTTTGAAAATTTTCAATTTTCTTAGCGGGAAGTTAAAAAAGAGAGATATATTTACATACAATTTATCCATTGATACGATATGGGGTTCAAATCATTCCCTTGACAGATGCCTTATCACCTTAAAATCAGATCAGTTATAGGGATATTAATTACTTATATAAATTTATGTATTTAATTTATAAAACTGAAAAATTCAAATGCGACTAACTTGTGACTATGTTGACTTTTATAATTTTTCTTAGAATTGTTATAGAGGTGGTTGAAATTAATAGTATATTATACAACGAGTCTATAATGAATGCTTTTATAACCGAGAATGAAGTTTACAACACAAGCGAGCAAAGCGAGCGAGTGTTGTAATCATTCGAGGTTATAATTAGCATTCATTATAAGCGAGTTGTATACTATACTTTATCTACGACTTATTTCTACATGTACAGGTACTTGTGGTGTACAAGAATATTTACCTTCTTAATCATTTTCGATTCTAAAATCGCACAAAAAATTGACACTTATTTACAACTGTTTGTTGAAACTGTTATTTATTTTTTGTCGTTACCATGGTTTTCTACATTTAACAGAAACTATTATCTACTACCAAAATCGTCTTCTTTAACACTTTCCATTGTAAATACAACGAATTTTCTCACAACTAAGTATTTGTTCGAAATTTCAGAAAAATTAAATGTCATTTTATTCAAAATTGCATGAAAACGCCCACTTTAGGCCTACTTGTTGAAACTATTGTTAATTATTTTTGTCGTTACCATGGTTTGTTTACATTTGACGGAAATTATAATTAAAATACTATTTTCTGATTGGCTGATGAGAGGGATATTCATTTACTTTATCTCCCTAGGGATATAAAGTAGGTCATTACATTACAAAAACCACAAGTATAATGATCACTTTATATATAAGTCGTAGATAAAATGTTTTTATTTTAATTTCAAAATTTTTCAAACCTAAAAAATCGACTTAAATTAATTTTTTAAAAATTCAACTTTATCTCTTATTATTTAATTTTTTATATTATTTATTAATTTATGAAATTTAACTATATTTAATTAACAATTTGAATCTGATGATGGGTATTTACCCGAAACATATGTAATCCAATATAAAAAATAAAGTTTATGGGATTTTGACTTAGAGTAATATTCAATTAATTATTAAATTTCTAAAAGAGTTACGTGATTCTACTTTTGCTAAAATGTTCTTTGAGAACGCCCTCTACAAATCCATGAAATATTTTTCGAATCACTCGCCAAATATTGGGAGTTGCCATAAGAGCTTTTCATTTTAGATGAAACACTGGGTATACGGACACATTTACGTATTTAGAAACTTTTCTGTCAAATGTAAAATTTAATTATCTCCGTGTTCCGATTTTAAATTATATTAAAACATTTCTCAGTGGCTTCATTTTATTAAAAATGGTCGTAGAGTAAACAGAGTATGCAACTTGATTATAATGACCATGAATACACTCGTATGATTCCGACACTCGTCTTCGGCTCGTGTCCGGAATATTCATACTCGTGCATTATTATCTCGTTGCATAATATAATACTATTCGAATCATCACTAATCAGCTAATAAGAGGTTTATAGAATCGATCATATTTAGATCCGACATCCTGTAAAGTCCTTTATAGAAGCTTATTACATATTTACCAAATGTACCACTGTATTTAATCTCATAGTTGCCTGTGCTTTTGCATGTATGCTACCAAAAGCACAGCCAACGGCGAGAGGAAATACCGTGGTACACTCGGTAAAATTAATATAGGCACATAGATAGATAGGTATCGTTTATCTGTAATATGATTCATTTAAAAGTCATTTAAACCTTATCAAATAATAATTGATTATCTATTAAATTTCAAAAGGGTTCTCTAATTTTTATTATAATCGATTTTTAATATTTGATTTTCAGTTATGAAAGAACTAATTTTATGTCTTAATTTCCTCGAAATAAAACAATAACAACAAAAAAAAAACACCCCTATTAAATTATCTTCAGTATTCGACATTTATTTTATAGCTTTGAAATTGAAATATTCTTGTTTAACTTGCATTATAAATTTGGATTTTTTTTCAACAAAATAACAATAATAATTAATTAATAAGAAAAACAAATTAATGTCTTATTTTCTTTTTATATTATTCTAATCTAACAATAAATAAATCTACAATACTATACATGCCTATACATATAGTCTTTTTATAAGTGAATTAAATTAGGGATTATTTTTTTGTAGAGAAAAGAGTATTTAAAAATTCTATTCACCTACAGTTAAAATTAAAATTATACTTAACCTACACATTAAATTTTTGAATTATTTATTGTGTAATTTGATTGGAAGCACACAACAGGAAATTGCTGAAATTGTTTATTTGTACAATAATTTTATTAAATTCACTTGATATAAATATGTAATAAAACTAATGGTTTCCTTAATTTCGATACTATTTTTCTTCATTCTTTTTTTTTTTTTTTTTAAAAATGTCATATAGGTATTGAGTACAAGACTAAAATCAATACCAACAATCAGAAACAATAAACTTGTTCAAAAACTCCATATCACTACATTTAGTGATCAACTTATATTGTATTGCGACCTGAAATTATACTTATCAACTATACAGAGTTTGGAATTACAATTTGTTTATTTTTAATATTTTTGAAATTATTTCAGATGTCCCAGCATCAGAACAGGAGGAATTGTTTATACGTAAACTTAGACAATGTTGTGTGCCATTTGATTTTATGGATCCAGTAGCTGATTTAAAAGGGAAAGAAGTGAAACGTTGTACTTTAAATGAATTAGTTGATTATATAACTGGTGGTAGAGGGGTACTTACTGAACCAGTCTACCCTGAAATTATTAAAATGGTAAGTTGTTGTTGTTTTTTTATGTTCTTCTTTTATTTGATTCTTTACATTATTACACCATTAAAACATACAGAGTGTTTGATTTAAAAATATCGTCGATTCACTCGATTCTATGAAACTTCTATTAGTCGAGGAGAGATTCGAAATAGTATATTAAAAAACAAATTTTACAAGTCGACAATTCCTCCTCCACAAGCAGGAAGGTTTTTAATGGTCGAGTACAGGAATTGTCGACTTCTGAAATGCGTTTTTTATACTATTTTTTTCTATTTTGCAGCCTTTTGTACCCTTCTTTTTTAGTAAAAATTGAACCCTTGAAATTTAGAAAATTTCGCGGCATTTGTTATTAACTAATTTGAGGTTTATATTGTCAATGTTAACTTTTGTTGAATATGAAAGAGGCATGCGCAAGCTGTCAGTCTTAAGGAAAAAAAATTACTACATTTTCCACTTTTATACAGTGTATCGATATGGACTAGCAAGTGTGTAAAAATAGCGCTATTATTGACGCAAAATAGAAAAAATATTTTAACGATTTGTAAAGAGAACACTTCAGTAAAATTAGAACCTCGTAGATCATTTAAAAGTTGGTCAAAAAACGCTCATTTCTGACGTTGTAGTTATTTTCAAAAACGAACTGACCACGCAAAACGACTTACAATGACTCTAGGATCCTCCAAAAAATATTTTTTTTTCGTTTTTCTCTATTTTATTCTGGAACAGGGGGAAATGTTTTGTATTTTCTCTGGTATACAATAGAGAAAAACGAAAAAAGTCAATGTTGGGAGGATCCCTGAGCCATTCTAAGTCGTTTTGCATGTTTAGTCGTGTTTTTTTTTTAAAAAAAAAACATTGCGAGATTGTCCAAAACGATGGTTTTTTAACCAACTTCGAAATGAGCTACGAGGTTATAATTTCCCTAAAATGTTCCTTAGGGACTCTTACAAATCCTTAAAATATTTTTCGAATCACTCGTCGACTATTAGGAGTTTCATAGAATCAACCATATTATGTATTTAGATCAAACACCCTGTATTCATCTATCTGTATGGTATCAACAAATAATTAATGTTAATGTTTAAATTATTTGATTTAATCATAAATTCACGATTGTTTATTTTATTGTGTATTTATAATATCTTATTGTTAGTAAAAGTATATAATTTCTTTTTTTTTTAAATACAAAACAATCTGTAAGTGTTATTATTTGATAATGTTTATTATAAAAATTCCATCAGGGACTCATTCATCTTATAATTAACCAATCACGATAAACGAAAATAGTTTTTGAAAATGTCACAATGGCATTGGGCATGTTTATATTTTTAAACTTGTCTTGTGTAGGTATCCGACTATAATCACAAGAAATTGTTGTAATATATGATACATCATACAGGAATTTTTGGCAAATAAGTTAGATTTTAGAAAATAATTCTATCAACAGTGTTGACGACTGAATCAATAGTTTAGTTTTGGCAATTTAGTTAAAGAATATTATCAAGAAATGAATGTGATGAATTTTTTTTAAAGAATTTGTTAAGTAATTTTGTTGCTTGAATGACGAAATTTTCTTATAATAACATTAAGTTAATTTACCAACATTCTAGGGTAATATCATATAGATTAGATAATAATTAAATGCTCAAACTAGATGGGTTGGTGGAGTAATTGAAAATTTCTTATCTTTAATGGAATACCTGAATCTATCAAAACTGTTTTTCTAAAAAAAAATCAAACTCATCGTTTATTTTCAATAGGATTGTGTAATTATTACAGTTGTATATGATTGTCTTATAATTATCATTGAAATTATGACATTTATAAATGTAAATTTTTTAATTCAATAAATTGATTTAACTTATTGAGATTGATTTTTGAAATTTTTTTTAATGTTTCTGTTTTATTTACAGATATCGGCCAATCTTTTTCGTACACTGCCACCTAGCGAGAATCCAGATTTCGACCCAGAAGAGGATGACCCCACATTGGAAGCTAGTTGGCCACATTTACAATTAGTTTATGAGTTCTTTTTGCGTTTTTTGGAAAGTTCTGATTTTCAACCGGCTATTGGGAAACGTGTAATTGATCAAAAATTTGTATTGCAATTATTAGAATTATTCGATTCAGAAGATCCAAGGGAGAGGGATTTTTTGAAAACAGTTTTACACAGAATCTATGGAAAGTTCCTTGGTCTAAGGGCCTTTATACGCAAACAAATCAACAACATATTCCTTAGGTCAGTTGATTGATAAATAAGATTCATTTTGAAATTCATTATTTACATTATTATTTATCAGTAGGTAGTTATAACAAATAAAAGTGTTAATAAGTAACATCAATTATTCAAAAAAATAAAAGTTATAATACTTATAATAAATTAATTTACTACATACATATGTATACAGGGTGATTCACGTATTTGGCAAGCGATTTGAAATTTTTTTCAAGGAACAGTAGAATGGCCTCTAGAGAACATTTTAACAAAATTAGAACCTCGTAGCTAAAATAATAAAATTACTTCACGATAGACTCACTAACAAACAACTTGATAGGAGTACTGAAATATTGCTGTGTTGTAGAAGGCCTGTCTAGTTGTTTGATACTGAATCTATTGTAGAATAATTTTATTACATAAGTCGGATTTATCAAGTCACTTTTTAAACTATAAATATGTTTTTTTTTTTTAGGTTCGTGTATGAGACTGAACATTTTAATGGTGTAGGTGAATTATTGGAAATTCTGGGTTCTATAATAAATGGATTTGCGTTACCATTAAAAGCTGAACATAAACAGTTCCTGGTGAAGGTGCTCATTCCTTTACATAAGGTCAAGTGCCTATCATTATATCATGCTCAGCTCGCCTATTGTGTTGTACAATTTTTGGAAAAGGATCCAACATTAACAGAACCAGTTGTTAAAGGTTTATTAAAATATTGGCCAAAAACATGTAGTCAAAAAGAGGTGATGTTTCTTGGTGAAATTGAAGAAGTATTGGATGTTATTGAACCATCACAATTTACACGTATTCAGGAACCATTATTTAGACAAATAGCTAGATGTGTTTCCAGTCCACATTTTCAGGTACTTTTTGTTTTGTTTTTAATCTTCTTGTAGATAGATGGATATTACATATGTTAATAATTTTATTATAGGTAGCAGAGCGGGCTCTGTATTTCTGGAACAACGAGTATATAATGTCATTAATGGAAGAAAACAATCATGTAATAATGCCAATCATGTTTCCTGCATTATATCGTATTTCAAAAGAACATTGGAATCAAACCATTGTTGCACTAGTTTATAATGTGCTTAAAACATTCATGGAAATGAATTCTAAATTGTTTGATGAACTTACTGTTAGTTATAAAGCTGAACGACAAAAGTATAATTATTTTTTTTTTATATATTTTTTATTTTCAAGATTTATTAAATAAAATCTATTTGTAGAGAGAAAAAACGAGAAAAAGAACGTGATGAATTATGGAAGAAACTAGCAGAACTCGAACTAAATCATAATAAGAATATAGCAGCACAAAATAATAGCAGCCCATCCAATAAGAAGTGATACAACAACAACAACAACAGCCTAAATTTATCCCCTACCCATTTATAATAGTTATGTGCTGGTAAGTTAGAAGTTACAATAAATATAATAAGAATTAAAACAACAAATGGAGATGCTTTTAAAGTTAATTAAAAAAACAACAACAAACGAACAGTAATTGTTAAAAAAGCTTTATAATGTTTTTAATTAGCACTAGTCTTAATTCTATAACATTAGTAATAATAATAATTAATTTCAGTTGAATACTATTTGTAAATTTGTTATAATTAATTATTATTATTAATTTGAAAATTAATTAGATTCTATTCAATATAATTTTTTTGTTTAATTGATATATCACCTCAATTGATTCAACACAGTAGTAAAAATAATCTTAATAGTATATTATACAACTCGCTATAATGAGTGCTATTATTAAAGAGAATGAAGGTTGTAATCATTTAAGATAATAATAAGCACACATTATAGTGAGTTGTTTAATATACTTTATCTACGACTTATTTTTAAACGTACAGTGTATGTACACAGGTACTACTGGTGGTGTGTCCAAGAATATTCACCTTCTTCATCATTTTCGATTCTAAAAACGGACACTTTTTACAATTGTGTTTATTAAAATTATCATTTTATTTATTTTTTGTGGTTTCCATGGTAATCTTACATTTCACAGCAACTATGATTCAAAATTGTATAAAAAACGCCCACTTTAGGCCTGCTTGTTGAAACTATCGTTTTATTTATTTTGGTCTTTTTTTATATTAGACAGAAACAATGATTATTATTATTATTATTATTATTATTGGCCTACAAGAGATGGTATAATAATCCATTATTCCAGACAAAAATAATGTAATAGTCACATTATATACATAAGTCGTAGATAAATTATATTAAATTTAAGATTATTTATTTTATTTGAATGTTGTTGTTTCAATTAGTTTTTCTCTCAGTCTCTCTATTTTCCTTTATTCCTCTTTGTTGATAATTCATTTTTGTTTTGGTGTAGTGGTTATATTTCAATGTGTGTTGAAAAAGGTGCGCTGATCCTCAGCCAGAAAACGAGAGAAATGTGTCATTTTTCCATCATCAACAGCAACAACAACAACAACAACAAAATCAACTACAATTATTGTCATAATCATAAAAAAATAATTAAAAAAAAGTTAAAGTGTACATTTTAAATTATTGTGAATGTCTACTATACTAACAAATCAATCTATCTATGGTGTTTCTGTAGCTGTGTGAACAGCCTGAACTTTGTTAACAATGTGCTATAGTTGATATAACTGGGTCAAAAAAAAAGTGTAAATAGCTAAGCGAATGTGGTTATGGTTTTGTGTTTGGATAATGGTTGATTTTTGTAATTATTATTTTTAAATGTTTCAAATTAACAACAAAAAGACAAATTATTTATATAATTCTTAATTTTATTTAAATTAAATCACAATTTCAATTGTATGAGTGCCAAAGTTATACGAAATTTATTAAATTTTAGCAATTACAAAATCACCAAATTGAGTAACTTTGGTCTTATTGCTTTCATTTAGTGTTTGTTAATATTTTGCCAAAAAGATCATCATTAGGCCTGTTTGAATTTTAACAATTATCGTACATATTTACAAAAAAATATACATATATATGGACCAACGTCTTTTACACATCTAGTGGAATGTTTAAAATTGTATCATTAGAGTATTATTGTTTTAATTTTAATCAATTTTCAAACACGTAATTTTAACCACAGTTATTTTCTTTGTGCAAAATTGCACACAATATAGAGTGCCAGATTGTGTGTAGAATGACTGAACGAAGAAATGAATCACAAATAGAAAAAAAGGAATACAAATAATGTAATTTTTAATTGTAAAGTTGGCTGTATAATTTGTTGTAAATTTCACAAGATACCATACTGATTTGTTAGGGGAATTAATATTCTTGTTATTTTTTGCACTGTTTGTACTCTTTTACGGATTGTTGGATTAAAATACAACAGAACAATATTTTTAATTAATTAATAATAATAATAATAATAATAATAAAATACAAATTATACAGTCAAGAATTTTCTATACGATGGTGCCACTTCACTACCAAACATTTTTTTTAGAAGCACTACTATAATATTTAGAGAAAGAATACAAATAAATAAAAAGCTTTATATTAAGAACAAAAAAATATATAGCAAAAATATTGTGTTTTAGATAGAGAATTATCAACATACATACATACATACATACAAAATTTAAGTTGTGCATGAAGAGCTCAAATTTCTAGTGAACAACTTATGGAGATACCCATATTTATATTCATAGAGCTATCAATTAATGTGTTTCTATATGTCGTCATCATCATCATCATCATCATCATCATCATCGGGTAAATTTTCTTTTAACCAATCTAAATAGCAAAAAGATAGACAGAGAAATCTTAGAGTACTATTTTATTTTCATTTCTATACGGAAAAACTATAAGTAAAAAAATTACATTTGTGATGAAGTGATAGTGTGATAAAAAAAAAGTGAATTCCAAGTCGATATGATCGTTTGTATAGCTCTATGAATAAATTATAATGAATAACCTTTTTTGCTGCTGTGTGAAATAAAATAATAATTAATTAATAATAAGAATAAGAGTAATAATAATATTATTATTATAATAATAATAGGGCTATAATATGGAAACGCCCATCCCTCATTAGACTAAAAATATGTAATATATATATACTATATATAACTAAAAATCACTATAAATCTTGTAGATATAATATGAGAAATATATTGTTAAATTTCGATTGTTTTTCTCAGATGAAAAGAAAAATTGAAACAAATAATAATAATAATAATAATTAAGTTTATAGATTCATAAGCGACAATTTGGGGAAAAATTATGGTTTTAGGTTTGGAGTATTTTGGATTGAACTATCTAAACAAAATAATAATTATAATACTATTTGCTAATTGTTACAATTTTAAAGAAACAATAACAATGCATAATATACAAAAAACATTTAGGTATCTATTATAGAAGAATGCTCTGAATCAAAAATCGCCTTTTCTCTTAATCATTGTTTTGTTATTATTATGTATTATATCTTTTCTTTTTTGTTTATTTCATTAATTTTATTTTTTGGTTTCTTTAATTGATAAATAATGTGAAGAATGTAAAGCAAAATTGATATTTACAATTATAATTTCTATATTGAGCTACTTACTTATTATCACAACCTCATTTTATTGAGGAAATTATAAGATAATTGCAGTTTTTTTTTTTGTGAATGTACGCACTGTTGTGCGCCGAACAAATAAATATTGTCATTTCGAAAAAAACAAACACCATCATTTTAGAATTCTTTCAATATCATTCCTATGGATTTTGTTACACAACTTTTTCAATTTTTTGTAAATTAGATGGACTGTTTATTATTTTCATGATTAAGCAAATTTCACTGGGATAAGTAAGAAAGACACAATCCCTGCAAATATTATCCCAAGAGCTTTATAAGTTGTTGGGGGAAGCTATTTATATGTATAGTCAATGGAGCTGTAGAAGTTTTTACATTTTTTTTTAGATCTGTCATGATTGGGTTATTATTTCACAATAATAAGCCGCAGCAGGATTATTTATCTCAGGCTATAGCATGTGCACCATGGTATTTTACTTCACAATAAGCTATGACGCTACGTAACAAAAGGCATGGCCAACTGCGAGGTAAATTACTCTGAGACTATAAGCTTATGGTCGTGGACAAGTAAAGTCGCGTAGGGAAAGGGGAAAAGCATTATATAATGGGGTATGTAACACCCAATGTACATACGCACCACTTATTCAAACGAGCATAAGGAGATGTTGAAGAATTAGTAGAATATTAAATTTATGACAAAATTGAGGTGAAACAACAAGATACAAGGGTGTATGTACCACGGTATTTATTCTCGCAGTTGGCTGTGCTTTTTGCAACGGACGTAGTATCGTAGTTTGATTCAGCTATCTATTTGAAAAATACATTAACAAATATCAAGTGTGAATCATTTAACGTTACCTACATCACCAAAATCACAGCCAACTGTAAGAATAAATACCGTGGTACACCCCGTATACAGGGTGATTCACCTCAAACGAAAAGTTCTTATGGCAATTCTCATTATTTGGCGATGAATTCGAAAAGTATTTTGAGAGGAGGTTCCCTAGAGAATATTTTAGCAAAATTAGAACCTCGTAGCTCATTAGGAAGTTGGTCAAAAACGTTCGTTTTGGACAAGGTCGTACTAATGCACTGAATTTTGTATAATTGTACCGAAACGGCAACACTGCTCCTTAGCTACTTGTCTATGGCTCCTAGTATCTTTTCCAGTGTTACCAGATCTAAGGAATTTCCCCTAGATTTAGGTAATTTTTGCTTGTTCAGGGAAATTTTAACAGTTTTTTCTTGAATTTTGAGAAATTTAGAGAAAACTAAGAAAAGAAAACTTTACTTCATTAATAATTTATTTCATATACCGGATGATTCACCTCAAACGAAAAGTTCTTATGGCAACTCCCATTATTTGGTGGGCGATTCTTATTTTTTTTTTTCTATTCAAAGGGTGGGGGTCTACAGGGAACATTTCAACGAAATGAGGGCCTGTATTTCGCTAATACGAGATTTTGTAACAAAAATTGCAATTTTAACTTCCTCCACCTTCCACCTATTAAGAAATTGAATTTTGAAGAAAATTAATTATCTAGGGAATTTTATGTTCAAAGTCTAGGGAGTAATGCTTTAATAGACCTGGCAACACTGCCAGACTTTAGTGTTTTAGTGGATGTTAGGCAACCAAATATACAAATTGGAATAAATTTTGCGCAGGTCACTGGATCAACAGCATTAGAAAAATCCCAATAATTTGTAAACAATGACCATTGAAGTTGTGTAGATTTTATATCAAAAAAATAAAGAAATTACAGAAAAAACGCAAAAAAATAAATTATGCAACTATTATGTGAATCGAGTACTTTGAAACTATTTAACTAAAAAATAATGGGGAAGAGATGAAGTTCATTATTACAAGTTTAGATAGAATTCAGTGAGAATTTCTGTAAGATTTCAACAATAAAAAGATAAAATTCAGTATCTTTTCTAAAAACAGTTTGTAATCGTAATTGTTCATTGATATTTCCAATTTTAATCAAACTTTAATTGAAGCATTTCTTCTATAGAAATTTAGTCTTCCAGCTAATAAAATGTTATCATCACGTAAAAATAAAGATTTGCGTAATATTAAAGAAGGAGTTGTTGGTAAATATGTAAAAAAGGAAACACCAGCCGGCTTACCTAGTGATTATCATCCAATTATTAGAAATAAAAATGTATTCAAATAACTTAACCTAATTTTTTTTTCTTCTAGTTATTAACGTTTGGACAACTGAACCGAAACGACGCCTTTCTAATCAGAATCGATCATCATTACCACCACAATCAACGTTAAATAGTTTATCAAATCAGTCTAGTATACAAAAAATCGGTAATCAAAAGACTAATGTTAGTTTAGGATTAGGTGGCCATCAAGGTAAATACACGCCAAGTTCCTCAGTACCAGATTTAGCTACACGGTAAATATCTCTTTGAAAACAAAAATTAATGTAATTATATCGATTTTTTTTGTAGATTTGCTCATTTATCAACAAATGATTCGCATTCGTCTTATACGAATTCACAAAACATACCAACAGCATCAACATCATCATCATCATCGGCCGCCTCGTCATCATTATCCTCACAAAACCTCCACATCTATATGAATCATCATATCAATTCCACGTCGGTCAATGATAATTCAGCTGTTAAATTATAAATCAACTATAATATTACTTTCATATTTATTTAATTTCGTATAATTTCAGAATGCTAATTATGTAGACATTGATCAAATTTATCCATTAACGAATCACGATAATTACATGAAAGACACGTTATATAATCGTAATAATTCACCGATTTACCAGAATTATACAAGTGATGAAATGAATATTGTAAAGAATCAGGACATTGCCCCCATTTACAGTAATACGAATATTGAACGTTATACAAATCATGGTGGTGTATCTTATGGTGGTGAAACATTAGCCCATCATTTACGCCATAATTTGAACACTAATAATGACAATCAACAAGGTATAAAGCAAAATAAATATTTTAATTAATAATTAACAATTATTGTTTGTTGTTTATTAGAACAATCAGACGAATTACCATTACCACCTGGTTGGTCAATAGATTATACATTAAGAGGTCGTAAATATTATATTGATCACAATACAAAAACTACCCATTGGTCGCATCCGTTAGAGAGGGAAGGTCTACCAACTGGATGGCAATGTATTCATTCACCACATTACGGAGTGTATTACGTTAAGTAAAATCTAAAATTGATTTTGAATTCTTCATTTATAGTTTTCATTATTACAATTATTGATTTTAGTCATATTACAAAACAAGCACAATATGAACATCCATGTTTAGTACCATGTTATAATTATCAATCGGAGGTTCGATATTTAAGTCCACCACGTGCAACACATTATCAACCGCACAGTGTTTTAGTACCTGCAAATCCATATCTATTGGAAGAAATTCCACATTGGTTGAACGTTTATTTTAAAGGTATAATAATAAAAGTTTTCAATTTAGTATCAATTCTAATTGTATTTTTTTATGTATGTATATTGTAGCAAGTCCAGATCTGGATCATAAATTAAAATGGGACATGTTCCGTTTACAAGAATTAGACTGTTATAATGCAATGTTAACGAGACTTTATAAACAAGAATTACAAGCAATTGTAATGAGATATGAAACGTACCGATCTGCTTTATTAGTTGAAATGGAAAAATTCCGTAATAATCATCGAACAAATTCATCGACAATCACAACACTGGACAATAATTAACAATTTATTTATTATATATTTTGTTTTGTTTTAATTGCTTTTATTGCTTTTTAATTCGATTTTATGTGCCTTAATTCCTGTTGATATTACCACAACAATGACAAATTTATTTTTAAGAAAGCTTTATTGTATATAAATTATTTACATGACAAAAACAACTATATATATTTTATACAAATTATTTCTTTTTAATATCCTCATTATTCATTATTTATATCATATTCTGTTACAGACATAGATTAAAGATTTATACAGGGTGTGTCCTGGCAATGGGACATTAAAAGTATAAGAACTTCTTCTAATTGATAAATGTTTCTGAAAATTGGTATATAGCCGTTTATCCATCTGAAATACCTTTGGAAAATATTTTCATTGTTCAATCAACCCCCATTATATGAGGTAGTGTACCCTACTCTCTTATTTTAAATGGAATGGTAAATTTCTTATTACATTTATAAATTCTTTGATGAAATCGAAGGGGACTTTGATAATACGAGCTATGGTCTAACGCTGAAAGTTTTTAAGATATTTTTTATTTTAGTGCAATTTTTAAATTTGTAGTGTTTGATTGAAAAATTTATAATTTTCAAACTGTTGCCGCTAAGATATTAATATTTGGAACACAAATAACATAAATAATGTACTTTCTACTAAAGCTTGTAAAATTCAATTATATTTCAGCGTTTATCTGAAATAAATTTTTCTTTCAGGCAATTTTCAAACCAAAATATCTTGCTTATTTCAAATGGAACACCATATTTTTCTTTATATGGTTCGATAGAGAAAGAAATTCTACATTGAACTATAGTAGCATTCCCTATACCTATCTTAGATAATTTTTCAGTTATCCAAAATTTTCAATTTCGTCTAATTTTCTTTCCTGAAAGAAAATGTAAAACATAGAAGGCTTAGCAAAACTACCTCCAATTGAATTGTCACAATTAAAATCAAATTAATTAATTAAATTTGGACTATCTCAATGAAATAAAATGGAAGAAATTGATAATTAAATAAATTAATATTTATTTCATTTGCTTTTTGTGTATGTAGGATGTCCTAAAGTTGTAAAAAATACAAGTAAAATATTCAATATTAACGTCATTTGTGATATTTTGTCATTTTGCTAAGCCATCTACGCATTTCTTTGTAGTTGGATTAGTTTGGCATAGGCGACTGGACTTATTACATTTTGCTTCAAGGGAGGTGATTGAACGAAATTGAAAATTCTGAATAACTGAAAAATTATCAGAGATAGGTATAGAGAGTGTTAATACAGTTTGATGCATATTTTTATTCTCTATCCAACCATATAAAGAAAAGATCTCCAAAGGCAGCAAGTACCTTATATAGCGAATTTTTTATGTATCTACATACTGAAATATTAATTGCAAAACATTCTTATGATACTGACAATTAATATATTTTAATAACATTGAATCAACTAATAAATTCATTTCCCGTAATACGTTTAATCAAGGCCTGCTTGATTTTTTCAAGCGAAATTCTCTAGCAGGCCTTGCGTCTAATATTAACTGTCAAAATTAGTTGCCCCCCGCGATATTCAATTTTTTTTCTAATATCAATTGTCAGAACATATAGCCATCTTAGATACGTGATTTTACTGCTTATACTCAAAAAAGAGATTTTTGCATTTTTCTTGCGATCCAATGAACCGATTTTGATGATTTTTTTCTGGGTCATAGAGGATCGACGACTCTACTGTTATTTTAATTTTCATCAAAATCTAAGCAAATTTAATATTGAAAATGATTTTTTTTAACATTTCTTCAGCTCTTATTCCAAAAGTGTTGGCCCTACCAGTCTGGTCAACGAACTCATCCAAGCTATCCCAAAGACCGATTTTTGTACCAAGTTTCATTAAGATTGGTGTATTTTTACGGCAGTTATCGTGGGTATACATATATATATATATATATAAATATATAAATATATAAATATATATATATATATATAAAAATTTTAACGAACGGTGGATATGGGTTCCTGAGGTTCCAAAACGAACTTCTGTGCAAAAATTTTTCGGAAATTCAAAAGTGAGGATCTCGTCATTAGCTAATTTTTTTTTAAAAAATTCGCTAAAAATATGATGTTCCATTTGAAATAATAAGCAAGATATAAGAGTTTGAAAATTGCTTGAATGAAAAAATTATTTCAGCTAAACTCTGAAAGATAATTCAATTCTGTTTAAAAATGGGGGTATATACAGGATGTTTGCTCTCAGTATGGAGAGTTCTAAGAAACTCCTATTAGTTGACGAGCGATTCGAAAAATATTTTGAGGATTTGTAGGAGTGTCTCTAGGGAACATTTTAGCAAAATTAGAACCTCGTAGCTCATTTCGAAGTTGGACAAAAAACGATCGTTCTGGATAATGTAGCAATTTTCAAAAACGAACAAAACACGCAGAACGACTAAAAATGACTCAGAGACCTTCCCAACATTGATTTTTTTCGTTTTTCTCCATTGCATTCCAGAGAAAATACGAAATATTTACACCTGTTACAGAATAAAATAGAAAGAAACGAAAAAAATCAATGTTGGGAAGGTCTCTGAGTCATTTTTAGTCGTTCTGCGTGTTTTGTTCGTTTTTGAAAATCGCTAAGTCGTCAGAAACGAGCGATTTTTGACCAACTTTAAAATGAGCTACGAGGTTTTAATTTTGCTAAAATGTTCCCTAGGGACTCTTCTACAAATCCTCAAAATATTTTTAGAATCGCTCGTCGACTAATAGGAGTTTCTTAGAACTCTCCATACTGAGAGCAAACACCCTGTATAATAGCCCAGCAAAATATGTCAGAAGCACGACATAAATTTACCGACAAATTATAGCATTATCACGACAAATAAAGGAGATAGGGGTATACATAATAGAATAACAGCCCAGCAAAATAGGTAAAGAACACGACATGTGGTAATCGACAATTTAAGTCATTATCACGACAAATAAATTTAAGTAGAACGGTTGGAGTACAAAAGACAACTATGTGTATTTCAACAGTAAATTAAGTAATCAGAACGGCAAAGTAGGTAATTAAGAAAACTATTTTTTATTTAGGTAAATATTGTAATTTTATATCATGTAGGTAGAAAAGGTTTCCATAAAAAACATTAATAAATCTATTATAACTATTATCAATTATTATAAACTAAAAATAAGATTTAACATATTAAATTAAAAGCATTGTAGTACATACTATTATAATATGATTAAAGAAACAAACATTTTCATTGAAAAATAACACAATAGTAACTTGTTACTGGGTAATTAGAGCCTTCTTGGCTAAAAAAGGCCATCTCCAAAATCTCCTAAGAAGCTTGGATCGGAGTTCATTGTGATGATCTACATTTAAATAAAATAAGGCTGTACCGAGAGCTGTACACAATATGATTGTAATAAGACAACTCTACCTCGTAGGCCGTATGCACTAATTAAGTAATTAACAAGATTAGAATGATCACTGGATAGATCAGTAAACTGATTCTGCCCGCGATTTTAAAGTATAAAACACAGGTTACGTTTGTCGTGCTGAGTCATTCTGCCGTGCAATACTTCTTTTTGAATTGAGACAACGCAAACTGTTGCGGTCGCTCCTAGTATGGCGTCAAAACTTTTATTCTGACGTTCATTGCTTTTGTTTAGTCGTTATATTTTTTATAAAAATATAACTATATACTACTATTTTATAAAAAATATAATTGTCGTGAGTTATTCAATTTATCGGCTTTAGTATCTATCCTGTCGCTCATTTTATCCTTTTCAGACGGGCCGATAAATGTAACTCTACATAGAAGTAATGTTTGTCGTGCTGAGTATTAATTCTATCGTGCAATATCTCTTTTTGAAGTGAGACAACGCAAACTGACGTGATTGGACCTACCGTGGCGTGAAAACTTTTTTTAAATTGGTTAAAAGTGCATCATTTTTACTACTTAAATTCTAAATTTCAACATTTCAAATGCTATATCTTCAAAAATGTGAATTTTTCAATCAAACGCTGCAAATTTTAAAATTGCCATAAAAGCTGGAAATATCTGAAAAACTTTCAGCGCATGGGTCATGTTATCAAAGTCCACTTAGATTTCATCAAAGAATTCAAAAATGTAATAAAAAATATACCATTCCATTTAAGATGTGAGAGTAGGGTGCACTACTCCCTATAAGAGAAGAGGGGTAGTTAAAATAACTAAAATACTACCATAATACCGGCCGTATCACAAGACCCTCGCACACAAAATTTTTTAAGAATTGTGCAAGCCGTTTCCGAGATAATTGGGGCGTTCCATACATAAAACTCACCCTGTATATCCGAAAATGACAAAACTCTAAGCCATCCGTCGGTAGAAGTTCATAACATCTGGAAACCCTTGCTAAGAAAAATACCCGAGATAGCTTTGAATACAGGACAATCATGCTTGACTGACTGTCACGCTGGAATGAACATCAGTATAAATTGGACAGCAGCAGACGGGTCTGGTCAATAATTACTTGAAAACGGTAGGAGATTATAGTTCCAACCGAAACGTTGTGTATTATTATTATTATTATTATTTTTATTAACATAATTGTTTGTGAATTTTTGTGTAAACTTTTGTAAAGTGTATCTGTCAAAAAATTTCTAAATAAAGAGGACGCAAGTCCATAATGAAGTTTCTTTTCAAAATGAAACGTCCTCTATAACTTTCAAACAAAATGTTCATCTTTCTTGAATTTGCGTTGTAAAGAAACAAATCGTACCCTTGTCATTTTGTACAGGTAATGATTAATGAAACAACAAAACGACCGGTACTTGTTCTAACATGTGTTTCGGTGAAACGTTTTTCGCAAGGATCAATTACCTTACCTGCTGTCCATATTGACTGTTAGGGTTATAAATATCGGTATCTTTCAAAGAATCTTCAATTTACCAAAATTTAGAAATTTGTTTATTAAGCGCACCATCATCTGGCGACAATATAACCAAATTGCATGCCAAAATTGTTGTATTGTTAAAATTTATTTCGCCCCCCAATAACCGTCCGAAAACAGAATTTTGCAAATAAACTTTATGAGGCTTAAGTTGTAATTTCCCTGGTTGTAATAATTCTAGGAATATTTGAGATCCTAACAATTGGTCTATTTTATTACTGATATTGTAATCTTCGTCTGCTAATAATGTATTTCTTGGAATTTCTAATGTTCTCTTTGGAAAAGAAACTAACGGCAAATTCCTCGTTATATTTGTTGAAACTAAACAATTAATCACTGCTTTATAATCACTAATTCTAGATTTAATTGTTACGTGTACTAAATCTGATATATTACTGGTGACCATATTGATGCCAGTAATTTGGTGATGGGTCTTTTTTTATTGGTAGCTTTAATTTGGTGCATAGTTCTTTACTAATAAAATGTGATTGCGAACCGGCGTCTAATAGGGCTCTACATTTGTGTAAAAAGACGCGTATTTTCATACCATTTTGCAATAATGACCACGCGGCTGTGTAGTTGTCACTTGAAACGGTCACGGAATTAATCGCACTCAACGCTTCACCCTTCAAACTTGATCGAAGATTTTTTTTCGATATCGTTCAGGGAATTGTTTTGATGAATAATCGACAATTCACCGCTAAATTCGAGCAACTGCAATTATTTTTTTGAGTTTAGCCGTCTAACTTCGACTGATTCTACGTCGTGTGATTCTAAATTGAAATTATCCGCAAATGTTTTAATGCTCGTTAAACGGTCTTTGTAAGACATGATCCCTTTCCCGTTTGAAAGATTGAATATCCTCCTCTTTTGGACTCATAGCGAATTATATAATATTAATGATTATTTAGCAATGTTACACCCCTTTTAGCGAATTTTTTTAACCTTTGGAATGCATACTGATTTTCCGAAGCAAACTCTGCATTGTGGGGTCACCATAGCCTCAAAATATAATGTAAATAAGTAGTTGTAATAATTTTTTTTAAATAATGGAACTAGAAATTTTACATGTAACTACTTATGGTTTATTCAAATATCAGCAATACAGGATTCGTAACAAATCAAACACATTATAACAGAGTGCTCTTTACAAACAAGCTTTTTACAGGAATTTTGAACACACTGGTTAGACGTCTTGATATCTTTAGCTCGCGGACAGATATTACAACGCTTTCTTGTAGTTTTAGGTAGCTGAAGCCGAGGTTTTTTTGATGTTGAGGACTCAACTCCACACCGTTTCATACTGAGCTTTACTGCTGATGTCATTTGAGGCATTTCCGCGCGCCTTGACATGTGAGCTTTGACTAAATCTTCGCCCATTTCGCGAATAAATAATCGTCGTCCATGTTTTTTATCGCTCAGATAGTCTTGATTTACTTGATTGAAGATGACCATACCGTTGACAGTACCATCGGCCACCTCCGAGTCGCTCTTTGGACGCTGTATGTTGCGCATAGCTTGTCCAACGTGTCAATACCGCCTTTCGTCATATTACAAAATAAGATTTCTTCTGGTTTGTTGTGTTTTTCTGGATCAAGGGTTGTTGCACGATCATGAAATGTGCTCAACAGTACTACAGCTTTTCCTTTATTGGGGACATACGAAACAAGTTTGTCTTTGTTTCTGAAACCCTCTAAAGTTGTTTGAGGAACGCGTGTTTTGTTTGGTAAGAATTCGTTTGGAATTTCTGCTTTATTCTTCTTTAGAGTTCCCACGAGCGTGATTTTTTTCTGAAGTAGGCTTTCTCCCAACGGTATCGAAGTATACCAATTGTCAGTTAACAAGTTTCTTCCCGTGTTGTGTATTGGTTTTGTAAGATGCATAACCACGTCGTGGGGTAAATTTTTTGCTCTGTCATCACCCTCTTTCCCGCCATATATTTTTCCTCCCAAAAAATAAAATGTCCTGGCGCAATTTATTCCAAAAACTTTGATGCCATGCTTGGCAGGTTTGCTTGGAATGTACTGGATGAAACTACAGCGTCCTCTAAAAGGGCACAGGATTTCATCGATCGTGGCATACTCACTAATAGTATATGTATTCTCACAGTTTCTCACGAATGGTACCCATATTTCAGAAATAGCAGCTAATTTGCTATTTTTCTGCACTCGTATGCTTTTGTCATCAAATCTCAAATTTGCTAGGAGAAAGATAAATCGTCTTTTAGACATTGTCGCATGAAAAATAGGAGGCCCATAAGTAGAATTCCATAAGTCATGAAGTGATAAACGGGCTGATCTAAATACTCCCATCACGTACAGAAGTCCAAATAACGCATATATCTCTTCTTTATCAGTAATTTTTTCGTACTTTTCCAGTTTTTCTCGCCCGTGAATTTTACTTTCGATCTTCATATTTGTGTATGTTATGATCAAATTTATAATTTCTTCATCAAAGAAGAGCGAAAAAGTATCAACCGGTTTTTGAACATTTTTTGCTACAGCTTTGGGACCCGGTAAGTGAACAACAATATTCTTACTCTTGGTTCTTGTTGTTTTGGGAACATGTTTAGACCACTTTGTACGTTTGTCCTTACCAACGTAATAATTAGCGGTGGAATCGCGAGTATTCTCGTCGGTACTTTCAGACTCCTCACATTCGTCTTCAGCTTCAGACTCTTCCAATTCGGAATCAGAACAATGTTGATCATCGGTTATGTGCTCCTCGTCACTTTCGTCTTCACTTGACAAGTGCTCTTGCATCGGCTCTGACGCTTCATCCCAAAAATTATCGCCTTCCAAAAGCTCTAGTAGTTCAGCATCCGTCAACGCTTTCCTCATTATGTCAAAACTATTTCTGGACAAAATTTATACAATAAAAATTTGTTGAAAGAAAAGAAAATTGTAAAATCTAACCTGTAAACGCAAGTACCAAGCACTCTTCAACATGTGAAACAAAGTTAAGTTATGGTATAAACCAGCTGACAGCAACAATGCACACAACTATGAGCCTGCGCGGTGACTACCATAATAATGTCTTATTTTTATGTGAAACAAATATTGCATTGTGGGGTCACCGTGACCCCAAAACGCTGTGGTGTTTTTATTAGAAAGCTTTAGAAAATTGTTGTTGGGCCTACATGTAGCACTCTCCTAGTTTGAAGAATACACGAAAGCATTTTGAAAAATATCTTCTATTTTAGACAAATTTTCAAAAAAAACGAGGCGTGGGGTCACCCTGACCCCAGCAATGCATTCCGAAGGTTAAAAAATCCTCACTTTTGGATTTCCGAAAAATTTTTGCACAGAAGTTCGTTTTGGGACCTCAGGAACCCATATCCACCGTTCGTTAAAATTTTTATATACAGGGTGTCCCAGGGGTATGTGCAAGCTCCATAATTCCGTTGCTACAAGGCATATCGACTTGCGGTTTTTTTTCTTACAGTATCCATAGACATTCTGCACAACTTAAAATTATTTTCGTTATTTTAACTACCCCCCTTATAGGGGGTAGTGCACCCTACTCTCTTATTTTAAATGGAATGGTATATTTTTTATTACATTTTTGAATTCTTTGATGAAATTGAAGGGGACTTTGATAACATGACCCATGGTCTAGCGCTGAAAGTTTTTCAGATATTTTGACTTTTCATGAAATTTTTAATTTTGCAGTGCTTAAATAAAAAATTCACAACATAGAAGCTATTGGAGTCAAAATGTTAAAATTCAGAATTCTAATAGTACAAATAACGTACTTTCTATCAAGTTGTAGAGCATTTAATTGTCTTTCAGCGTTCGGCTGAAATGAATTTTTCTTTCAGGCAATTTTCAAACTATAATAACTTGCTTATTTTAAATAGAACCTCATATTACTCTTCATACGATTGGATAGAGAAAAAAATTCTGCATCGAACTGTATCACCATTTCCTATACCTATCTTTGATAATTTTTCAGTTATTTAGAATTTTCAATTTTGTCTATTTTTCTTTCCTGAAAGAAAATGTAAAACATAGAAGGCTTAGCAAAACAACCTCCAGTTCAATTGTCACAATTAAGATGAAATTAATTAATTTTATTTGGACTATCTCAATGAAATAAAATGGAAGAAATTGACAATTAATTAAATTAATATTTATTTCATTTGCTTTTTGTGCATGTAGGGTGTCCTAAAGTTGTAAAAAATATAGGTAAAATATTCAATATTAACGTCATTTATGATATTTTGTCATTTTGCTAAGCCTTCTATGCATTTTATTATAATTGAATTATTTTGGCATAGGCGACTAGAAGTATTACATTTTGCTTCAAGGGAGGTGATTGAACGAAATTGAAAATTCTGAATAACTGAAAAATTATCAAAGATAGGTATAGGGAATGTTAATACAGTTCAATGTAGAATTTTTTTGTCTATCTAACCATGTAAAAAGAAATGTGGAGTTCCATTTAAAATAAGCAAGATATTATAGTTTAAAAATTGCCTGAAAGAAAAATTTATTTCAGCTAAACAATGAAAGATAATTGAATTCTGTTTAAATTGATAAAAAGTACATTATTTGTACAACATAAATTTGACGTTTCAACAGTTCAAATGTTATAGCTTCAAAAATATGAATTTTTCAATCAAACACTGTAAATTTAAAAATTGCAATAAAAGCTGAAATATCTGAAAAACTTTCAGCGCTAGACCATGGGTCATGTTATCAAAGTCCCCTTCAATTTCATCAAAGAATTCAAAAATGCAATAAAAAATATACCATTCCATTTAAAATAAGAGAGTAGGGTGCACTACCCCCTATAAGGGGGGTAGCTAAAATAACGAAAATAATTTTAAGTTGTACAGAATGTCCATGGATACTGTAAGAAAAAAAACGCAAGTCGATATGTCATCTAGCAACGGAATTATGGAGCTTGCACGTACCCCTGGGGCACCCTGTATATATATACAGGGTGTAACTAAATAAGTGTAAAACATTTAAAGGGGTGATTCCTCATCTAAAAATAGATAGGATCTTTTATATAAAGAAAATTCATTGGAGCATCCCTTGTTACAGCCCCTTAAAGAGGGTACATAAAGTTTGTTTAACAATTTTTTTCACAAGCACTAAAAAAGTTACAATACTGAAATTAACCTGACATTTTTTACTACCAAAAAGACACTTAGCCAGTAATTTATTTGGTTTACCCCATGGTTGTAAGGGGTGGAAAACGCAACCCCTAACCTTTATTTCCAATGTAACTTTTTGTCTTATTATTTGTTTACCATCTAAAAATTTATTTCCTATAGCCTGTTTCACTATACCTGTCTTTGTACATCTTCTGGATGCTTTTCTCCATTGCTAGGTCCGTCTCTTCAACAATTACGACCTCGCATTGGTCTCTGCTACTAGGAGGGTTTCGTTTAACTAGTTTGACATTATTTGTGAAGGCTTCCTTGCTCGACCTTAGCGCCTTACCTTTTTAAAATCATCAAACGTCTTAATGTTTTGAATTTTTTCCTTCGAGACATTGTTTTCTTTGGCACTTATGCTTGCATAAGAGATTGAGTCGGTTTGAAAACCGCGCTCCTCGGTCTGCACCTTTCTTACCTGCTGCTGCAGATCCTCGACCTCCTTGCCTAGTTTTGCAATCGTCAGGCTGTCTTGCTTATTTTCCTTCTCTATGTTCCGATACTCCTTTAATTAATTCCTGACATGTATCACTCACCTCACTGTCCATATCTCCCTTAACCAAACATATCTGTGCCAGCTTCGATACATTAACTTTCATTGCCTGTACCGCAAAACTTGATATCCCTCCCCATTTGCAACCCCCAAGATTTTGTTGTATTTGGCCTGCACTCCCATGTCTTTTGTTTCTTTTATTTTTTCTGCCTCGTCATCTGAAATGTTTATTATACCTGATATGTCCGATATGGGCTGAGATGTGAGGAGACCCACCCACACCTCCTTCATTTCATTTGTCATTATTTCCAAAAGTCTGCTACCTAACCTATTTGTAACCTCTTTGATCTCCCTTTTGGTGTTTGTATTCTTCTTTACCTGTTTTTGTAGCAATTTTACATCTTTCTCGACCTTCGTCAATAGCTTTTTAAACCTACTGTAGAGTTTGTCGCTTGATGTCTACTGCCTAGGCTCTGGCGTTTTACTGACCTACGAGTAATACTCACACCATGCGAGATCTACTATACTCACATTCCTTGCCACAGAAAGTGGCGGCTTAGGCCACCTCTCCGGCGGAGAAATTGTTCGTCGCCGTCAGGTTGGCCCTTCTCTTACTGCTGCTGCCAGACCTGACTTTTTTTCTCCTACGCAGTAAAACTTCACCTCATCTCCTCTCCCTACACTTGGGGGTTCATCAGGAGTGGGTCTCGTCTTTTCCTTCTGTTTGTCTGAGCCTCCTTTAGTGATTCAAGTCTTGTCTTGTCTTGTCTTGTCTTGTCTTGTCTCCTCCCGTCCCGTCTCGTCCCGTCCTGTCTCATTCCGTCTGGTCCCGTCCCGTCCTGTCACATTCCGTCAGGTCCCGCCCTGCCCCTTCTGTTCCCGTCTCGTCCCGTCTCGCCTAGTCCCGTCTCGTCTGGTCCCGTCTAGTTTCGACCCGTCTGGTCTCGTCTTGTCTTGTCTGGTCTGGTCTGGTCTCATCTCGACTTGTCCCCTCCCGTCCCATCTTCTCCCTTCCAGTCTCGTCTCGTCCCGTCCCGTCCCGTCTGGCCTCGTCTCGTCTTGTCTCGTATTGTCTGGTCCCGTTCCGTCCCGTCCCGTCTCGTCCCGTCTTGTCTTTTCCTGTCTCGCCTCGTCTGGTCTTTTTCCCCCTCCTCTCGGAAAAAAAGATTAAAACCTGACCTGCCCTGAAAGACCGAAAACCTGAGAAAACCCCTAAAATTTGACCTGACGCAGACTAAAAAATAAGTAAATAATTTTTTCTTCTTCTTCTAAGATCAGGTCAGATTTAAGTTTTTTCCCTCCTCTGAGAAAAAAAGTTATTAAGCCTGACCTGACCTGACCTGAAAAGAACCAAAACCTAAACTAAAAACTAAAACCTGACCTGACCTGACCCAAAAAAGAACTTGTCTAATCTTGTCCAATTTTGTCTAGTCTTGTCCAATCTCGTCCGATCTTGTGAAATCTTGTTTTATCTTGTCTAATGTTGTCTCCTCTTTTTTAATCTTGCCTAATCGTGTTTCTTCTTTTGTTCTTTCTTTCGTTCTTTCCTTGTTTCTTTTGTTCTTTTGTTCTTTCGTTCTTTCGTTCTTTCGTTCTTTCGTTCTTGTCTAATCTTGCCCAATCTTGTCCAATTTTGTCTAGTCTTGTCCAATCTTGTCCAATATTGTCCAATCTTGTCCAATCTTGTCAAATCTTGTCTTATATTGTCTAATTTTTTTTAATCTTGTCTAATCGTGTTTCTTATTTTGTTCTTTTTTTCTTCCTTTCTTTCGTTCTTTATTTGTTTCATTCGATGATTCGTTCATTCTTACGTTCTTTCGTTCTTGTCTAATCTTTTCTAATCCTGTCTAATCTTGTCCAATCCTGTCCTATTTGGTCTAATCTTTCAGTTCATTTTTGTTTTATAGTTTCTACCTGTTGGCGGTATAACGTGCATTCATAGCATACCGGGCTTTCTGACAATTTACGGCATCATGTCCCTCTTGGGTACACTTTAGGCATTTGCCTTTCATAGATCGTTCGTTTTTGCATGTTTTAGTTGTATGGCCGTTGTACTTCCATTTGTTTTGTATTCATGTGCTTCTTCATGTCCTACACGATTTCTGCAAAGTTCGGTTTCTCTCCGGACTTTGATTTTACCTGGGCGTACATGTTTCGTTTCATTCTTTGTTCCTCCTATTCTCCTTTTCCTTCTTCACCATTTGCTGATTGTGCCGATGTCAGTCTACGTCT
>CM077842.1:0-185000 GCA_039776855.1 Mylabris sibirica
AACTTGGACTCTTTAAAAAATTTGGAGCGACCTTTAAATATTAAAATTTTGACTTGAAGTTTTCAGGATTCTTATAATTTTTTATGTAGAAAAAAATGAAATAATGAGAAAACAAAATTAAGAAAAAAAAATCGATTTTCGACCATTTTAGAATTTTTAAAAAATTCGGAGCGACCTCTTAAAAAAAAATTTTCGAGCTGTATTTTTAAGGGGGCCCTTAAAATATGATAAACTGACATATTTCCATAGGAGACTTAAGAAAAAAATTTTCGTTTTTTTTGGGACACCCTAATCTGCATACTGAAATATTAATTGCAAAACATTCTTATGATACTGACAATTAATATATTTTAATAACATTGAATCAACTAATAAATTTCCCGATGTTATTTTAATATGTATGATTTTTATTGAAAAATACTTTCAATCCACAAACAATAAGAAACACTAATAAAATTTCACTCGTTTCTAAGTTTGTTGTTTATCTACTATGTCTAATCAAGGCCTGCTTGATTTTTTCAAGCGAAATTATCTAGCAGGCCTTGCGTCTAGTATTAACTGTCAAAATTAGTTGCCCTCTGCGATTATCAATTTTTTTTCTAATATCCATTATCAGAACATATAGCCACCTGAGATATTCGATTTTACTGTTAATACTCAATAAAGATATTTTTGCATTTTTCATGCGAACCAACGAACCGATTTTGATGATTTTTACCTTGGTCATAGAGAATGGTCGGCTCTACTGTTGTTTTAATTTTTATCAAAATCTAACCAAATGTAATATTGAAAATGATTTTTTTTAACATTTCTTCAGCTCTTATTCCAAAAGTGTTGGCCTTACCGGTCTGGCCAACGAACTCATCCAAGCTATAGCAAAGACTGATTTTTGTACCAAGTTTCATTAAGATTGGACTATTTTTACGGCCGTTATCGTGGGTATATATATATATATATATATATATATATATATATACCAGGTGACAATGAAAACAGGCTACAAGCCACAACTTCTTTAGTTGTCGGTACATTTTTTCCAAATTCACAGGCTTGGTTAACTGTACAATTGCGCAGATTTTTGAGTGGTAATAATAGTTGAGTCACTTCCGGTTTGACCGGAAGTGGACATACATTTCTTGTTTTAAATAGCAACCTTTATATTTTTGCTTTTGTATTATTGTACTCGAGGTAAGCTTTCCAAAAATGTATAACAGTAGAGTTTTAAAATGGAAAAACGCCTAAAAATGGCAAAACATTGTCCAAATTAGTCATCCATGATTTAAGATCCAAACAACTGAACACGTGATTGTAACTATTGGATACCGTTCAGTACCCCACAATTTGTAGCCTTACTAGTTATAAATGCTTACAAATCAATTTTGGTGGACTTATGATCAATTGACAGTTTTTGAGGTTTTCCGGCATAAAGTAATCCATTTTCCTCAAGAACTAAAATAGGAACATGCTAGTTTTATTACATTATTTTCAAGCTTCATATTAGTACTTTGTATTTTCATTTTGAAATTTTGTCTCTAAATGAATAAACATGAATTATTAACGAATTTCTAAATTTTATCCTCTCCTGTGTGATTTAAAGCAAATTTGAAGAACACAGGGGGCTTTGAAGCTAATGAACATTATTATTTAAACAGTAACCACAGAGATTGATAAATTTGTTCTGTTGTTATTATTATGAAATACTATGTAATTTGTCGCTTATTTAGTTGTTTTTCCGTTAAATCAGAGTTGACTAGTCTGGACAATCTCATGCGATTTTTAGGCATTTTTCTTTTTTAAACCCCTACTTGTCATACGTCCCTGGACAGCTAATTCTTAGTATAATAAGACAAAATTAAAAAATATATAGGTCGCTATTTAAAATAAGAGATATAGGTCCACTTCTGGTCAAACCGGAAGTGACTCAAGTATTATTAACATCCCATAATCTGCGCAATTATACCATTGAGTAACTCTGTGAATTTGGAAAAAATGTACCGATAACTAAGAAAGTGGCAGCTTGTAGCCTGTTTTCATTGTCACCCGGTATATATATATATATATATATATATATATATATATATATATATATATATATATATATATATATATACGGTGTCCCAAAAGTAGCGCCCTTCCTGATAGTTGTGGATAGAGGATGAGATTCTAAGACGAAAAGTCTTATACCATTTTTTAATCTGACCCACAGGTAATGAGTAATTAATTAAAACAAGTAACGAATCAGATGCCCGCTATAGCGATATGAACAGAAACGGGAGGAGTCTTGATATATCGACAGCACAGCAGTTTCAGATTTCAACAATTAGGGTGCTCGCACAACGTCGCATAATGGTGTCAATCGTTGTCTGAAACTGAATGGTGGTACATTCGAACAGATTTGACTTGATAAACTTGACTTAATTTACTTTTTATTACAATTACTAATTAATACGCGTGCAAATTTTCATTAAAAACAATCCAACATTATGCGACGTTGTGCGAGCACCCTAGTTGTTGAAATCTGTAACTCCTCCCATTTCTCTTATCGCTATATAGCGGGCATCTGATTCGTTACTTCTTTTGATTAATTACTCATTACCTGTGGGTCAGATCAAAAAATGGTATAAGACTTTTCGTCTTAGAATTTCATCCTCTATCCACAACTATCAGGAAGGGGGCTACTTTTGGGACACCGTGTATACAGGGTGTTTGCTCTCAGTATGGAGAGTTCTAAGAAACTCCTATTAGTCGATGAGCGATTCGAAAAATATTATGAGGATTTGTAGAAGAGTCCCTAGGGAACATTTTAGCAAAATTAGAACCTCGTGGCTCATTTCAATGTTGGTCAAAAATCGCTCGTTTCGGACGACTTAGCGATTTTCAAAAACGAACAAAACACGCAGAACGACTAAAAATGACTCATAGACCTTCCCAACATTGATTTTTTTCGTTTCTTCCCATTTTATTTTGTAACAGGTGTAAATATATATATATATATATATATATATATATATATATATATATATATATATATATATATATATATATATACAGGGTGAGTTTTATGTATGGAACGCTTCAATTATCTCGGAAACGACTTATACAATTTTTATAAATTTTTGTGTGCAAGGGTCTTGTGATACGGCCGGTATTATGGTGGTATTTTCGTTATTTAAACTACCCCCCTATAGGGGGTAGTGCACCCTACTCTCTTATTTTAAATAGAATGGTATATTTTTTATTACATTTTTTAATTCTTTGATGAAATCTAAGTGGACTTTGATAACATGACCCATGGTCTAGCGCTGAAAGTTTTTCAGATATTACAGCTTTTATTACAATTTTAATATTTGCAGTGTATGGTTGAAAAATTCATATTTTTTAAGCTATAACATTTGAAGTGTTAAAATTTGGAATTTAAGTATTCAAAATGATGCACTTTTAACCAATTTAAACAGAATTGAATTATCTTTCAGAGTTGAGCTGAAATAATTTTTTCTTTCAGACAATTTTCAGTCTATAATCTCTTACTTATTTTAAATAGAACACGATATTTTTTTTATATGGCTAGACAGAGAAAAAAATGAAAGTACATCGACGAAAAGAAGGCATGTACAAAGCCACAGATGTCTGACCCAAAATGAGTAGGTAAAAATATGTAAGTAGCCAATAATAAAACAAGCATTAGGTACGTTTGGATCATGCAGTGGCGTACAGAAGTTATAAATTTTCACAAAAAATTAAACTTAAATAATTTTTAATAAAAATGGTGGAACTGGACAGAATAACAATAAAATAAAAATCCGGTGCAAGATAATCCTGTAAAAACATCACAATGAAAAAACAAATTAAATAGTAGTATTTATTTTCAGTCGGGACCGCCACTGACTGCTGATATAAAGCTCCACCAAAGGGGCGTGGTAAATGAAATCTCGTCGATGTATAGTAGAATTTACCAACTAAGAGATTCACTAAAGTAATAAAATTAGTATACAATAGTTTCGGTGACAAAAGAGTTGATGGGTTGGTGAAATATTGACACTGCCATAAATATTCAAAATTTGCCATGACTATGAAGAAACCAGATGTTTTGTAAAATTTGTTGAAGGGATCGGCCTTCTTGGAAAACAGGTAGTTTTTCAAATAAAACTGTTTAAAATTATTAACATAACATTATCGAGACTGATTAATCTATTGTGAATAATTATCTATCTCTTAATTTTCTATATTTTTAATATAAAATTTCATATGCAGATTGAATAATTATTGCATTTTGATTACATCTTCGAATGATTCGAGTGATTATAAATAAAAAGACTGACTATGAGTATTTACTGTGCATCAAATCGTTATCAATTTTTGTAAATTTTTGATCTTTTTTATTGTTCTTAAGCACGTTACTGTGTTCATTATATAAAATATAAATTTAATCTCACAATAAGTATTAATTCAATAGTATATTGATTTCAAATAATTTAAATGTTTTCATTGAGGAAATTACCTGCTTTCAAAGAAAGTGAATCCCTTCAACAAATTTTACAAAACATCTGGTTTCTTCAGTCATGGCAAATTTTGAATATTTATGACAGTGTCAATATTTCACCAACCCATCTACTCTATTGTCACCGAAACTATTGTAAACTAATTTTATTACTTTAGTCAATCTCTTAGTTGGTAAATTCTACTATACTTTAACGTGAGTTAGAGTTATGATAACATACCTTATTTCCGGTTAAAGCCGTCAAAAAATATATACAGACAACCATCAATCTTTCGGAAATAACGGTTCTTTAAAACGAATGTTGCATATATAAAGAAAACAAACAACAACATTACAATTCATCCTGGCAATTGCCAATAATAAGTTGAGATTCAAAACATTGATGAGATAAAATGAATACCTGCGCCAATTCAACACAGTTACGAACACAGGAAGCATCAATATAAAACGATGTAGAAAAATATTAACGATCGATAATTATAACCAAATTAAATTATTAGTATTAGCAATATCGTTAACAGGACGAGTCAAAACCAGGTCCAATTAACTGTATAGAAAAATTATTCCACCTCCCCCTCCAAAATTGTGCAGTTCTATACCCGGCTCTTAGATGGCGTTTTCCCCGTGAAAACTAGAAGGCGGTATCCTTCTTAACTTTGCATTTAAATGACAGTCAATTTTCAATGTTGGGGACGCTATCAGCTAAATCTTTTAGTTTATATAGCCCAGATTTGGGTCAGTACAGTCTTTTTCCTATTAACATAATAATAGTCCACTTCATCAGTCATGAAGAAGAATTAGCATTCTTCTTCATGATTGCGACTATTTTAAAATAATTCATCGTCACCAACACAATAATACACAGATAAACAACAATACACAAAATACACTTGAAATTTTGTGGTTATATCAGGTATGTACAAGTTTCGAGAAATCTCAATGTTGTAAGTGCAGTGTTTTTCAAACCATGATCAGCAACCCAATGTAGATCCAATCAAAAGATAATGTTTAACTTACACAGTATAGTTTACGATCCTCGGATAATTGTAGGCATTAGTTTTCCATCAGCTTAAGGAATTTTTTTCTCTGAACAATTAAGGCTCTTCTAAATATCTCCGTAGTTCAATAACTGCTCTAGTCTTACTGGAGAATGTGTGTTTAAAAGCCTCAGCTCTCTTATTAAAAGACTGAAATAGCGAACTTGCTGGACCAAAGTTGTTTTAGACATTTCTATGTGGGACTTTTCTTGGCAATTGTAATTATTCTTCTCAATTACATTTTTAAGCTATTGCATAGCTTCTATCGCGGGCTTTGAGCGCAGGGATTAAATGGAGAAATTCCGTAACGAGAAAAACCTGACGCTCCGCACTCCGATGGGCACGCTCGAATCTAGACGAGCTGCTCCGAACTCGGACGAATACATAAACAGCTGTTTATGAGAAAGTATACCTAGATGGGGAATGGATGGGAGTGGGGGTACATAAAATTAACTACGAATCGCCATACTACCAGGAGTGAAACCTGGCAACCAGTAGTACATGTCGAAAATTGGTTGCCTATTTCATAGGCTGTAAATACGGGCAGAATTTAATATATTTTTATTTATTTAATAAAAGAAAAAAATTTGTTTTCTTATCGGTCACCACGCTCAAAAAGTGTAACTTGAATTAAAATCAAAGAAGAAGAAATACTGCATAAATAAAATAAATAAATAATTATAATTGCATAAGTTGATACAAAATGCTATGCAATAGCTTTACCGCGGCAGTCCCCGAGTGCCACACGTCCTTTTTTTAAAGAACTCAGTACATTTGTCTTAGCTGTATCAGCTACTGCTTCAGTAAGAAAACCAGCATTTTATATCTAGGACCAAGAAACGTTGAAAGAATAAAGGTAATGCTGGATTATATGTATTTTAAACGTGTGTTGAGTCCAGATGTCACATTAATAATAATATATTTCAGTGGTTCTCAACCTCTTATATCTGTCGACCCACCATGGGGTATCTTCCCATTTGCACGACCCACCCTCTACCCCCACCTGTCATCTCATATACATGTGCATTTGTGTACGTACATATTCAATACTACAATAACCAGATTTTATTCGTCAATCATATTAAATGCAAACTCAAACAACTAGAATGTTTAATTTATGATGGAAACGTGAATAAATAAGCACACAGTTTAGTGACAAAGAAATAAGTTTATTGAATACTTAAGGTTACACATATCTGTATCTTAGGCTAGTGTGACTTCTGGCATTCCTTTGATTGAACCAGTAATTCTACGTCAGGATTAAAATTTGAAATTTTTAGACGCAAGTCATTTTCAACATCAAGTCGGTTCCTATACTTGATTTTGAAAGTAAATATTTTTCACAAGAACTCAAATAGAGTTTAAGTAGAAATACAGAATAAGTAAACAATGCAAAATAACTATGTAAAGTTAATGGGGGAGAATACATTTTAAATAAAATTATGGTTCATCAATATTACAATTTAAACAATTCTCACGAAAAATGGGATAAAAATTTAGGTATAGCAAAACGTTTTACTACATTTTGGTACAATACATGTGGTTACATACCTGGGCTGCTGCTAAGTTGACGTTCTTTAAATTATCTTCGTCAAATGGATTTTGTATCCACTTGTCTGTGACTGCAATGGGTGGGAAGTATCGCCTTAGTTCGGTTGATAAGCCCTGCAGGTGGTCAAGTATAAGGTCTTTGGTTACTGGGTTAACTGTCAGCTTATGGAAATCCAAAATTTATTCAATAAAGAGAATGCATCAAACTTATTTTCTTGGACCTGTTGATGCCATCTGTCAATTTTTTTTATTGTTGACTCAAATTTATCTTGAATGAAGAATCGATTAATATCTTCCCCTTGTAGAGTCAAATTAAGCATGTTGAGTGAGCTAAAAATGTCAGCTAGGTATGACAGTTTAATCAGCAAAGTCTCATCAGGCAATCGTCAAGAAAGTGTTGGGCTTTTTTCCTTTCCACCGTGGTCAAGTTGAACTAAGAAAAATCTCACTTCGTCTCAAAGTTCAAACAACCTGGAAAGCACTTTTTCTCTTGACAACCAACGCACTTCGCAATGAAGCAGCAACTGCTTGTGGTCGCTTCCCATTTCGTCACACAATACAGCGACCAACCTCGAGTTTTTAGATTGTGTTTTAATCAAGTTCACAATCTTTACTGCATCATCAAGTGTACTTCTGAGGTCTGGATTCATTCCCTTAACCGCCAATGCCTCCCTATGTATGCTGCAGTGTGTCCATTTAACTAACGGAGCTACTTCCTTGACTTTAGCTACCAGTGTATTTCCCCGACATTGCACGAGCTCCATCGGTTATAAGCCCAACACATTGGGACCAATTAATTCTATTCTCGCGTATAAAACCATTCAAGGAATGAAAAATGTCTTGGCCAGTTGTGCTGGTCTGTAGTGGCTGGCAAAATAGCATTTCTTCTTTAACTGACTGATCGAATATAAGCCGTACAAAACATAGCAAATTAGCATTGTCAGCAATGTTTGTACTTTCGTCCAGCTGTAAAGAGTTACAGTCACTATCTTTCACAACAGGTACTAAATTATCTCTAACATTAGCGGACATTTCCTCGAATCGCCGTTTTACTGTAGTGTTGGAGAGGGAGATTTTATCTATCTTTTTACCTGCTTTCTCATCAAGCAAAAGTGAAGAAATTATTTTTCCCCCAGGTAAAATAAGATTTTCACCTGCAGTATGTGGAGACCCATTTTTTGCTATTATAGTATAGTGCTCCGTCCAAGAAAAGAGGCGTATTTTAGGAGTTTTTGGGCACTTTAAGGCTAAAATATATAAACCATCCAAAAATGTTGTCTGTGCCCCAAGGATTATGGATCCGAAAGTCGTACAAAAATCGTCCTCTGCATAAGGGCACAAACGTAAAAAAATTAGATAACCACATCACGCAAAAATTCAGTCTTTATTGAATATTTTACGAAAAATTCATATATTTTTCTGTACAATTTCATTTTTTTTAATACTTTTCAAAATCCAGTGACCAATACAGTTTATATGGGGAGCGAAAGATAAAACACTTGTTTTCTCGATTTTGAGGCGGGAAAAAATCAATGAATTTACCGATATTTTTTCGTTTACACGATCATATCTCGAAAACTACTACACATATCAAAAAAAGTCATTCTTGTAAAATGTTGCATAATTTATTCAGGACCACTACGGTTTTTGAATTATATTTTTTAAGTAACTAGTTAACGAAATATTTAACTAAACATAACACAATGTTAGATTCTGAATCCGCCGGTCTCCCGTAACCGTCAGCCTCTGTAAGCGAGGTCTCCACCAGTTCGTTGCTTTCAACAAACCCCGCTCCTCCCGTACTGCCCTATGTTCCGCCATTCTTGTAATAATAATTAATACAGAAGAACGCCAAATCAAATATTACTTCCCATTTTTTAGCCCCATTGTTCAACGTTCACCAAGGATCAGTTTTTGTATGAAAGGATGACTAATAAGAAGTACGAGTAGCTAACCACAAATACGTTTAGAGAAACAATTTAATTATTATTAAGTGAATAACGATAGTTTTTACAATGACAATTTTGAGTACTGATTAATCAGCGCCTGAAAAACTGGAATTTAACTGAAGAAACAAGTTAATACAGACGCCCTAGATAAAATTATTATTTTCAATTTGCAATCACCCAAAAGAAGAAGTTTTTTACAGATCCGTTAGTCTTATTTCCTAAGTACACGTATTTGTAAATAATAACAAATAAACTATAACATTGAAAACGGATGATAAGGTTGAAACATTAATAAGGGGCGGTATTTCAGTTTTGGATTAACGTTTGGATTAACAAAACTGGTTTAAATAAATGTAAAGCTAATGTGAAAAAAACGTCAAAGTATGTTTAACCAATTTTTTTGAGTTAAACCATCACTGAAATACTGGCCTTTAGTTGGTTAAGTGAAACCTAATAATGATTTCCTAAGGACCGTGGATACACGTGGGTTATTATTCGCTATCAGAGTCAGATAGCAGTTGTACTAATGGATCTTCTTTCGACAATTCCAGGGGTTTACTGTTTTTGCAAGACGTCTGTCCCATACAAAGGCAGGATCCAATGCATGTGAGATTGTTTTTCTTACAAGAACAGTGTTTCTGTGTGCAATCTACAATTTTTATAAAATTTGTGAAAGTGTAAAATGATGAAATGTATATTTTAAAAAACAACTAACCTTTTTTACATCGACAAGTAACCAAAATATTCAAGTCATTTGGATATGACGGCTGAGTCTGCCAAACAGGCATTACTTCATTGTCTTTTAATGTCCATTCGTATTCAAAGATGTTTGGCAATAAAGGTATCGGATATAAACTCTCGAGCCAAATTTTCGTTTGATAATGGACACGTAGACAATGCTGCTTCAAACTGTCTTCAGTTGGTGGGAGTTTATCAATAGTTTTTGTGACAGCCATTGTCGCTCTTAAAACGTTAATGGAGGTTATTTCCGTGTTGGCAGTGTATAATTTTAAGACAAATTTGGATATATTTTTTAATAAAGTATTATCAAATTCACCAGAACCAACGTCGTTGAGAAGTTCATAATTTTGTTGATATACTTTCCAACAAGACTTTTTGCCTAACCCAGTAAACTGACTCGTTGTATCGCAACCAGTAAGTGCGTGAAATGCAGGTAAACATTTGCGCATACAACTATTTAAACTTATACTGTGTACTGCTATAAATTTTGTTAATTCTTTACTGCCTGTTTTCATCCACACTTCAGGTGTTAGGTAATCTTTAAAATGCGCTAGAAGAACCAAAACGTCAGTGTCCTTACACTCGATAATACACCTGTCGTAACCAGCTTTTTTGGCTGACAATACATGTAACAAAATTCTTGTGTCAGCTTCTTCGTGGGTAGATTGTAATATTTCATCTAGTATTCCACAGTTACTTTTATAATCTGTTACCGATGTAAATCCCCCGCTGGTCAGTATAGGTATTTTCACTTTTTTGGATTCTTCAATCATCTGATTAGATAAAAAGTTTGTTAACTGCGATTTATTGTAAACGGAATGTATAAATAAGTGCCACTGTTGGGGTAAAACTGAAAATAATTGCATTAAGATCATCTATCAGAATGTGGCTACACTTCAATCGAAAATTGATCTGATACAATCAGATGAATGGTATAGTAAAGGTGACATAATCATTTTCGCAGAAACATTGACAAAAATGAGCGATGTGGTCGAACTTGAAACGTTTGATGTTCTGTTTCGGTCAGACATAACAAATAACAAGTCACGTGGTCTTGTATGTTTCTCAAGAAAAACATCTTGTATGCAAATCACAAATATGAGACATCTATTGCACGTTTATGACACAGGAAGCGTAGAGTTTTTAAGCTTTTTAATTAACGGTCAATACCATTTGGTTACAGGGTACAAATCACCTAGAATAAGTAACTTTGAATTTTCTAAAAGCTTAGAAAACATATTAACAGTTGATATTTCGAAGAATTTGTTGGTAATGGGTGATTTCAATTTTAACATTTTTAAGGATGACAACAATGAAAGTTTTTTGAAGAAAATTATGATCTCTCGCTACAATTTAACATCACAGCTACCTTCTGAAACGGTCACAACATACTTAGAAACACAAATTGATGTCATATTTTCTAATATAGAGTATGTGCGATCTGGTGTATATGAGACTTATTTCACTTACCATAAGCCCATATTTTCGAAAATATACACATACGAGGAATACGTACACAAAGACATAACGCATAACAACATCGATATGAAAGAGATAGTTAAGACGAGTTATGTGGATAGAGCAAAGAACGTATTTTCCGAAAAACATAAAAAAGCAAATGAATTAGATAACGTTGTCAACCTAGTGCAATCTGTAGATATTGAAGAGAAAAATAATGAAGATGTAATAGTTGAATCTGTAGATTTAGAGAAGGAAACTAATGCAAATGTTGTAAATCGTCGCGTTAATCACATCAACCAAATTCTAAATAAGAAATGTTATTTGGATGACGAACATATCGAAATATTCCACGAATTATTGAAGGTGATTTCAAACAACGAGTTTCAGCCTAAATTTTGTTTACTTCATCAAATTACAAACGCAATTGAACCGACTTCGTTAGATCGAAACCACATTCAGATCATGTTTATAGATTTAAATAGTGACATTGGACACTGGATCTGTACATATTATAAAAAGGAAACTGGGGAAATTCACATTTACGACAGTGCTAATCTCTTCACTGCAAATAGTACAGCCGGAACGTTTTTAAAGCATTTATTTCCTAATAATACTAATTACAAATGTGAAAAGGTTCAACAACAAGACAATGGATACGATTGTGGTGTGTTTGCCATAGCATTTGCAACAACTTTGTATTTAGGACAAGATCCAGTAGGGAAAAAATATGAAATAAGAAAAATGAGACAACATCTAGTACAGATGCTGCAAACAAAGAGAATTGAAGCGTTTCCTGAAGAAGAACGAAATTAAAGCCTGCTAAACAAAATACAATAATATAATAATTAAAGTCTAAAAAAGCCCATGCCGACCAAACCGGCTGCTAAAAATATTAAAATATAAGAAAACAGAGTATGCCGAATAAACCGGCTGCTAAAAAAAAATAAAAATATAAGAAACAGCCTACGCCGACCAAACCGGCTGCTAAAAAAAATAAAAATATAAGAAAAAGCCTAGGCCGGACAAATCGGCTGCTTATTCAAATAAAAATTAATATAATAAATATAAATATTTATATCAGTTATTTTTAAATTTAAACTTGTTATGATAGAATCATAAATTTTCGTACACTCTGTATATGAATCTTTTCAATTACACCCGGTATGCAAACAATAACATGCGTACTGACATAAAATACCCCAATATAAAATTCTTTCAAGTTAAAAATTCTAGAACTGTTTTGTTTTTCTAAAGTTTTATATTCGATTCTTTATTGATGATGTTCATTAAAATAAAAATTATAATCTTTACAAAAATTATATTCACAAAAATGAAAGTAAAATGTAACAACATTTAACGAAAATTTCTATATAATTAGAATTTCATTTCATTTTACATATCCAGAGTAAGTACCAACAAAAGATATAGCTTCTTCATTTAATCTAATTACATTTTAATTTTATATTGTTCCAGATTTATATTTTTTGTTAATTAATGATTTTTCAAATTTGATACTAAACAATTGATTTTAAATTTCGACGAAAAATTCTAGAATACGTAAGCATATAAACAATTATTATCAAATATTACCTACAAACATAACCTTCTCTCTTTTATTACAGATTTGTTTTCTTACATAACAAGATTTAATTTAGTTTCTTTATTTTCAAATATTATAACTAAATGATCCGGCTACGTTGCATTCATCGGCGCGGCGCGACTATTTAAATTCGAAAAATTTGGCCTCCGAATTGTCGGTGACTAGATATTACCTTTAAGTAGGTGTTACTTTAAAAAAAAAAAACAGGATAAATAAATTGAAAAATGAATTTTATTGAAAAAAAATTGAAAATCATTTATTTATTAAAAAATTTATAAATTATTATGCTTCTGTTTGTATTGCTATTTTTACCCCTCCATTTTTTGTTTATGAAGCCACGACCACCGCCACGGCCACTGCCACCGCCACGGCCATTGCTACTGCCACCGCCACGGCCATTGCTACTGCCACCGCCACGACCATTGCTACTGCCACGGCCTCTAAATGAAGCAGGCCGGCCGCGGCCCCGGCTTCCTCGTGGTGTTGGCCACCCTAAAAGAATAAAATCATGATATGATTGCTATTATTATTATTATCATTATTATTGTTATTAATATTATTATTTTCAATTATTTCTTTGATTACAGAAATTTCTTCTCGAAGTTCTAAAATAAAACACTTATATATTATCATATTCAGTTTAATTTAAAATTAACGTACCTTGAACCATGTCTACCATATCTTCGATCTCCATTTTTGAGGAAAACTTGAGAAAATAATATTTACGGTCGTTGCTTAGCAACGAATTAACAAAATTGAAATTTCACGCATTCTATGCGTTAAATCACGGCCTCCTAGATTTTTCAGCACTAGATAGTTTTTCAATCTTTATTTACAGGTCACGACCTCGGAAATGAAGTTCGGGGTAAGCTTTTGTTTGATGGTAGTATACCTTAAGGGTAACAATATATTAAAAAAAAACTAAAACGCACTAGCCAACCAATTTCGAGAAAAAAGCATTTAGTTTCCCGTCTTCCTTTAGTTTTAGTCTTTTAAAAATTAAATAAAAACATTGGATAGTGTGGTGGTTGCGCTCTCGCCTCACATCCGTTTGTTACGGGGTTCAATCCTCGCTAGATGAACTTTTTCTTTTCTTTTCAATTATGGAAATAATCATTTTAACTATTTTATATTATTTTATTCTTGAAAAAATCGAAAATTAATTATTTAATGGAAAAATAATAAATAGAATGTCTTCATGTAAATATTATGAACGGTAAATTATTCAACAGTATTGTTTTTGAAAATTTTTGATTTCAATAAATAGAAAATCCGAATAATAAATTAATTCTCGATGTCAATAGTAATACTGTAGAAATATAACAATCCGAAAATATAACCCTTGTTTATTATTGAAAAAAATATATAAACAATTTAATATAATAATTGAAACAATTATTTATGAATTTCCGAAATTCTTTGAAGATTAAATGCAAGTATCAGAATGATAATTGTCGTAGAAAGGTAGAAACATGAGAAACAACGATTCTTTATAATTTATAAGATTACAATTCGAATATTCAATCAATTAAAAATAATTTACCGTGTATACCCTAATATTTATATGAAAAGACATTTTATTTATTATTTTTCAATTAAATAACAATTAATTTTTGATTTTTAAGAATAAAATAACAAAATAGTAAAGATGATTATTTCCATAATTGAAAAGAAAAAAAAATAAAGTTATTCTGGCGAGAATTGAACCCCGTAGCAAACAGATGTCAGGCTAGAGCGCAACCACTGTGCTTTTCGAAGAAATTTGACAATTTTCTCTTGATCGTAGAAAAATTTTTTTCTAATTAATGATTAACTACTGGGACTGATCAGTCGGGGAAATTGCTAGGCCGGGTCTTCGATTCGGCCCCTTTTCCAATTCGTTTATCATATATTTCTCGGTTGTTTTCTGAGAAATTCAAACAATGTAACTAGCAATAAATTGGGAGTTTCACTGTGCATACGACTGAGCTCTCCATTTTGGAAATTTCCACTAAATTCTAAAGTGCAGGCGAAAATGTCCCAAGCATGTCAAAGAATTCAATCTAACGCATTATCTACAATTTTGAAAATAAGAAATCGTACAGCAGCTTCTTTATTGGAAAATTGAAAAAGTTAGAAAGTTTTCTCTATTTTTGCAATAAATTTTTTGGTTTCCCGAAATTGGATTTTTCGGGCTTCGTATGCCATCTGCACATAACTAAACTTTCAGAGAAGCTGCTGTACGATTTTATTATCTTTCGAAGGCGTTGTTTTTAAATTTTTCACATTTTTCTCTGCACATATATAAAAATCTGTCATATGCATGGTGAAATGTTCAATTCATTGTGGGTTACAGTGTTTGAATATACCAGAAAATATTCGAGAAATCGGTGATTAGAAATTATTATTGTCACTTATTATTGTCACTTTTTCATGCTCTGAAACTAGACTTGAATCCACCATACCCCTAATGTCGCTAGTTTTACTTTGTAAAATATTGCAAAGTGTTTCAGTTAAGGAAAGAGTATTGGCAAGAATACATAGAAGGGAGCAACTATTGAAATAATTTAAATACGTTAAGTAACCACGTGACATATCAAATGATTCTGTATTCTATCTGTCAGGGTTTTCTAAAATCGTTCCAAACATTGCTGTCAAATCTTTACGGTATTCGAGAAGAGTTTCAATAATTCTCCCATTATATACCCATCTTGTAGCACTTGCAGAAGAAAATCCTCCTTTAACTTCTCTATCTAGTTCAGTAATAAGAACTATTGAAAAAAGATGCAAGATCGCCAATGTGCTTAAAAAAATTTACATTCTTTCAAAAGCTTGAGATAAAATAAGATTTAATCTGTGAGCACAACAATGGACAACAAAAAACTACTCTACTTTTGCTTGAAGCCCTGACAAATGTCCAGTCATTAGTGCTGCACCGTCATATGTTTGTACAATTTTTTTCTATTGGCAGTCATATTTTTTATTCAATAGCTAAAATACATATCCAGCTAAAGCCGATGATATTCTATCATGATTGAAATTTACAAATTCTATAAATCGTTCACGAACTCCTTCATTTAGACAATACCTAATCACAGTCGTTAATTGAGAGAAATATCTACAGTCAGTAGGTTTATCAAAAGATATAGGTAGAAATTAAGTATTTTTATTTCATTAAATCATTATGTATATAATTTGGAAGAACATTACCAACAGCGGCAATCAAATCATTCTATATTCGATCAAAATGGCCCGAAAATATATTTGCCGAGTCTAAATGACATGACAATAGCTCATCATATTTACTCAATAAATAAGCAGTGTCTGCATAATTGCTTCTGTTGGAAGACTGATCATCTTCTTCATGACCACGAAATGCTAATTCATTAATTCCTAAGTGGCATGTTACCATTATTAGGTGTTCCAAAATTTTGCAGCTTTTTCGACTTTTTCATTGTGCATAGCAACATTTAGCGACATCTGTGAATTCAAAACACAATCGGTAAATTCGTTAAAATTTATATATATATATATATATATATATATATATATATATATATATATATATATATATATATATATATATATATACTGGTAGGGCCAACACTTTTGGAATAAGAGCCGAAGGAATGTTAGAAAAAATCATTTTCAATATTACATTTGCTTATATTTTGATGAAAATTAAAATAACAGTAGAGCCGTCTATCCTCTATGACCCAGAACAACATCATCAAAATCGGTTAGTTGGATCGCAAGAAAAATGCAAAAATCTCTTTTTTGAGTATAAGCAATAAAATTTAATATCTCAGGTGGCTATGTGTTCTGTCAATTGATATTAGAAAAAAAATTGAATATCGCGGGGGGCAACTAATTTTGACAGTTGATATTAGACAAACATAGGTAGATTTCAAACGAGTAAAATTTTATTAGTGTTTCTTATTGTTTGTGAATTAATAATACTCCAGCATGTAGATACATTAAAAAATTCGCTATATAAGGTACTTGCTGCCTTTGGAGATTTTTTTAAATTAGTAAAACTTGCTAAATTCCATTATTTTTTTTTCATTCAAAAAAAGGCATTACCAACAATAGTTATTTGCTTTTTCTTTTACATCCCGTTAACCAAGAAAAAGTGTTGTATTAGGAATTATGGAAATGTCGAGTACAGGTCTTAATTTTCTTATTTAAATTCGTAATTGTTATTTTCAGCCACTTTATTTTTATTATTGTTTCTTTATCAATAAAATTCAGAGATTTAAATGATCTAACTAATAAAGAGTCAAGCATGCAACATTCGTCAATAGATTCATTCATTTCAAATTTGTAACAGCTCTAAAAAATATAAAAATACGTATACATAAAAACTTAGTAAGAATCGTTATTTTTACTTCACTGATCATACTAAATATATGGAACTTTAATGGAAATTTTAATTCATAGTAGATTTTTTAAACTGTAACTTGTCAATGAGACTGTTTGAAACTACCAACTTCATTCACAACTACTTTGAAAGTGACTCTGTTGATCCTGATTTTATTTCTTTTAATGTTCTTGTTATCATTATTATTATTATTATATTTTGATTTTAAATATTGTAAACATGACGGTGTTTGTTAATAATTAATTATTTAAGAAATATTCAATTCGTTAAGAATTGTTCGCGATACTACCGCAAAGTATAGTCTGTCGATTTTTCTAAGAGAATGACTAAAGTAATAAAATAAAGTCAAGTATATTCAACAATGAATGTTCAATTGCAAGTAGCACCTCATAAAATAATAAATTACAAAAAGGACCGATAATTTCACCATCTGGTTAGTATTCGAACAAAACAGGTAAAGACGAGTGTTTACAAGGGATTTTTACGAAATGGAATTTAAATTGAACCTTCATTGTTGAATATACTTGACTTTATTTTATTACTTTAGTCATTCCCTTAGAAAAATCGACAGACTATAACAACTAAGAAAAGTTGAGACCAGGTGGGACTCGAACCCACATCCCCTAGATTGCCGGTCTGGACTTTAACCAATTTTATTATTATATAGAATTTTTAATAGTTAAAGAAACTCGGTGTGAATTATTTAAATAATATTGTTAATTAATTAATTCAAATATTATTATTAATATTTGAATACGGTCCTTATCACCGTGTTACAACTGAGAAAAGTTTGGAACCAGCATGTGGGATCCGAACCCACGACCTTTGGATTTGTACTCCACTGCTCTACCAACTGAGCTAATGCTGGCCCGCGCTAATCTCAGTTGTTGTCTTGAACCAGACAAACGTGTGCGACTCTTATCGCCACTACGTTTGTCGCGTCAATATCAGATTGTTTCGATCTCGGACTGAGGAATTAATATATAGAATTTTTAATAGTTAAAGAAACTCGGTGTGAATTATTTAAATAATATTGTTAATTAATTAATTCAAATATTATTATTAATATTTGAATACGGTCCTTATCACCGTGTTACAACTGAGAAAAGTTTGGAACCAGAATTTTATTATTACTTGTAGTTTTGTGACATTTGTTGATAATTCATGTGGCAAGTGAAATGGATAACAGATGTTGTATTCGGTACTCTAATAGAAGAGGTAATGCCATTTAATAGGAATTCAACATAATAAAGAAGTATCGCACACTTTGATGGACATAATTGTGAGAATATTAGTTGATTTTTTAAGCTGGTGTATTATGACCTCCTGAAGTCTAAATTCTACTTTAACTTTTAAGGCCATAATAGTAAGATAAGAATGATAGTTATCGCCACCATCAGGGGCTACTTCGTACGTTGTAAGCACACAATGAAAAAAAAAGAATTCAATATAATTAAAATAAACATATAAAATAGAATAACATATTGAAGAAAAACCCTAATTTTTTTTAAGTAACACATAAATATTTTATATTAATGAATTTTCATTCAATTTGAATATGTTTATCCATATTTAAAGAAAAGTACATTCATTTTATTTCCTAATAATTTCTTATTAATTTATTTTCGGCAACTCGTGATCTGGAGATAATAAGATAAACGTTTGTTGCTTTTTTAATTAAGCAGTAGCTAATCAAATAAAAAGATTATGAAATTATTGTTAAAAAATATTTAAGTATCAATAGATAAATAAATTTATTTATGTTAAAGTAACCAATGGTTCTCTTGCTTCCATAAACTGCAGGCTACTGCCTCCCTACATAAATCGTATATTGTGTTTAATATGCTCGATCTATCACTCATCTATGTTATTACTATGTATTATTGTTGGATATTTGCCGATTATATAATTCTTTTGTCGGCGTACCTCAAGGAATAGTCACAAAAAACACACCTTTGTTTTCTTCCATTTTTTGCTGTCATATAGTCAGTAGAAAAATTATGAAAGAAATATGTAATGTTAATTAAGCTTACAGCTTTCATGTCGCTTTGATTCAATAGAAATATGTGTTACAGCTTCGTACAAAAATAATGTTGAAATTAGTAGTTGCAACCCGTACGTAGCAACAACAAGTGAAGCTAAACGTTTGATAGTTGGCTCGAAATTATTTTCAATAAGTAGCAAAATAATAAAGACACCAACATCAACGAAGACGCAAATGCAGATTTTATATGGAAAGCCGAGGCGACTCTTTAAATAATTTGTTTCTTGTCATTAAACTTTAAGTTGCATTAAATAATTTCCTTAATTTGATTACACTATTTACTGTTGAAATAGCTAGTTGCATTACATTTAAGTACCAGCAAAACTTATTGGATATACAATTTGTAATTTTTTGTTACATATACAAGAACATTTGACAAATATAATTATCATAATAACAAAATAGTTGATTTTAAGTTTTCAAACGTCTTTGAAATACGAAAAACTAGTTATTTTGGATGCAGGCACAAAAAACATTTTGCTAGCTTTTAGATCTAACTGTCCAGTGGCACATAGAGCGGAGCCCATATAATATTTAACAAGATAATGCCGAAACATATGTTTCTGATAGGAATCTACTGACTGAATGGTTTAAAGAGGGATAGACCGAAATTTAATGTGTTAGATCTTGTTTGTTCTTTTAGTTGAATTCAATCGCCTCAGCATCAGAAGTCGGCATAAAATATAGACGAATTACCCGAATATGTGCTTTCAGTGCATTAAGTGATCATAAATTGGTAGATGTATTTAGACACTTCAAAGATGTATACAATCGACTATGATAGGTTCTGGTGACTATTATTACAAAATCCAACATATGAATAAAAAAGTTTTGTCGTGAATAGCGCTTATCTGTATCAATTAAATTGTGGCTAAAAGCCTTTAGCATTATTCCACGATAATTGCAAATGTAATATTGAAAATGTTTTTTTTAACATTTCTTCAGCTCTTATTCCAAAACTGTTGGCCTTACCGGTCTGGCCAACGAACTCATCCAAGCTATAGCAAAGACTGATTTTTGTACCAAGTTTCATTAAGATTGGACTATTTTTACGGAAGTTATCGTGGGTATACATATATATATATATATATATATATATATATATATATATATATATATATATATATATATATATATATATAAAAATTTAACGAATGGTGGATATGGGTTCCTGAGGTTCCAAAACGAACTTCTGTGCAAAAATTTTTCGGAAATTCAAAAGTGAGGATCTCGTCATAAGCTAATTTTTTTATCTACAACATATAAAAAGTGATCATTATACTTGTGATTTTTGTAATATAATGACCTACTTTATTATCCTAGGAAGATGAAGTAAATGAATATCCCTCTCATCAGCCAATCAGAAAATAGTATTTTAATTATAATTTCCATCAAATGTAAACAAACCATGGTAACGACAAAAATAATTAACAATAGTTTCAACAAGTAGGCCTAAAGTGGGCGTTTTCATGCAATTTTGAATAAAATGACATTTAATTTTTCTGAAATTTCGAACAAATACTTAGTTGTAAGAAAATTCGTTGTATTTACAATGGAAAGTGGTAAAGAAGACGATTTTAGTCGTAGATAACAGTTTCTATTGAATGTAAAAAACCATGGTAACGACAAAAAATTAATAACAGTTTTAACAAACAGTTGTAAATAAGTGTCAATTTTTGTGCGATTTTAGAATCGAAAATGATAAAGAAGGTAAATATTCTTGTACACCACAAGTACCTGTACATGTAGAAATAAGTCGTAGATAAAGTATAGTATACTACTCGCTTATAATGAACGCTAATTATAACCTCGAATGATTACAACACTCGCTCGCTCCGCTCGCTTGTGTTGTAAACTTCATTCTCGGTAATAATAGCATTCATTATAGACTCGTTGTATAATATACTATTAAAAAAAATCGCTAAAAGTCAGCAAAATACAAGGTTTATAACTCGCATTGCTTAGAAAAGAAACACAATTATGGACTTGCATCCTCTTTATTTAGAAAATTTTTGTCAAATACACTTTAAAAAAAGGTTTACACAAAAAAATTCACAAACAATTATTATTACCCATAGAAGTCAGACATTTTGCATAAAATCGACGATTTATAGCAAGAAAACCCAAAATATCTGGCTAACTTCCAAGAAAATCAACTAAAACGAGCTTAAATAGGCTAAATCGACGTATTTTGACGAAAAAAGCACATTTGAGCTATTAAAAAGCCAATTTGACCTACTCTTAGCTACTTTTTTTGACCAAATAGTTCAAATTTCAAGCGAATTTCGTAAAAAAGCAATAAAACAGGGACTATTACCAATAGAAGTCAGACATTTTGCATAAAATCGACGATTTATAGCAAGAAAATCCAAAATTTCTGGCTAACTTCCAAAAAAATCATCTAAAACAAGCTTAAATAGGCTAAATCGACGTATTTTGACGAAAAAAGCACATTTGAGCTATTAAAAAGCCAATTTGACCTACTCTTTTTTGTTTGAAAGTTTTAGAGGACGTTTCATTTTGAAAAGAAACACAATTATGGACTTGCATCCTCTTTATTTAGAAAATTTTTGTCAAATACACTTTAAAAAAAGGTTTACACAAAAAAATTCACAAACAATTGTTATTAAAAATAATAATACTAATAACACACAACGTTTCGGTTGGAACTATAATCTCCTACCGTTTTCAAGTGATTATTGACCAGATCCGTCCGCTACTGTCCTATTTATACTGATGTTCATATCAGCGTGACGGTCAGTCAAGCGTGATTGTCCTGTATTCAAGGCTAACTCGGGTATTCTTCTTAGCAAGGGTTTCCAGATGTTATGAACTTCTACTGACGGATTGCTCAGAATTTTGTCATTTTCGGATATATATGCCGCTTCCTTGAACTTCCACTTCCTAGTAGTATCAAAAAAGGCATTCTATAAAATACGCTGAAACAGGGATCTTTGCAAAAAGGTTCTGGTTTACTGTATTGAAGTAATAAGATGGAACGTAGAAAGAACTTTTAGCTCAATTGTATAACTATAGATTTCTCTTGGACTGTGTTTAGTTGTCTTTTAAGCATCTTTAAAAGCTATGTGTGTTAATAATTTGACTGAAAGTCTAGCGTCAACAAATGTTATTTGTTCCTCATTATTAGAAATGATGGGCAAAGAGAAGAGGCAATACAGAAATTAACATATAAACAAAAGTGGTGCTGTTTCATTATAATATTGAGAGCACTCAGCGCCTATTTTTCAGTTTACAGCACAGTTCAACATTTATTTACATGCAGCCAAATTCACTCTAATAAAGAGAACAGCAATAAATTCGTTATATCTGAAACAGTGTTTAACGAACAATTGGAACGATATTCAATAAGCGTCGGTCATTTTACTGTCCTCATTGTCAGTTGCACTAGGTCAGAGGTGTGCAACGTGCGGCCCGCGGGCCGTTTCCGGCCCTCGGCTTGATTTTGTTCGGCCCACGTAACAACTATGTTGCTAGGATTTGTCCTTAGCAACCATTTATTATTATGAGTTTCTCTTTACACTGTTTCTTATAAATTTGAATTATAAGTCCAGCCCGCGATTTAACGCCATATTTATTGTCCAGTTCGCGGCCTTGACTAAGTTGCATACCCCTGTACTAGTTGAACATACAGCAAATTATCCTTTCATATTATTAATTTCGGTTTTGGAATTTCATGAAAGATCGATAAGAGTTATTCTCATTTAAATTATTTAGAACCTGCTCTTCATTCTCTTACACATTATAAATTTTATCTTATGATCCATTGTTATTTAATGCTGAATTATGCTGATTGTGGATTATCTACACTTATTCAACAGTTCATTTAGTAATTATTTCATTTTAATCTAAATATTAAACTTTTATATGAAAAGAATACAACATATTTTGAGCTTTCACTTATAAATGACTTGTACTCTTATTAAAAAGGGACAAAACGAATTACTTACATTAACATTTACACCGTCCACTGCATATGAAGTATGCCATAAAACGGATAAAAATATTCTCAACTATAAATAGTAAATATAATGGTAAAGTGAGTGGTGAAATAAACTGATTGAAGTTTAATTTTATATTTTTCTACCATCGAACGGAAACTGTCAGTTTTTCAATCATATATGATAGGTAGAAAGTGTCCAATTCCAGTAGAGTTGCGTTGGCAACGTTCAGAAAAAGTAAATACAGATTTCATATTGGTGACTTTTTACTTTTGTACGTTAATACATGGAAAAGTGAACATTTCCGTCCTAGGGTGAAAACTTCTCGCATGCTATTTAATTTGTATTATTACATGAAAACAAAACAAAAATTATTAAGTTCACTAATATTTTATTGAATTTCTAATTAATTATTGCTAATATATATATTAATTGTGCAATTCGAACAATTACTAACAATTGGTTGAATTTTTTTCTAACCTCTAATTCAGTAGAAGTTAAACTATTTGTTGTCGTTGAGGTAGTATTGCTACAGCTTATATTATAATATTACTAGTATTACTATTACTACTACTACTACTATTACTCTTGATTTGATTAAGATTATCATTGTTATTATTATCATTATTATTAAAAATATAATACTGTTGGTGTTTTCATTGATTTCAAGGACCTTATCTGCAATTTCGATCTTATTGTTTAACGATTCTTCAATATATGATTCAGCAACAGTTGACGATTTCCAGCCGCCATGTTGTTTAAGGCAAATCACATCTGCTCCACTGTCTGCCAATATTATTGCTGAAGACCTTCTAACGCAATGCCCCGTATATTGTTCAGCGTTCGACAAATTTAAATAATTTGCTAAAGCTTGTGGCATATTTCCAAAAGTATTAATTCTAAGAGGCTGTCTAAAACCTTTACCATTATTAAATTTAAAAAAAGATCTCCAAAGGTAACAAGTACCTTATATAGCGAATTTTTTTATGTATCTACATACTGAAATATTAATTGCAAAACATTCTTATGATACTGACAATTAATATATTTTAATAACATTGAATCAACTAATAAATTCATTTCCCGATGTTATTTTAATATTTATGATTTTTATTGAAAAATACTTTTAATCCACAAACAATAAGAAACACTAAAAAAAAAATAATAATGAAGTTTGTTGTTTGTCTAATACGTCTAATCAAGGCCTGCTTGATTTTTTCAAGCGAAATTCTCTAGCAGGCCTTGCGTCTAATATTAACTGTCATAATTAGTTGCCCCCCCGCGATATTCAATTTTTTTTCTAATATCAATAGTCAGAGAACATATAGCCACCTGAGATAATCGATTTTACTGCTTATACTCAAAAAAGAGATTTTTGCATTTTTCTTGCGAACCAACGAACCGATTTTGATGATTTTTTTCTGGGTCATAGAGAATGGTCGGCTCTACTGTTATTTTAATTTTCATCAAAATCTAAGCAAATGTAATATTGAAAATGATTTTTTTTAACATTTCTTCAGCTCTTATTCCAAAAGTGTTGGCCCTACCAGTCTGGCCAACGAACTCATCCAAGCTATCACAAAGACCGATTTTTGTACCAAGTTTCATTCAGATTGGACTATTTTTACGGCAGTTATCGTGGGTATACATATATATATATATATATATATATATATATATATATATATATATATAAAAATTTTAACGAACGGTGGATATGGGTTCCTTAGGTCCCAAAACGAACTTCTGTGCAAAAATTTTTCGGAAATTCAAAAGTGAGGATCTCGTCATTAGCTAATTTTTTTTAAAAAAATTCGCTAAAAGAATTGTGGATTTTCAAATCCCTGTGGACGATACGATATATATTTTCTGTAAATGTCCAGATAAACGTCGTTCACAATAAATGATTGTGTTTCATTTGTTTTTGTGTCAGGAATTCGAATTAACAGTTTTGTTTAAAGATCTTCTATACTATTAAATTTTAACTCTTCCCTTCGACAGACCCCAGTAACTCCAAAAATTACAGCAACCTACGAGACATGATATTGAAATCTTTGTTAAAAGAATATTGCTGTGCTTACTTTTATTATTAAAAATTTGTCGTCTGGGGCTCCAAATAAAAATCGATCAATTTACTCTTTGGTCGGAACTTTTGATTTTTTTGGCTTATAACCATCTGACAACCTTTTCAAATATGCTCGCAGCTTTTGATATTTTGATATATGTTTATTATCCTTTGCCACGAGTGTTGCTCTCAACATTGAATAATTTGACCACATTGTCGACGACTTCATTGTTTTTTAAAGATGTGCGAAGTATGATAATAAAACATTCTCAGACAACGAACTTACATTTTTTGTTGTTTCAAAAGCAATAAATCGTTCATGGGCTTTTTCGTATTTTTGACTGGATTTTTGAGGTATAGTCGTCGCCAAATAACTTTAATCTCCGGTCGCCATAATGAAACGTATTGGCATCTTTTTCTAACTGCTTAAATTTATAATGTGGCATTTCTTTTTAAGTGACAATTATTAGTTCATTCGTCAGTATTCAAATACCAAAGTTATTTGGAAACGATTATAGCAATTTTAACACCACCTCCTTTGCAGCATCTGCTATCTCTGGTGGTGTACCAGGTTCTTCAATTTCCATTTTTTCTATATTACTAGCTCAATAAACAAGAATTTCAATATGTAATCATGTTAGACATAACAAATGTTGTTTTTCTACAATCGAACGGAAACTGTCAATTTTGTATCCTTGCTTGGTACGTGGAAAATGTCTAATTCCAGTCCAGTATAATCGTTTCTAGGCAACGGGGTAAATCCTTGCTTCTGATTGGTGGATTTACTTTTCCGCCCGAGGGCAGGTATGCAACTACTTTTCTACAGTGTTTCACCAATTTTTATTTTTATTTGTAAGTAATATAAATGAAAATTCAAGTAACGTGAATTTAAAAAATCTCTAAATAAGAATTATTACAACCAATATTATCATACAAATAAAAAAATTATAATATAAAAAACAATTTAATGTAGAATATGAAGTTGAAAATTAAAGCAATAGATAATCAATCGAAAACGCCTTTGATTTAAATATAAAACTTTATGCAACTAAATTCTTCAAAATACCTAAATCTCCATTCGATACTTTACCAACAAACGAATGTTTTTTAATGGTAATGATGAAGAAGATAGTGTATGCACATTAGATTATGTACAAGCATAACTTGATTTGCATTTCACTGTCAAAATTGTCAAAAATTTCATCAAATTATTTTGACAGATTAAAAATTTTGAATAATATGACAATTCAATCCAAAACTGTACTGGATTCTGTAGTGTTTCTGTTCGATCATAGAAAATATAGTGTTCATTACACGGGCGGAAAGTGTCTTTGCGAAACTCGAGATGATTGGAGCACGAGCGTTTCGCAAAGATGCACTTTCCGCCCTAGGAATGAAAATAACTATTGAACTGAAAACAGTTGAAAATCGATCACTAAGGGGACCAATCAATAAACACCCTTGATTTAACTGTGAAATGCTATGCAATTTAACGCTTCCAAAATTCCTAAATTTCTATCGACATTTTATTATTAAATGATTGTTTTTCTGTTGGCATTAGTTTACTAACAAGGGGAGTGCCAGACTTGGTACCAATGAATTTCGATAATTTTTATATATGTTGTAGGGTTCAGTCTCCTAAGTATTAGGACAAAGGGATTTTACGCAACGGCCTTTAGTTCTTGAGATATTTCACTTTAAAGTTCATTATGTACTTTAAAAAGATGGTGAATTCACTCTTAATTGAGTAATCCCCCGTGGTTGACTGTGTAGCGTGTTGGTTTTTAACGCATAAGGTCCGGGGTTCGTGTCCGCCTGCGGACACTTCATATATCATAATGAAATTTCAATTTTCTATGATAATTCAATACTATTTAGGCAGATTTTCTTTAATATAAATTAAAAAAAATACATATTAGATACAAGACTACATTCCATAATTATAGATGAAAATTAAATAGATTATAATTTTGTATATTTATCAGTTCACACATACACTAGGATGATAATTGTCAAAAAAACAGCCAAAGCATAAAATATAGGATAATATAGGACCTGACACTGATAAATGCAAACAAACACGCTAATATAAACATTTTCGACTCAAATTATCGCTCTTATAATTGTCAAGATTCATAGTTTATTTTAGGGTTTATATTCATGAGAGACAAAGGGTGTAAGTTGGAAAGTTGAACAGTTAAAACACAAAGAAAAAACATCAATACGGTCAAATGATATTACTTTATTTTATTTAAAATATAATTGTTGATACAACCATGTAAATTTAAAAAGATACCGTTTATCAAATCCTCCTGGTGTGAGGAAATTTTATGCTTTGGCTGTTTTTTGACAATTATCAATCATCATCCTGCCTAAATTGTATTGAATTATCATAGAAAATTGAAATTTCATTATGATATATGAAAAAAAATGAAGTGTCCGCAGGCGGACACGAACCCCGGACCTTATGCGTTATTTATTTATTTTTATTTTCAAAAGCCTTTATTAATTTAATAATATTTACATCGATCTTACATCAATCTTAGCCTATAAACTTACATCTACCTCCTAGTTAGCATAACTTTATGTAGTGAACTGGTTATTTTTATTGTTACTTAAGTTGCTATTTTAGTGTACAGTTTTGTGTATTTTTTATTATTTTAATGAACCTATACTATACTAATTTAAAGGAAAAATTGAACAAAAAACCTTTTCAACCTTATGCGTTAAAAACCAACACGCTACACAGTCAACCACGGGCCATTACTCAATTAAGAGTGAATTCACCATCTTTTTAAAGTACATAATGAACTTTAAAGTGAAATATCTCAAGAACTAAAGGCCGTTGCGTAAAATCCCTTTGTCCTAATACTTAGGAGACTGAACCCTACAACATATATAAAAATAATCGAAATTCATTGGTACCAAGTCTGGCACTCCCCTTGTAAGATACCTAGATTTCAATTTTCTATGTAAATGTCAGGAATCATAAAGTGTCAATTTTATTGAATTTATTGTAATAATAATCAATAATTGTGTAATTTGGTGGATGAATTTTGAAAGAAACAGCATCCGCGTGTTGTTTCCGTTCGATCGTAGAAAAACTAGCGTTCGATATTCGAGTGGAAAGACGTTTTTGCAAAACTCGGCTGATTAGAACTTAACATTAAATTGAAAAAGATTTTTCACAAAACAATTTTATAAAGTTATCAACTGAACGACAAGTAAAGCAGAATAGAAATGAAAAATGTCAATGTAAGGTGTACAAGGTGGAAACGACTTTTCAGTGTTTATCAAGAAATATACAGAGTGAGTTTGAAGTAACGCATAATCGTTATAACTTTTTTATTTATGAAAATTTTGAAAAACGCCGAGACAGCTGACTTTTTATTAGCGATTTTTTTTTTTTAAAGAATTAGCTTTTGACGAGATCCTCACTTTTGAATTTCCGAAAAAATTTTGCACAGAAGTTCGTTTTGGGACCTCAGGAACCCATATCCACCGTTCGTTAATATATATATATATATATACATGTATATATATATATATATATATACAGACCTGTATATATCAGTAGCACAGAAGTAAACTGTCGTATCTACACATTTAGCCAAATTTGAGTTAACTACACTTTACCGCAAACAAAACTCTCTTTTTTCTAATGGCAAAAGATCATAAGTGTCAATGTATTAGTATATGAGATATCCGAGTTAGAAACTGCAGTATCTCCATTGTTTTAATAGACAAATAAAAATTGTTTTTGTTAATTTCTCAAAACTCTCTATAATGGAGATACGACAGTTTACCTCTGTGCTACTAATATATATATAAGCAGGAGTAATTTCCCAAATATGAAATCCCTACTCAAATATTTATTTACATGTGTTCAATTCTGATGAAACTTTTATAACTTTACGAACTACTTGAAATAGTATATCTAAAGGACCTTTTTGACAAAGTCAGATCCTCGTAGCTCATTTATAAGTTTTTCAACTTGGCAATTCTCAAAAACGAGCTAAGCACGTAAAATGATTCAGGATGATTTGAAGACTATCCTAACATTAATTTTTTTCTCTTCATTTCAATTGCATTCTAGACAAAATGCAGAAAACACTTACACCTATTCGAAATTGCAATAATAAAAAGTAAACATATCAATTCTCGAATCATTTATTGTGTGCAGCATCTCTTTTTAAAATTATAATGTTGCTGGTAGTGACAGTTCCTTGACCGACTTTCGAACAAGCAACGAGATTATAATTTCCTTGCAATGATTCCCAGGGACCGCTCTAATAATCATAATAGGAGTTTAATAAGGAATCAACATATCTAAAAAGAATGCCGTGTATATTGGTTTGCTTTTACAGTAAATGCGAATAAATCTGCATTATGTATATTAAGTGTATACTCGGAAAACAATACGCTCAGCCAATTATGAAAGTTGGGCAATCTAATTTAATATAAATATGATATATAACTTCTGGTGTAACTACCGTTGGTACAAACTCTGTGATGCAGACAGCGCAGTCCCCCAGAGGATATTACTTTTGTTAGATTTGATATTCATATAAAATTATCCTATAATGGTAAATTGAATTTATTAAAGTTTGATATTGTTAGAATAAGAGCTATCGTAAGGTTATCTTTTCTTGTGGTTTATGTTATTAGAGGGATTTTGGTAATTCTTTTAACAATCTAACTCACAATAATCAATACTGGGGCCTATTTAGTTTCGATTCATAACGTTTAATACGTATTTTATTATTCAGTTTCCATAATTATTGTCTTCACGTTAAAATCACTTTTTGTTTCGTGTTTTGAGTTTTATTTCAAATAGAATAAGTTTGCTTTTTGAAGACAATCATAAGTGACTTTTCAAAAGTAGTTGTAAATGTTAGTTTAAGAAAAATGTCACTTTTAAGTGAACAAATGTCAAGAATAGTTGTAGACCAAAGTATCAGAAATAAAACGAAGTAAAGAAACTAATTCTGGTGAAAAAGGCGTTATATAGGAATAAGCGTCCCACACTTTACAGATTAGCGACAGAAATTAACTTTGCTAAGAGGGGCAAGTTATAGCTAAACAGTAGTAGACATAGAAACTATAAAGTTTCATTTTAAGTATGAACTTTTCAAGACAACCGGACTTACTTCAAACTAACTTTTTAATGCTTCATTATAATTTTCAATGATCTAAGTGTAATATACGCTGCATGTTATTCATTATAGACCAACTGACCTATATTGATTTATAGCGTAAAATATGATATGAATATAATCAAAAAATTCTCTATTTTATTGAAAATTTCACCAGAGTTTCCGAATACCTGACTTATTGGCTTGCGTTTGAAAGTTATCCTGTTTTAAATTTTGCATTTTCAGATATTTTTGAGAGACAATCCTGATATCATTGTGGCTGGTTCTATAGTTGTATTCCTTGAGAATAAAGCATAAACCTGGGTTGGCTTTGAGGCCTGCGGTTAGTTGTATAGATGCGCCAGGATATAAAATTGGTGGATTGGTGTACACATTACTTAGTGGCGCATTATCCACATCTAGATTCAATGTAAAAAACTCTTACACACTAAAGGATGATATTGGTGTCTTCAGATGTGGAATTGATTGTTTAATGGTTTCTATGGATGTGGTGCCATTGCTTACAAATGTGCCTAAAGAGTTGGTTGTTATTGTTACACCAACATTCCTCTGAAAATGGTTATAGAGTTGGTGGTGTTTTATTTTTATGGTAGCTATTTTGTGTGGAATGGGACGTTCTGCAGACAGGTACATGGCACTCCGATGGGTGCGCCTGCTAGCCCTTCCTTGGCGAGTTTGGTGATGAACGATTTATTTGAACGTATGGTGGAAGCTTATGCTCAGTACATATTTTTTGTTAAACTTTATGTAGATGATTCGTTGTTACTTATCAACCCTGACAAAGCTAACATCATTTTGGATGCGTTCAATTCTGTGTATGAGTCCATTAGGTTTACGATGGAAGTAGAAAATGATAGTGTTATTTCTTTCTTGGATATTTTGTTGATTAAAAAAGATGGCCAGATAATCACAAATAGGTACCAAAAACCTACCAGTTCGGGTAGAATTATTAATTACGACTCTAATCATACATTTAATCATAAAATAAACACTGCTGCCGATTTGTTACATAGGGCACTCAGTTTGAGTGATCCAGTTTTTCATAATGATAATATTAAATCAGTTAGAACACTGTTGATGAACAACAAGTATCCAGGAAGGTTAATAAATAGATGTATACACAACTACAGGATGTCGAATAGGTTGTGTTTAAGAAATAGAAATATGGACCTATCTATCCGTGATAATGTCAATAATGTTCTTGAGATTGATACTCAGCCGGCTAATTTAAATTCGTTATATCTTAAATTTCCGTATATTGTTGATACTTATTTTTACACGAAGAGGTTATTTAAAAATTATGGCATTAAATTAGTACCTAGTTATATCAGGACTAATGCTAAATTGTATTTCAGAAAATTGAAGGTTCCTGCTGATACTTTTTCTAGATCGTGCGTGGTATACAGGATTAAATGTAAAAATTGCCCGATGTGTTATATAGGACAAACAAAAAAATTATCATTTAACAGGGTGAAACAGCATTTTTATGATTTTAGTAAGTTAGAAAGAATGAATAGGACTGCCTTGTCGCAACACCACTTTGAACTTGGTGACGATTTTGATTTTAATAGTGTTGATGTATTAGATGTTGAGACAAATGGTTTTAAGCAAAATCTGAGTGAGATGATCCACATCAAACATAATAATTCTATTAATTATAAGGAGGATGTTTGTGGAATAAAGGCCGATCCACACACGGAGATATATCTTATAAGACCGTCTAATGAGATATATATTCTTGTGTGGATGCTGGTCTTAGTAAGTATCATGTTGTATCATCAGGTCTCACATACATGTCTGTGAGACCTAGTAGGATTTTACACAGACATAAGTCTCAACAGACGGTCTCAACAGATATATCTTTGTGTATGGATGCCGGTCTCAAAAGGTCACAAGTGGTATTAATACATGTATGCGGTCTCCCGTCCGGGACGGAAGACCGCATACATGTATGTGGGACCAAAATCCACACGATGGCTTCGTTGTGGGCTTCCACAAAGTAGTTAAATTAATAGCCAAATATTAATGTAAATTTAATTGGCAATTTTAAAGATGTGTTTTCAGGAATTGGTTGTATAACCCTTCTTATAGAATCAAAGTTGCAGTGAATGCAGACAATTTCCATTGCTCTGTTGCCATGTAAAAACATATGAAATTTTTTATTTGTAGTCAATTTTCAAATTTTTTATTCAAACTCCCGATTAATTTGCTGTAATATGTTAATTTGTTTCAATTGCTTATTCTCTTATGATCAATATCACTAATATCAAGACTGTCAATATTTAAATTGTAATTATTTCATGAAATCATGATAATAACCTTTGTTATGATAAGTATCAATTTATGTATGTATTATGTCCAAAATCAAAATTCTTATCATTAGATTTACGAGCTGAATAAAAGGATTTAGCAGTAGATCAAATAAGATCAAGATCAAAGTATACCAAAGTGTACCTAAGTCAAAAAGTGAAAAGAAAAACACCAATTTAATAGAATATTTTATAGGATCTGTTTAAAACGCAATAAATCCTCCCGGGGGGCGTAGAACATTGTTGCGTAAGGGTCAAAAATTTATAGTTACGCCACTGATTTTTGGGAAACAAAACTTTGGTTATCTAATCACAATGGATTTTCTTTCCAAATACGATGAAATAGAAAAATCAGCTCGTTTCAACCATAGACAAACAAACAAGTAGTAAATTTATGGTTTCAGCTACTTATTAGCTTTTTTTCTATTTTTTGCTTTTAAATGGGGAAGGTATAGAAAGTGTTGAATTGTTAGTGTTACCCTTTACCCCCCCCCTGTCTACAAGCCATCGTTAACTCAATACTGATTGGTGCAATACTACTACAGACATATCTCAGTGTCTGTATGCTACATGAGACATGAGATATATCTCATAAGACGGTCTTAATAAAACCGTCTTATAAAATATATCTCCGTGTGTGGATCGGCCTTAAGCCACATATAAAATTATCTTCTCAAAAGAGTTAGAAATTAATTGATTGTCTTGATATTTATTGTTGTTGGTGGTCTCTTGCTGGGTTTCGCTAACCAATGTTATATGAATTTGATTGACTTGACTGTATCACTCTATATAAGAGTCAACTTTGATACACCCTGTATATGTAGAATTCTTGGAGAATTTTTGATCATCATTGTTTTAGTGTCCCATATTGTCAATTATCACTTTATGTGCCATTTCGAAAAAAATATTTTTCATGTTTCCGCGGATGCTTGAATGCGTTTAATAGTCGTAACAATATTGTTAATAATCTTTTCATTTATTGGATGTGTTGTATTGTCTTTGTTGGTTAAATGTAACAATTTTATGGTCTCAAGGAGTACTCTACATACCGCCAAATATTGTAATTCGTTTTAATTTTTCAACTGCTTTGATAGCAGTCAAGGTTAGTTTGTGATTCTCTGTTATTTAACTTTTGTTATTTTGTTTTATTCCTTTTTCTTGTCTTACCATTGGAAAATGTTATTTTAAATTTTAACTCTGAAGAAGCAGCGATTGTCTGCGAAACGTTTGCTTATCTTTACAAATGAAGCAATAAGTTGAGATTGTGTATAATTAGTCCTTATATACCCGTTAATTATCATTAGTATTGATTTCTTGGAAGGACGAAATCGATCATTAATTATTATTCAAGAAATAGTTTATTGTATAATTTTTACTACTACAAAATGCAAGTATCCGGCTGAAGCGATCAAGCATTCAAATATATTGAATTGTAACAAGGTACATAGCTCATAATTGACTAAAAAATAATCAGCAGCGCTCCATAATAAATAATGAATAATTCAAGAAAAAAAAGAATTTAACAATTTTTTTGATAATTCATATTTGATATTAAAATGTTTCTAATATATTGAATTCAATTCAATTTTCCACTTCAAGAGACTGTCTCTTGAAGTGGAAAATTTTACTTTAAAATTTCTTGCCTCAATGTTTACTAAAGTATAACCATGACTAATTCATAATTCATGAATTGTTTCTGTAGTGAATGAGTTACTGTGAAATAGAATAAAATATGAGGTTAAAATAGATGAAATATAAAGTCAGTCACGAAATAATTTATTCAATCTTTTGCACTAGTTCAAGTTGACGTTTTCGTGTGACCCTATCCAATATTATTTTATAAGTACCTATAAATTATTGATGTATTAGTGAGAACATTTCATTCTGTAATACAATTGCTGATAGGTCTGTCTCAGACAAATTCGCCATTGTAAGTATTTCAATACTGACAATTCAGATCGTATCGTATAGTCTTTTATGACAGGTCGAATAAAATGTTCATTTGATTTATTTTATGCAAAAGCCAACGCAAACATAATCTTGAGAAATACGTTTTGTTGCAAATTTAACAAATTACCATTTAATTATTATATTCCTGTAACCACTCAGGGTTCAAGGGGATAAACGCTGCCACCAGTCTGCTAAGAAAATGGATTAAAAGTAGGGTAATAGACAACCCTTTCTGAATTTAAACAAAATGATCAAGTTTAACAATGTAATAAATGAATTACAAAGAACAAAAAAAGGGGATATTAATTATATCAATGCTTCATTTGTTGGGCGGACACTGAACTTCATTAACTTGTTCTAGTTAAGGTTGAACTTCAGTGGGCCAAAACTACATTTATAAATCAGAAAATTTGAAAAAATTACCAAAGCTTAGTATTAGTCTAAGCATTACTTATACCAAATTTTAAGGAAATCTGTCGGTTAGTTTTTGAAAAAAAGCGAAAAAACCATGTTTTTCGCACTATTTTATTTTTTATCTCGAAAATGAGTCGACAGATTTTGTTTAAACTTTTTTATCATATCCGAGTTGGTTTTATGTAGCTTCTGAATTTTCGTGGATGAATGAGACTTATAAACTTTTACACCACAAACTGAAACAGCTGAAAAATCGAAATAAGCGTAAACGATCATATATGCTGGAAACCAAGTTTGTATTGTATAGAATCAGCCATGAGAAGTAACATACACGAAATTATTTGCCATCAAAATCATTTTTTCCACTAATTAACACATTTTAAAATTAAAATTGAATAATACCGCCTTGCTGATACATGTCCATAAGGTCCTGACCCTCGATTTTATGTGAGCGTTTAGGGAACTAATAATAGAGCCATCTATGTAGTAGAGGTACAATAAATCTGGATTAAAATAGGATTCTGTAAAGAAGTTGTGAACATATATGACGTAGCAAAATAATGGATACATACAGGATTTTTCCTTGTTCAACGTACATAGGACTGAATACAGCTGTTTCACTTTCCTCATATACACATACCAGGAGAATAATCGAACTAGACCATTAGGCAATGAGATAGATGTGACGTTATTCTATTACATTGATAAGAGAAGTTGTTTGTTTGTTGTTTATTTTTCTGTCAACAAGCGTTTGATCCTTGCTCAACATTTGTATATTTACATGGGTTTAGTGGCCATGGTAATCTAATCACCATAAGTAAGACAAAGATATTCATATCCACATGTGTAGCATTTTAAATGTGAACCAATGTTTACAGTAAAGACAACATTGAGAATATCTTATTGCTAGTAAATACACCCACCTCTCGCTATCTCGCTCTGACGCATAAGAACAGGAGACATCTATCTCATTGCCTAAGGGTCTGATTCGATTATTCTCCTGGTATACTTAAACATGTTAGAGTGTGATAGAAGTAATTGGGTTTTTACGTGGGTGGTACAATAAGTAAATAAAAGATAAAAGTAGTCAACAATTTTATACCAATATACAATCTAGATAAATGAATGAATGAATGAATTTTCTTTTAATTTGATACTTATATTGAAATATTTTGTTAGAATTCATAGTTTGTTGGCTAAAAAAGGACTTTCGCAGAAAAACGGAATGTAAATATGTCACGTAACAACGGCGATTAGCGAATTTAGAATTTTATGAATCTCTATACATACAGGATGATTCAAGAGGATGGGTTATTAAAAGTACAAGAAGTTCTAAGAAGTTGATGAAAGATATTCAGGCGTTATGTTTTCTGAATTACACCCTTAAGGGAGTAAAATAGGGGTTGAAAATTATACGGAAATCCGTCATTTCTAAAGGTGGAAACAAAAAAGGTTTTAAAATAGTTGTTGCACTAGTTACATGATATGAAGCTTAGCAAGGCAAAAATAAGTTGATAAATATTCTAATACTAGCGGATATCCGGCGTGTGCTACTACGCTAAAAAAAAGAATACATTTTGTTTATTTGTTTGAAAGACAGAAATTTTGTTTACAGTGAACAAACTTTTATGGTCATATATCCAAAAAACTATGTCACGTTGCTATGCGATTCCGAAAAACCTTGTCACATACTCACTTAATTTTGTCATATTATCTATTTCGTGTTTCTTTTTTTTAACTGACCATGACAAAATTAATTGAATATGTGACAAAGTTTTTTGGAATCGCACAGCAACGTGACATAGTTTTTAAATATATGACAATAAAATTGTGTTCACTGTAATGCTAGCGGATAAACAATATTTTGAGTCATTTCGGTAGGTGTATAAACATAGAGATTTTTCGGTGATCCAACTCTGGAGCAAGCAACGTATAATTGGCCGTGCGAAAAACAGGGATTTTCTAAGTTTAAACCAACAACACTCAACGATTGGCCTTGAGCCTTATTAACGGTTATGTCAAAAGCCGGACGCACGGGAAACTGTAATCTTTTGAAATGGAAGGGTAAATCGGTTGAAATCATTGGAATTCGTGGTATCAGCACATCTTCTTCTTTATATTTGCCGCTGATGATTGTGGCTTCTATTAAATTTGGCGATAGTTTCTTAACAGCAAGTCGTGTTCCATTGCACAATTTCGGTGGGTCTAAGTTCCGGATGAGCATCAACGGTGAACCAACTTTTAAGGTTAGGATGTGTGGTGGCATTCCAGATGGTTCCAAGGAGTTAAGAAACTCTATTGGATAATTAACAGCTTGTTCCTCATATATAACTGTATCAATCGATTTGTACTTGACAACTTCACCGGGTAGCTTTAATTGAATTTGATCGTTTATCTTGTTGACATCATCATTCTTCGGAGCTAAAATTGCTCGTTCGCAAAGCCAATCATGATTTTTAAAATTGTTTCTAATATCGGGAAAAACTTTCTGCACAACATTTTGAATTGATGACTGCATTTGGCAAAAGCTTGGCGGAAAAGATATTTCACGTGTTGTTGGATTTCCATCGCCCATATCCAAAAGTTGTTTGGCGAATATTTGCGCAGCAGCATCTTGAAGTAAATGCACACGCATATTTGTCGATAATGTAAGTTTGTCTACATGTCTCCAAAGATATGACGCTTTCAAACATGCATTTAGTTCATCGGCTGGTGTTGATCTTGGAATCACTGGCAATGTTTGTCGGAAATCACCAGCAAGAGGCAATAGAGCTCCACCCATTGGTTGGTCATTTCTTCTGAAATCTTTGAAAGTACGGTCAAGAGCTTCAAGAGATTTCTTGTCTGCCATAGTGCATTCATCCCATACAATAAGTGAGCTTGTTTTTAATACTGCAGCCATGCCAGAATTTTTATCGATGTTACATGTTGGTGTTTCGGTATGGTTTACATTTAATGGTAGCCTAAAAGCTGAATGCGCTGTACGCCCACCATCAAGTAACGTTGATGCGATTCCAGACGATGCTACGGCTAGTGCAATTTCATTTTTTGATCGAATTTCAGCGAGTATCAAATTGAGCAAGAATGTTTTTCCAGTGCCTCCAGGTGCGTCAAGGAAAATAATTCCACCACTTTCGTTTGCTAAGAGTTGCATAACTTTTTCGTGTTGTATTTTGTGGCTGTGCTGCTCGTTCTTCGGCATTATCTTCGGTAAAATAAACACGTTGACCGTTTTCTAAATGAACAGCAAGATGTTGAACAGTTGGATATCGTTCGTGAATACTGAAACCAAGAATTCGCCAGACAGCTTCATTACTGCTGATGTAACGACCCATCTGAAATTGAGTGATTTCATCGTTTTGATTTGAAAGCCCGAACACTGCCATGTCACTGCCTTTGTTAACATATTTGCATATATACTTAATTGATTTTACGGAGTTGCAGTATTCCACATTGATATGAGCTTGAAATATTTTTGACAGTATTGGACTGTATGGGACAATCCATCTGTTATCAATGTCAATATCAACGTTTTTTACTTTAATGGTGGTGGTGAATCCTCCATGTTCTGGCTTTCGTCGTCTGTATTTCGGATATCCATCCTCACCAGTTTGAGTTTCATCAATCAAATCGCGTGGATATCTTTTTGTACATTTGCCGTCTTTCATACAAGGCGAGTTCATATTCAATGATCCGCATGGGCCATGAATTGCAAACAACTTCAAAAAGTATCGGAATTTCTTGTTGATTCGGTAGTTCAGCAGATATAACACTATTGATTTGAGTTGGAACAATTTTTTCTTTCAGCCAAATTAGAATATGAGCATGCGGTAAGCCCCGTTTTTTCCACTCAATCGAATACATCCAGCATTGCACTTCGCCGTAAATACGATTTTTTATTATGAGATCCATGAGTTTCAGTAGTGTTTGTTTGAAAACTCTAGCTGTCAGATCATGTCTATGATGTAGTGACTGACCAGGCAATAGCAAAACTTTGATTTCCGACCAAGCTGAATTGCAGGTAAATGTGATGAAAAGATCTGGTCGCCCATATCTTCGAACATACGTCAAAGCATCTTGAGCATACTCATGCATATGCCTTGGGCTTCCAGTATACGAAGCAGGAAGTATGCACATTTGACCAATGTCGGCAGCGTTTCCATCATTTGCAATTGCATCGCGCAAATGAATATAATCTTCGACACGCAATTTCTTTTGGTTCAAACGAATGTACAGAAGTCGCTCACTTTCAATTTTGGCGTACATATCAACAATGAACTGATGAAAGAGTTCACGGCATTTCAAAATGTGATTGGATTGTTCAGCTCTTATCATAATGCGATATGCATAATAATCCATAGATGAAACCTGTAATACGAGTAGTTTTGTGTAATAATTTTTTTTCATATATAAACAGACAAACTCATTAAAAATTTTGGACGATATTCACTCCAAAGTAAAATAACAAACCTTTTTTGTTGTTGCTGCACCAGTGACAGAGTTTATCTGCATGACATTGAAATGGTATCCTTGCCAAAACAGTATTGGATATTGAAGAGCATCATACGATCGGTGCGTTTCAGAGATGCGTTGCAAATTTGTATTTCGTCTTTGAATTATGATGTCTCGCTGATCGAATTCCGTTCCAACCATAACGACTGCCAATTCGTTGATCGTTGGGGCGCTAAAACGTAGTTCATGTTCACCCGATGGTGTTTTATCGGCTCTTATAATGACTTTGTAATCATCTGATGGCATTTGATCTAAGGCGACTTTGAATAGTTTAATCAATTGATTATGCTGGTGAAATAAACATTGTAAATTTGATATAATTTCACGTCTTGTTCCGTTGATAACAGCACAACGTTGATCAACTTCTTTTTCTTCATCTCCTATGAAATAAATTTGCAAAAACTTGGAATTTTGATCTGGTGTTGGAAGAAGTAAACCGATTTGGTGGTAAACTTGTCCTTGCACTTTGAATGTTGGCGTAAAACCTGTATTGCCAACAATATTTGTAGCTCCGAAAGAAGTCATTTGAAAACTCGAATTGTATTTTCTAATGTTTTCCAAAAAATGCTTGGACAACGCTGTGTTGCCAGACACGTAGCTGATAAGTGGTTCAGGTGGCTCAACCAGCGGTGACAACTTAACTTTACCATTCGAACAACACATGCCGGGTGTTTCCTTTTGAAATTTCAATGCATGGCAGTACAAACAAATAGTGTTCATCGGGCCAATCACAACATTTGGATGATTACTGTAGTCACAATCTTTGTCATAATTGAATGCCGCCAACAGAAAATCGATTCTTTGTCTTGATTGTGTCGCTCGTAATTGATTACTTTCAAGCCGGTTTTCATGCTGTTTAGGAGTTTCAGTAGCTCTTGCTGTAGTAGCTCTGATTCGAGCTTGTTCTAAACGTGCTTCATGTTGTTCGGGTGTTTCTACTGCTCTTGACTGTCGCTCTCTCAACCTATTTGACTCTAATCATATTTCACGTTGCTCGGGTGTTTCGGCTACTCTTGACTCCTGATCCCTTAGCCGGTTCGACTCCAAACGCACTTCATATTGTGCAGACGTTTCGGCTGCTCTTTCGGCTCTTTTTCGTTCCGCATCTGCTGTATTTCTTCCAATTCCAGCTCTTTTCGGTGGCATTTTTATGTGTGGATCGATAGATGATTTTCCCGACAATTGCAAACAATACTCAAAATTAACACCAGATTTTACGAAAACAAATTTTTTTTTACTGTTTATAAAGTTTTTAATATTTTCTAGCTCGATTATCTGATTAGTACTGAAAAGTACTAATAATGTCACAAAAAATGCACAAATCGAAGAACAATCAATTAATCAATCAATAACAGAATAAATTATCTGATTAGTACTGAAAAGTACTGATAATAAATGTCACAAAAAATGCACAAATCGAATAATAATGTCACAAAAAATGCACAAATCGAAGAATAATCAATCAATCAATCAATCAATAACAGAATAAATTATCTAATCTAGCTCGATTATCTGATTAGTACTGAAAAGTACTAATAATGTCACAAAAAATGCACAAATCGAAGAATAATCAATCAATCAATCAATAACAGAATAAATTATCTGATTAGTACTGAAAAGTACTGATAATAAATGTCACAAAAAATGCACAAATCGAAGAATAATCAATCAATCAATCAATTAATCAATCAATAACAGAATAAAATTTTCAATCACGGCCTACTATATGTTAAGGGTTGTAACAAAAAAAGAAGAGTGTTGGGGTTGTTTGAGGAGGGGAAGGTGAAGGGTGAGGGAATGTTACATAATTGCGGAGCTCAGGTTGTTTTCGGAGCAGTCGTGAGTTCGGGATACGATAACGCGGACAACACAAGAATATCAAGGCTTCGGTATGATATGGGCGCCACGTAACTCTTATCCAGAGTCACGGAACTGGACGACGCTTGAGTGTAGGTGGTGAGGCATTGACAGTATCCCGAAAACTAAGCATTTATTGCTTACAAAAATAAAAATAAAATTAACAATCCTGAAAAATAATAATCCGGATACATTATGTATCCATGAACGAAATGATTACAAATAATGTTGAAGTGATTAAACAACAATAAACAATAATTAATAATAATTATCGAAAAACTAACTAGTCGATGAATTAACTGAAGAACCGATCAATTAGTCAATCGATAATTAAATGTAATAATCGATAAGCGATTATTTGATAAAACGATAACTATAATATTTAATGAATAAGTGAAAAGTGCGATCGATCTTATCAATGATATTTCAGGACTGAAAGGTAATTACTAATTAATTAATCTTTAAACAAGATCATACAATAACAATACAATTAAATGTGGTTTATAACCACGAGCGATAAAAAGAAGTGTATCATCGGTAATGAAATAACAAACGATAAATTGATACACAACTTAATAATACAACAATTAACATGGAATTAACGGTAATTAACTAATCGTTTAGATTGATTTATGAATCTACTAATAAATGATAGATCGATAAATATTCTAAGAATTAGAATTTAGATTCTGTAATATACTCGATAGATAGTTAACCAAACGAAAAGTCAAGAATACTCGTAATTAAACAAATAACAATTAACGGAATTGACAATAATAATATGATCATGTTACGATTGTGAATCTAAACGATAACTGATAAATCACTCAAAAAGAGATTCACAATACTAACACATCATATAAATAACGATAGGGAAGATATGAGTATCAAGTCTTATTATAACCGCGGAAGTACCAGACAAATCATAAAGGAAATTGCGATTATAACAACGCGAAGATATGGTCCTTAAAACTCGATAATACTACTTATCTTGTTGTTGGAATCCTTCTAAAACAAAATGGCGGCCTTGCGACATCTTGTCGGCGACACCATAAAACAAAATGGAAACCATTGATAAGCAGCAGTAAAACGATAACGATAATTCCTCCATATTGGAATGCGCTCTTGCTTAACAAATCCGAATCACGCGAATCACGCGAATCACGCGAATGAGCGACCAATACAGAAACTCACAGGTTCACCATAATGATATAATCCGAAGATTACATCCCAAAAACGATATCGGAACCAACCACTATCAAAACACAGTACGGAAACCAATCAGTACTAAAATGATACCTGGGTTATGTTGGGCGGTATAACATGGTAAATCCGGATCCATCGAAATACCATAACCATAAATATAACAATGAATTGTTTAGCGGGAGGGCCAGTCCCATAATCCAAAGTTCCCAAAAAAAACAACATATCCAGTAAAACCAGATGAACCATAATAACGATACGATACGATAACCAATTAATAAACGATATTGACCATAGTCTTCGATACTCCACGATGACGATATTGAACGATACCAAAACGTGCCATGAACGGATACAGTACGGGAAGATACATAAGAAAAATCAACGAAAAAGGAGAGTCCTTGGAAAACCATCGGGAAATGAAACGTCCCTGAAAAACATTACCCGACAAGGAAAGTCCCTGAAAAACCCTGAATAGATTGAAATAACTAAAAATGACGGTAACGGTATTTATTTCAATCTCACCTTTAATTTTCATTAAAGGGTTTCCTCATTATCAACCGCCAGAAAGGGAAGACGAACACACATGACATGACTCTAGCAGTGATAATCATCTGTCAGATATAATACGAAAATTCCAGTAAATATTCACAGCAATGATATTTTCGATAGAGCTACTTACATAATTCCAACAATAAAACACGGGATGACCAAAAGTACACACGATAACACTTGATTACTGAAAGATGGGTGAAATGGCTGTCGATTAGATCCGACCATCACCATACACCACATCTTCAGCAATGAAGTACTGAAACCGGACACCTTAACTAGTCCTGATTCTTGACCTGCGCAACGGTCAGCTTGCAAAAAGGTCATGATCAAAAATTCACAGGAAACTAATTAGGTGCGGCCACTAAATGTCGGGAATAGGAATCGAAAAAGTGCCTAATTGTAGCTCACTCTACCGAAAATACCAAGCAGGAAATTCACATGTTACAGGGTACGGTGAAAAACAGAATAAAATTTTCAATCACGGCCTACTATATATGTTAAGGGTATGGTGAAAATTAAAACGCATGAGAATATATAAAATGTATTTATTATTCTTGCAAGTGAATTATGGTTATTAAATAACATGTTTTTAATTATTCTTCAATAACTTAGATTTACAAATAAGATAATTTTTAAATTTAAAAAATGTTGTTATAATTATTATTCGACAAATTTTCTGCGTAGCACTAAGATAAGTAGGAGCCCCATATTAAATTTATTTTCAGTAATTTTGTAATGATCCTCACTTTAGGACCTCTTTGAAGTCGTATTCTACCAATATACTTTATTTTATGGTGATATATGTATGTCATATGTCATATGACATTAAATTAAATTCCAAATAAAAGTTTGCTATGATAATTTTGTCTTAAACTGTCAACCAATAGTTTGACAGTTAATTTTTTTATAGGAAAAGTTGAAAATCTTCTTCGTGAATGGACCTAACATGCCTAATGCATTGTTTTATTGGTCTAAAACCATCTTCGCATTATTTTAGTATACAGTAGAACTTCGATTGTCCATTAGGCACTCGATTTCCCGTTACTATTTGTTATTTATCTTTACTTTTTTGACATTTTACATAACAAACAAACGGTTAATTGGTATACTTATCACTGTATTTATCCATTTCTTTACTTTTCCAATTATTTTCCGTTAATTTTTCATATCCATCACCCCCCGGCACAATCACTGACGAATAATCGAGGTTTTACTGTATAACTATAACATTAATTTCTGAAACAATTCTTTTCTAGAAATTTGCCGACCATATAAAACATTGTCAAACTTTATTGTTCAATCCAATAGGTAATAGTATTAGTTTCCTTTGAATCAAGATGAAATCAATGAATGTCGCCTGTCTAAGAAATTATGGAACAAAGCATCCCTGACAACTCTTTAGAATAATTTTTGAGATAAATAAGATTTATAAACACTTAAGGAATATTTCCTCTCTGATTAATAATTTGTTGACTGTTAATTATATTTGAAAAATTCTCAAACAAACGATTTCTTAAATATTAAAAACCAACAGTAGTTATTTCTCATTAGCTGTCCGAAAAATGTCAATATCTCATCATAAATATCTCGCTTGTTTTCTGAGACACTGAAACAGCGTTGAATCAGGCATTTTTCGGTGGATCCCAAGCAGTTTTTTGCTTTGGGAAATTTTGACGGAATTCTGAATTACAGAGAAAAATCGCGGAGCATGTAAAAGTGGTAAACAAGATTTTGTCTGCAAATAAATACTGTCATTAAATGCATATAATACACCTACATACATACAGAGTGAGTTTAAAGTAACGCATAATCGCCATAACTTTTTTATTTATGAGAATTTTGAAAAACACCAAGACAAGTAACTTTTTATTTTTTAACTATTTATTTCTGACTAAGTCAAAACGGCTCTACCAGTTACCATTGCGAAGGACTTAAGTCGGCTGCACAATTGTCCGGAAACGAGAACGTGAACGAGAACGAGAACGGGAAAAAAGTTAAGATACACATATTTTAATGTTCCCATGCTTAACCAATTTTCGGTAACGAGAACGAGAAGATACCCGGGAACGAGAACTAGAAAGTTGGCCAAGTTTTAACATTCCCGTTATAGTTGCATTCCCGGAGCCAATCACAGCACAGATATATGATGCTAATAGCCGAGCCAATAGGAAATCAGCCACATGTTTGCTGCAAACATAACGTTTTCTTTTAACATAACCTTCTTTGGTGATTTACGTTTTGTTGGTAAAAAGTTATTAAGCGTAATTATGGATGAAGAATTGATAAACCTGGTGGAACAGTGTCCTCACCTTTACAATCGGTCGCTAAAATCTTTTAAAGATGACAAATTAAAAGAAAATAGCTGGATGTCCATTGCAGAATATCTGAGATCTGATGGTATGTATGGGTTTTTTAAGAGAAAATAACATACACATTGATTTTAATAATTTTTTTGCATTAAATTGTAGCTGCATCAGTTAAAAAACGATGGGAGAATTTAAGAGACCGATTTGTTAGGGCATACAGAGACTATAATAACAAGCCTCCGTCTGGATCTGCAGGAGGGTCTAAAAAGGCTGTTGAATTTGTGTATTTTCAACAGATGATCTGGCTAGGACCCTTCTTAAGGAAACGAAAAAGAGTACCATTAATAGAGGCATGACACTGGCGACTGCGGTAGGAAACGTGAAAAAATATTTTTATTATAACATTCATAGTTTTCAAGATAAATTATTCAATTTTTTTTTTAAACAAATCACCTACGTCGAGTACTACAGAACATTACAAAAAAATTAACAAAAAGCAGAAGTGGACTAGAAAAAAATGGTATTCTACTGGTGACACTCAAAGCTGTTTTAACGATTGGGCTATTATTTTGAAACAATTTTATTTGATTTGTATATCTTTATATATTTATTTTTACCTTTATATCTTTGTCTAATATTAGTTTTTGTTTTTCTATCTACATTGGCGTTAACCTGTGTAATCGGCCTCCAATTTATTAATATTTGTTATACATTATATATTAAAAATAACGTTTTTTTGTAGATTAACATCTTCATTAGAAACTACTATAACTGAGAATATAGAAGAAGATTTGGAGGAAACAGCTGAAGAAATAATTCATTTAAGTGAAAATCCTGAGTCTGATCGGGAGCTTGAGGTGGCAACTTTTGATGTTGGCTCAGATGGAATTCTTTCACCAACACCTTCAGTTCTGACTCGACCAGGAACTTCTCAGTCACAACAGTCCACTCCATCCTTTCGTCAGGAGAAAACAAAAGTGCACGAAATAATGGCAAAGGCGATTGACAGTTTTAATAAAATATGTGAGTCAAGATATCAAACTGCCCCCCAACAAAAAAACGAAGGTGATATGAACTTTATGAGATCAATTGTAGAGGATATGCAGGTACTAAGACCAGCAAAACGATTAAAATTTAAAAGAGAAATTATGGACTTGCTAGTCAAGTACGTTAACGATGTGGATGATGAGTAGGTTTTGGTAGTGAACAAACATGTTTGTTAATGTTATATTTTTGACAATAAATGTGTTTTAAAAACTGATTTTTATTTTAAATGTGAAAAATAAACACAACAAAAAAAACTTTAAAATATAATTAAATTAGATCCTTCCTCTTCTTACATAATTTAATTGCCAAGCTACCGCTCCATCATCTGATACCAAGTATTCGGCCAAATTATCTCTTAAAGTGGTTATTTGCTTGGCAGAAACATTGGACCCCATTCTACCCACTGTTGTTAAGTTATTATCATTTCTGACAATTTGTCTCCATTCACCATGAATTACATCACCACTTTCTGTGATGGTGTCTATCAATGTAGGAGGAGTATATAATTGTGATATTTCCGTTCTCAAGAAATTATGTAAGCATATTGTTGCTTTCACTATTGCCTCAGTTGTGTTTATTGAGCATAGTAGGGGAGATCGATATACTCTCCACCTACTAGCCAAAATTCCAAATGTATTTTCGATAACTCTTCTAGCACGTGACAATCTGTAAACATAAACAAGTATTTATTGAATACTATTTTTAAATTGATTAACTATACCTGTAGTTGAATATTAATTTTTCTTCCTCTAAATATTTGCCTGGATAAGGCCTCATTATATATGATTTTAATGGGAAGGCTTCATCTCCAACAAAATAATAAGGCATTTTAATTTCACTATCAGTTAACCTTTGTGCTCCAGGAAGGTTAACTTTTCCACTTTCTAGGTCAGTCCCCATTTTTGATCTTCTAAATACTCCAGCATCATGTTCAGAACCATAAGCCCCAATATCTACCCATGTAAATTTGTAGTCAGCATCACAGCATGCCAACAACACCATACTAAAATGGCTTTTATAGTTATAATAAGTTGATCCACTATTTATCGGACATTGAATTTGGACATGCTTCCCATCAATCGCACCAAGAGTGTGTGGAAAATTCCAACGATTTAAAAATCCCTCACTAATTCTAAGACAATCATCTTTAGTAGGGGTCTTCAAATAGATTGGCTGCAGTATTGTCCATATAGCTTCACATGTTTCTTTAATAACTTTTGACACCGTAGAATGTCCAACCCTAAACTCCCATGATAAATTTTGGAAGGATCCTCCATGTGCCAAATATTTTAAAGTCATAGCTAGTCTTAGCTCTGGACTGAGAGATTCCCTTCTGCTTCGTTTTAATAATTTTGGTTTAACCAGCACTAAAATTCTATCATATTGTTCCGGGAGCATTCGGGTATATTTGAAAAACATTTCATGGTCATTATCTTTCATATAGCCAGATAAATTTGCAAAGGCTCCTTTTTTTTTTCTCTCTGTAAATATAGGTCTAACCCACCATCTAAAAAAATATACAATTAATTATTATTAATATTATTATTAAATATTTGTTTATACACACCTTCTCTCTGATTGTAAGATACATGCATTGTAGTAACAGTACATAATTAGAAGAAAATACATATGTATTGGTCTAGACTGGAAATAGTGAATGCTGACTTATAAGTCAAATTATTTGACGATATAACTCAACAAAGAAATTTGCCTACGGTTATTACCGACAATAGCGAGGGGATAATTTACAACTACCAGATGCAGAAAAAGACCTTTTTCTTTCTCTACATCTGGTAGTTGTAAATTATCCTTTCGCTATTGTCGGTAATAACGGTAGGCAAATTTCTTTGTTAAGTGGTATCGTAAAATAATTTGACTTATAAGTCAGCATTCACTATTTCCAGTCTAGACCAATAAGTCCAACATTTCTTCATCACTAATAACATCCATTATATCGAAAGTTATTAATACTATTTCAATATTCAAAAATTCATCCGTAATAAGTACGGTTAAATTCAAAGAATCCGTCCATGGTTCACAAAGAGACCTGAATTTAATATTTGAGTGTGACTTTGTTTTTGTTTACACTCAAATAGTACGGTTAAAGCCCAGCTGACAGTGTTTTAAAAATAAATATATATTTAATAAAATCTTTAGAAAATATAATTATTCCTAAGAATTCTAAACTAATTTCTTTTGATGTTACTAATCTTTTTCCATCTATTCCATGTAATGATTGCATAAAAATTTTAATAGAAAAATTAAAAAATTCTAATTTATCAAATATTATCCAAAATCAATTTATAATTATATTAAAACAAGTCTTATCACAAAATTTCTTTCAATTTAATAATAAATTTTATTTACAAAAAACTGGTCTAGCCATGGGTTCCCCTCTTTCTCCAATATTATCAGAAATATTTATGGACAATTTAGAAACAAATTTTATATCTGACAGTATTTTATTTAAAAATCATATTATATTTTGGAAAAGATATGTTGATGACATTTTTTGTATTTTTATTGGTAATGAAGATGATTTGTCTAATTTTCTTAATTTCATTAATTCACTACATAAAAATATTAAATTTACATTGGAGATAGGTGGAAATACAATCTCATTTTTAGACCTACTAATCAAAATTGATACAAATAATAAACTTGAATTCTCAATTTTTCGTAAATCAACTACTACTTCAACTATCATACCTTTCGATTCTTTTCATCCATTTAACCAAAAAATTTCATCTTTTAACAGTTTATTACATAGACTTTTTTCAATACCAATGTCAAAAAACAATTTTACAATAGAATATAATAACATTAAATTTATAGCATTAAAAAATAACTTTCCTTTTCACATATTAAATAAATTATTTCTTAAATTTCAAAATAAACACAATATAAAATCTGTTACTTCTTTAATAAAAGTACCATTTCAATTTAAAAATACTTTCTCAATTCCTTATTTAGGTCCTATATCACTTAAAATTAAAAAAATTTTAAAGCAATTTGAAGTTAAAATTGTTTTTAATTCTCCAATTAATAATTTAAACAATTTAACAAATAATAAAGATATTATCCCTTTAATGAATCAAAGTGGTATTTATTCATTAATTTGTAATTGTGGTTCATTTTACATTGGAAAAACTACTAGACAATTTATAAAAAGAAAATCTGAACATTTAAATCATGTTAGGAAAATTATATTAGACAAATCTAATTTTGCAGATCATATTATTAATAAAAATCATAATTATAAAGATATTTTTATTCTTTATAAATCATATAATTTTGTTGATATAGATTATATTGAAAAATTCTATATTCATTTATATAATAATAAAAAACCTAACCAGAACATACATGCATCAGCATAGTCTATGAAAAACAGAACACCTTTGAATAAGCATTGTAAGCATTGATTTATTGTTGGATTAAGTAGGGTGGAATTTTCACAAAACGATTGGCAAATAAGGAGGATTCAATTGTCAAAAATTAAATTGCAAATTTTAATGTAATTGGAAGTTTTAGCTGCATCAAAATTTTTAAATAAATCGCATATATTTCAACCATGCGTCCTATTTTCTCTCCAGAAGTAAACACCCTTTTCCAGATTTATCTTTAACAACTAATTTAAGTAGTGCTTAATTTAGTAGATTTGAATGTAGAATTCTAAGGGAATTAGTAGGTGGTAAGTATTTCGGCAATTTGAAGGTTTATATTATTTTAGCTAAAAAGGTCACAATATACGCCTAAAAGGCAAACGTTAAAAAGAAGAAGAAATTTGCTTAAAGAATTCGATGATTCCATTGTTACATCAGTAAGTATTTTACTTTAAAATCTAATTTGACTGCAAATACTTTTAATTTATAGTCTGAAAGTATTATCCTAGAGCACAATTATTGGGCCCCTATTGCGAAACTTTTCAAAAAATGTACATTTGAAGTCAAAAGAAAATAAAAACTTTACAGTGAAAACTATGTCGCCGAAGTAATAATATTAACAATCTAACAAAAGTTTTGAATCATTTAAAAAAATCTAAAAACTTAAGTCAGAATAATGTTTGCTTATTAGAAAATATGGTAAAAGGTAATATATACATACATTGTATATATTTTAATCATTGGCTAAATAATTTTATATATTTTTAGGCGTTCCTCAAAGGATTTTGATAAGGTATTATAACTCAGAACATCAAGTAGCTAATAGTCGGGAATACCCAGCAGAACTAAGGAAATTCGCGTTAACATTAAACTTTTTATCGCCAAAAAGTTATAATTATGTTAGACAAATGTTTGGAAACAATCGACCACATCCGTCAACATTATATAAATTCTATAGTAGCATTGACAGCAATCCTGGCATATCCGAAACAGGCATTGGAAGCCATAAAACATAGAATGGAAATTCAGGGTAAAAAACCATTTGTATCATTACCGTTTGACGAGATGGCAATTAGGAAACATATAGATTTCAGTGGAGATAAAAATGCTGGCTTTGTCGATTTTGGTTTCAATATTACCAATGTTAATGAAAGTCATTTACCACCAGTAGCAGAATTCGCTCTTGTTTATATGGTTGTCAGTCTTAATTATGGGTGGAAAGTACCAGTAGCTTACTTTTTAGTGAAAAATGTAAAAGCTGAGGAAAAGCCTATATAACGAAGATTGTTTACCAAAAATTATTAGACATAAATATTAAAATTGCTTGCGTAACATGTGATGGTACTTCTACAAATATTAATATGGCAAAATTACTAGGGATCTCTTTTAATTTGTCAAATGTCAGTACTGTCTTAAGAAACTGTGATACAGCCGAAGAGATACATTTTTTATTAGATCCTAGTCATTCTTTAAAATTAGTAAGAAATATGTTGTTTGAGTACAGAACATTAATAGACGAAAACGGAAATGTAAGATGAATTCACATATTAAATAAATAAAACAGGTTTTATTTTCAGAAAATCGATGTAAGCTATAGTCCAATTCTTATAAGTTTGCCGGTACGTCATCAATCTGAAACGTATGAACTAAGACTGTCTGAGGCGGGGTTTTATAATACTTTGAATGACGTATTAACAAGTACTGCTTCAGAATTTTAACGGCCAGTGGCGTGGCTAGAGTTACTGTTATGTCTCATAACTCATAGGTAACTTACTATGAGACATTCATATGAAATAATTATCAAATTATACCTAATTTGTACGTTAATATCAACGAATTTCACCAAGTACTTCTTGTACAGCATTTAGAGAAAGCAGAGGACCATTATTTGCTTTTTCCCACTCAAAATAATTCAGTTAATTATTAACAAAATGTTGGGCCTGTGATTTTAAATATTTCCCTGGCATTATTAGTGACCAACAATAAATTTCCTGTGAGTAATTTTCAGAAGAACAGATAAATAAATAAGCACAACGATGAAGACAGATCAATCACAAACCAAAATAAAAAAATACAATCAACTAATTCATCTACTCTAACGAGAATGTGCAAGTACTAAATATAATATAATTTTTCAATTATTCTTTTGTTTTTACTAATTTTTGCAAAATCAATCGTCTGATAATTTTGTGGCGCCTATGGACAGAGATGCTTACAATTCGTTGCTCCTTATACTTCTACGTCACGAAAGTGAATACACAACAGTATATTTGTCTATCCTCGTTTTAATTGAGCAATTAAAGAAGGATGTAATATTGACATACTGCAATTATTGACAAGACAATCGCTTGTATGACTAGCTCCCTCGAACACATCAAAAAATACATTCAGGCTTGCTTAAAGTTGTCTATTATTGGTTCACTGATTGATGACGTACCGGCAAAGTTAAAAGATTTGGACTATATTTGAGATTATGACAGGAGTTTCAAGATGTGCAAGACCTCAAATTACCAAATGAATTATCTTCTGCATATATTAATTGGAAAAGACAGCCAATGAAAGTTAGGCTAGCAGCACAAACTTTGTCAGCGAGTGTGGTAGATTCAATCGATTATTGTAAGGATATCTTGTTATTACCTCAATTCCGAGGCTCTGAAGCAACAACACGATTCATCAGATTAATTGATCGGTCTAAATGAATTTTATTTTAGTTTTTCATTATTTTTTTTAAATGTTTTTTTCAGGTTGTTTGATTTCAGTAATTCAAGAAATATTTTGGGGAAGCATTTTAAAGCACCCGTACGGTTGAATAATGAATGTTTTTGGGCATCGTTTTTAGAAAAGGCTTTCCAGTATTTGATCAACATTAAAACTACATCTGGACAGTTAGTTATAGAGTCCCGAAGGAAAACAGGCATATTAGGATTCTTAGTAGCAATTAAAAGTTTTCGACAAATATTCAGTCAATTTGTTAAACAAGAATCTGATCTTAAGTAAGTATTTTCAATAACTTTATATTGAATATAATAAGAAAGATTTTAGATACCTTTTGACGTACAAATGCAGCCAAGATCACCTTGAATAAGATCTAGAGGAGGGCTTAATAATAATCCTACCGCTAAACAATTTGTTGCAGCATTCAAACGATTACTAATTCACTATGAATTAAAGCATGTTGCATCAAATTGTTTAGCGATGGATAACTGCAAAATCTTAAATGTTTTCAGTTCTATAAAAATCAGAGGAAAAGTTTTCGAGTCAAGTGAAAATAATAACTTGTTTGATGACTTTATTCACATTTCAAAACAGGAAATTGTAAATTTATATTCTACGACACCTTCACAGTATGTGGACGATGTGGTTGAATATATTTCAGGATTTTTTGTGAGAAAAATTTTAAAAAGTCTTTCTTGCTCCACTTACGCTACTTGTCTCACTTCCGGTGAATCTTTATTTCATCTCATTAATTTCAAAAACAGAGGAGGGCTGATTATTCTCTCAAGAGATGTGGTAAAAATTTGCATGCATTGTGAGAAAATGTGTAAGAAGTTGAAGAACAACTTTACATCGCAGCCACTTTCATTTGATAATTTGTTATCAATTTTGGTTTTGGTAACTTTTAGGAATTTACCTAGAAATATATTCAGCCACATCGACAACCACCTATTTGATTGTGAGACTTTTAGGGCTAATCATAATTTTGAACTAATTAAAAAAAATATTTAAATTTATTTCGAAATTAGATTACATCACATTAGTACCAAATATACATAATTTAAAAATGAAGGGACACAGTGTAGGGACAACATTTAAATAAGATAATATTATTTAATCATCAATAAATACATATGTTGGCATCAATTTCCCGGGTCGAAATTTAGGTACTGTTAGGTTCTGGTAAGACCGACGTTTTGTAGTACATAAAAGAATTTGTTTAATATCTATATAGCATTATAAGTATGTCCTATTTAGGACCTTTTAAGTGCTGCATATTTCCACTTTCAGCAGTTATTAGATCTTATTTAGATTCTCGTTCAAATACATGAAGGACGTGTCAGATCTTATTTAGACTCTCGTTACAGTACATATAGGACCTAATAGATGTTATTTAAAGTCTCGTTAGAATACAGAAAGGACCTAACGGATATTATTGAGTTTATGTTTTCAAATGTTTAGAAAGTTTTTAAACAATTGTATAACCATTGTTATCAGCGATTTTGATATCAATTATTGGTAAATTATTAATTGATGTTTAATCGAAGAGTTAATTTGTTGAATTCTGTGAATTTTTCTTTAATTAATGTGTAAATAATTTGGTTTCATTTTGTCCAAGTACACTGATAATAACTGCAATTCATTAGTTTTTCATACAATATTACGAATAAATCAACAACTTCCCTTTCTTTAGTTTTTACCTACATCACAAGCGCATATAGTTTTTTGCCTATTCCTCTAGGTATTTTAAAACAATTGTTTCGCCAAAAAGACAAGTAAGACAAACTAACGTATTTCAAACGTACTTACTCTACCAAGGTTTACTTTCAACTGATAAAATTTTTGTCAGCACTAAAAGACGTGTTTAAATAAAGGACGGAAGAAAATAAAATAATTTGTTACCTGAGACGATCCTGACCGGTCATGAAATAACAAATGTACATAAACAGTTTAGAAAATAAAATACCAGTAGACCTTAAAAGATATTAAATAGGTTCTCGAATACATAAAAGTATTTAAATAGACTCTACTAGGACCTAAAGGTCCTCAGCAGGTCCTAATTTTAAAAATTGTTAGAGCTTATGAGATCCTACGCAGCACCTAAGACGTTAATAGTACTAAATAAGAATCTGTTCAGCATATACTAGTATTTAACTAGAACTTAAATTTCGACTCGGGTTGTTTTTTCTCTAGTTTTATACCTTATTAGCGAGTTCAAATTACGCGCTTAATAGTTACCAAGTCGTATGGCGGCCTTAGCTTCAACTTTTTTACCACATCTACCGTATTTTCAGTATCTAGTTATATTATTGATATCTTTGGTTAAATTAGGTTTAGAACCCAATAATAAGGGGGTAACCTTAAAACAGTGTATTACTGTGTTGTCGCATAATGGTCTATCACATATGATTTACGCTTCCTTACATTGTTAGACTTAATTATTTCTAACAGTTACAATAGTTTAGTGGGATTTTGTTATTCTATTTAAGGAAAAAATTTGAAAAATAACAATAAATGTCGGTGAACCGGTTTCGGATATTTATTCAGCTATCATCAGCATCCTGCCTACAATGTTTTTTTTATATAAAAAAAAGTTAACTGATACATAATGAAAATATATAGTTTATTTATTCTGCTTACGTTTTCTAGCTTAAGTTGTAAAAATAATTTGTGGTTTACACAGTGGATGCAAAATTTACGATAGCCGGTTGGGGGGTGTTATAAATCATAGACAGAATCGACAAATTCACCATCTGGATGTGTCTTGTAGTCTGTTTTTAGAAATTCAATTGTTTAGAATTTATTTCTCAAACAATTATAAATAGAAATATTTAGAGAAATACCCTTGAAAATACTTGTTTTTATTTACCTACCTATTTGTCGATTCTGTCTATGATTTATAACATCCCCCAACCGGCTATCGTAAATTTTGCAGCCTTTAACTCATTATTTCAGAGACTTTTCTCTGTTCCTATGTCTAATCATAATTTTTCTTAAGAATTAAATACAGTTAAATATATTGTTTACATTAACAAATTTCCTCAATATCTAATTAATAAACTTTTTCATAAATTCAAATCCAAATTTCTTTTACGTTCAATTACAACTTTAGAAGCAATATCAGAAACTAAAAATAATTTTCATTATATACCATATTTATGCTCGATTTCTTTATTTATCAAGAAAATTCTAAAATCTTTTAATATCAATATAATTTTTAGTTCATCAACAAACATTAAAATACTAACATCAAATAAAGACATTTTACCTACATTTGAAAAAAAAGGTATATATAAATTAAATTGTAATTGTGGAATGTTTTATGTGGGCAAAACAATCAGAAATTTTAATATACGAAAAAAGGAACATTTAAATTGTATATCAAAATTAACTTTAGATAAATCAGATTTTGCAAAACATGTATCACATAATCATAATTTTAACAATATTTCTTTTCTATGTGTTCAAAATTATAATAATATTAATTTAGATCTTATTGAACAATTTTACATTTCCTTATTGAAAAAAATCTCCAAAGGCAGCAAGTACCTTATATAGCGAATTTTTTTATGTATCTACATACTGAAATATTAATTGCAAAACATTCTTATGATACTGACAATTAATATATTTTAATAACATTGAATCAACTAATAAATTCATTTCCCCGATGTTATTTTAATATTTATGATTTTTATTGAAAAATACTTTGAATCCACAAACAATAAGAAACACTAAAAAAAAAAATAATAATGAAGTTTGTTGTTTGTCTAATACGTCTAATCAAGGCCTGCTTGATTTTTTCAAGCGAAATTCTCTAGCAGGCCTTGCGTCTAATATTAACTGTCAAAATTAGTTGCCCCCCCCCCGCGATATTCAATTTTTTTTCTAATATCAATAGTCAGAACATATAGTTACCTGAGATAATCGATTTTACTGCTTATACTCAAAAAAGAGATTTCTGCATTTTTCTTGCGAACCAACGAACCGATTTTGATGATTTTTTTTCTGGGTCATAGAGGATGGACGGCTCTACTGTTATTTTAATTTTCATCAAAATCTAAGCAAATCTAATATTGAAAATGATTTTTTTTAACATTTCTTCAGCTCTTATTCCAAAAGTGTTGGCCCTACCAGTCTGGCCAACGAACTCATCCAAGCTATCCCAAAGACCGATTTTTGTACCAAGTTTCATTAAGATTGGTGTATTTTTACGGCAGTTATCGTGGATATACATATATATATATATATATATATATATATATATATATATATATATATATATATATATATATATATATATATATATATATATACAGGGTGATTCAAGAGGATGGGCTATTAAAAGTATAAGAAGTTCTAGTTATTGGAAGTTGATGAAATTTGGTATATAGCCGTTAAGTCCCCTGAATTTTTTCTAGAAATTATTTTCGTTGTTCTAGCTACCCTCCTTATATGGGGTAGTGCACCCTAATCTCTTATTTTAAATTGAATGGTATATTTTTTATTACATTTTTGAATTCTATAGTTAAAACGAAGGGGACTTTAATAACATAACCTATGGTCTAGCGCTGAAAGTTTTTCAGATATTTCAGCTTTTAATTCAGTTTTAAAATTCGCAGTGTTTAATTGAAAAATTCATATTTTTGAAGCTATAGCATTTGAAATGTTGAAACTTGGAACCTAAGTAGTAAAAGTAATGTTCTTTTTGCCAATTTAAACAGAATTCAATTACCTTTCAGCGTTTAGCTGAAATAAGTTTTCCTTTCAGGCGATTTTCAAACTATAATATCTTGCTTATTTTAAATGGAACACCATATTTTTTATTATATGGTTGGATAGAGAAAAAAATTCTATATCAACCTGTATTAACATTTCCTATACCTATCTTTGATAATTTTTCAGTTATTCAAAATTTTCAGTTTCGTCCAATCACCTCCCTTGAAACGAATTCAACTATAACGAAACGCATAGAAGGCTTAGAAAAAAAGTTAGAACAACACAAATGACATTAATATTGAATATTTTACATGTTTTTTATAACTTTTAAGATATTCCACATGCATAAAAAACAAATCGAATTAATATTGATTTAATTAATTATGAATTTCTTCCATTTTCCTTCCTTGAGATATTTTAAAATTAATCAATTAATTTCATCTTAATTGTGACAATTGAATTGAAAGTTGTTTTGCTAAGCCTTCTATGTTTTATATTTTTTTTCAAGAGAGAAAATTAGATGAAATTGAAAATGTTGAATAACTGAAAAACTATCAAAGATAGATATAGGAAATGCTAATACAGTTCGATGCAAAATAATTTTCTCTATCTAATCATAGAAAGAAAAATATGGTATTCTATTTAAAATAAGCAAGATATTGTACTTTGAAAATGGCCTGAAAAAAAATTTTATTTCAGCTAAACGCTGAAAGATAATCGAATTCTGTTTTAGTTGGGTGAAAGTACATCATGTTAACAAGAAAATTTCCAAGTTTGAACATTTCAAATTCTATAGCTTCAAAAATATGAATTTTTCAATTAAACACTGCAAATTTTAAAACTGAACTAAAAGCTGAAATATCTGAAAAACTTTTAGTCCTAGACAATAGGTTATATTATTAAAGTCCCCTTTGATTTTATCAAAGAATTCAAAAATGTGATAAAAAATATGCCATTCCATTTAAAATAAGAGAGTAGGGTGCCCTACCCCATATAAGGAGGGTAGCTAGAACAACGAAAATAATTTCCAGAGAAAATTCAGAGGACTTAACGGCTATATACCAAATTTCATCAACTTCCAATAACTAGAACTTCTTATACTTTTAATGGCCCATCCTCTTGAATCACCCTGTATATATATATATATATATATATATAAAAATTTTAACGAACGGTGGATATGGGTTCCTGAGGTCCCAAAACGAACTTCTGTGCAAAAATTTTTCGGAAATTCAAAAGTGAGGATCTCGTCATAAGCTAATTTTTTTAAAAAAAATTCGCTAAAACAAATCCAGATATCTTAATTAATGAAACGACACAATTTTATTTCAAAATTTTTCAAAATACCAAAATTGATTTTTAATTAACTTAATTTTTTTTAAAAAAATTCAAATTATATCTCTTATTATATTTAATTTATTTTATAATCTTTTTATAATTATTTTTATATCTTTGGTAAGAACGATACAAAAATATTTTAACTCTGTTTTAAAAAATATTCTTATCTGTAGAGATCTGAAGATAAGACTTAAAGTCCCGAAACATATGTAATCGTTAATAATAATAATTTTTATGGGCAGACTTTGAGTTTTTTAATTTTAATTTAATTTTAATTCAATGATAATATTGATTCGAGCGTTTGAAGTTTTTATCTACAAATGTAATGATATATTCTCCAATAAAAGGAAGCGTTCTACGTATTATAGTTGGTTTTCTAAATATTGAAAAATCAAATTTAAGATCTATAATTTTAATATTAAGATCAAGAAAGGAAATTGTGTTATTGCCAATTTCTATAGTAAATTTAATATTTTCATGTAAAGTATTAATAAAAATTAAAAATTCATCAATTTCATTAAGAGAACCCGAAAATATACAAAATACATCGTCAACATATCTTTTCCGAAAACGAATATTATTAATAAATAAATGGTGTTTCGATAATTGATTTTCAAAATAATCCATAAATAATTCTGCTAATATTGGAGATAAAGGTGAACCCATTGCAAGACCTGGTTTTTGTAAATAAATTTTGTTATTAAACTGAAAAAAGTTTTGTGAAAGAGTGTGTTTAAGTAAAGAAATAGTTTGTTTTTGAATATTTTGAGGTAAAGAAGAATTATAAAGTTTATCACTAACAATTTTGATACATTCTAAGGGTGGTATAGAAGGAAATAGGTTTTTAACATCAAATGAAATTAATTTATCATTGGGTAACAATTGAAATTTGTTTAAAGAATTAATTAATTCTATAGAATTTTTGATGGAAAATTTTGGTGTGAAGTTTGAGTGATTTTTCTTTAAAAAATTCAAATTATATCTCTTATTATATTTAATTTATTTTATAATCTTTTTATAATTATTTTTATATCTTTGGTGAGAACCATACAAAAATATTTTAACTCTGTTTTAGAAAATATTCTTATCTGTAGAGATCTGAAGATGGGACTTAAAGTCCCGAAACATATGTAATCGTTAATAATAATAATTTTTATGGGCAGACTTTGAGTTTCTTAATTTTAATTTAATTTTAATTCAATTTGAAGACCCCATATTTGAGAAATGGATATTTGGTTTTCCAAAATAAACAATATTATCATTTTTAATATCATTTCAACAAGGGTGTGACTGTATGCTGACTTTTAATAGAGATTATGAGGTCAAAGCTAATTGAGTATTGACAATATCAAAGTAATTTTCATTTTCAGTACATCTTTTATTTGTTTTTAGCGTATCTCAACGCTTTTGTCACAAAGAAGTAACTGAGGTTTTAAATAAAATGAAACAGACACCAGAATAAACTGTTACGTAAATCAATACACCCTCAAAATCATTTTTGAGAGCACTATATTCAAAGGTTGCTTCAACATATTGGTTTCTGACAATGTGTCTTACGATGGTTAAGCATTCAACAGATGTTACCAGATATAACAAACAAACTGTCTTATAATTAAAAAGATTGTAAACTTGATAAATACGTAATAACAACACAATGATACGGAGCTACTGCTAAGATGGTCTACAAATTTTATTGCTTACGTTATGGACCATAAATTGATGGGGAAAAAGTAGAATAAACAAGCTTCTCTCATGGTCTCGTGGCCGGGTAACCAGACAGTTAGCTGTTGTACGATATAGATCTAACTTTTAAAAATCTCAGGCACAAGGTTTTTTTTAAATAAGCTTATAGGGCGACAGCAACTTTGTCTTAAAACTGGTTAAATTCGAATCGGTCAGAACAACAAATAGAAGAATGGAACATTCTTGGAATATAATAGTAAAGAATAAGAATCAAGAACAATATTGCGAGGATTATCGACTCATTCTGATGCGTTTCACGTATGTATTCGGTTAGTTAAAATTGATAAGTTGTCCTATTCGATCGTTACTTGACCGACTACCAAGAAAGCTACGAGGTTGTAATTTAACTGAAATGCTTAGAAACTACTTTACAAATCCTTGAAATGTCATTCGAATCTCTTCATAGAATACATGTATAAATTGTAATGGCAGTTATCCATTAATCCGCAAAACGTTCTGTATACAAACTTTTCCAATCCAAAAAATATAGATAATTAATTGAATTACTCAAAATTCTATAAATTTTATTTTTTTATCTACGACTTATATATAAAGTGATCATTATACTTGTGGTTTTTGCAAAATAATGACCTATATGAATCCCTAAGGGATTAATGACCATTAATCCCTTAGGGATTAATGATTCTCGTAAGCCAATCAGAAAATAGTATTTGAATAAATGTTTCTCTCCAATGTTAAAAAAACATGGTAACGACAAAAATAATCAACACGATAGTTTCAACTAGTATGCCTAAAGTGGGCGTTCTTAAGCAATTATGACATTTAATTTTTTTGAAATTTCTAACAAACATTTAGTTGTTAGAAAATTTGTAGTAGTTACAATGCAAACTGACCAAGAAAACGATTTTAGTAGCAGACAATAGTTTCTGTCAAATGTAAAGACCATAGTAACGGCAAAAAATAAATAACAGTTTCAACAAACAGTTGTAGATAAGTGTCAATTTTTTGTGCGATTTTAGAATCAAAAATGATAAAGAAGGTAAATATTCTTGTACACCACCAGTACCTGTACACTTGGAAATATGTCGTAGATAAAGTATAGTATAGAACTCGCTTATAATGAATGCTAATTATTACCTCGAATGATTACAACACTTCATTCTCGGTAATAATAGCATTCATTATAGACTCGTTGTATAATATACTATTATAGTATTGAGTAGTAATTGTTAATGTTCTGGAAATACGTACGCATATGATATTAATTTTCTGAAAAACACATGACTATTATGTCCATCTACTAAACACCCACACTCGCTAATGGATTACTTAGAAAATGTGTTCAACCTCTGAGCACTATAAATAAATTCTGAATACCTGCAACAAAATTTATGAAAAAGTACATTATGGACAATCTATCTTCTTGTTTTTCTTATGGTGAATAATACGGCCCGATAAGACGTCGAGGTCGACCCCGAATGTATCACTATCTTACTTTCCATCTCACTTCAAGAGTAGTTGATATTGCTAGATGCAGATGTCACTTGTGGTTTTTTTAAAATTTACTGCGCAGGTTTTGATGTCAACAAAAGTTTTTCAGTTTCACGTTTTTATTATTTCTGGATATTTTATTTTATATGTATGAAAAACATTGGTAAGTATTTGATTATGTTCTGAATTTTCATTTTAGCCAAATGTGTATTGTGTTGCGAAACTGGGCATGGTATCACAGCTCGTTATTTTCTACGAATCTTAAACTGAAATGAATTCCTTATTGTTGGCCTTAGTCTTATTACTATAAATATTATTGGATGGAATACATGCAACAAATTATGGCAATTTATAATAACAACAGTTTAAAAAAATGCATGCTAAATATTATCTCCTATTACGACATACGTAAGATCAAATAGTGAATAGAACATTCTCGTATTTATTTTTCGAAGGTAATTCGATGGTAATTATCAAATTTCAACCAGCTTTATTGATATATTTTATATAAACAATATCAGATAGTGTCTGTTATCTGACTTATGTGGTAAATTTCAATGAAAAATGTAATTTTGTGTTATATTGTACGAAATAATTATTAAATGAATTTTTTTTGTAAAGGTAGTACATATATTTTTTAAAATCATTTACTGTAGATGTAATCAATCAATTATCTTTTAATTTGTTGAATATAAAGATCGTTGTGTTAGCATTTTCAATATTGACTACGTGTAACAGCGACCAACTATTTATGTCTTGTAAAAGTTATTTCGAATTTGGCTTTTGATTTAAAATGTAATTTGATTTAATTTGAATATAAATGTTTTTAAATTATTTTGTGTTTTAATTAATAGTATCAAATATAAACAATGTAAGATTTAAGTCTCCCGCGCTTTAATTTTTGAAATTATAACTGCCTTCAGCGCCATTTGAATGTTTCATAAGATAAAGGTGGACTACTTGATGTTAAGAACTGAGCGGCCTATATTGTCTATGTAAATTATTTAAAACGTTGTTCGTCTACTATTCGTATCAATACGCAGTATACGCACGGAAAATCAAAAACCGGTTAATCGAAGTTCTTTGTCAAAACGGTTAACCGCAGCATGGTTAATTCGCACACGGATAACCTAGGTTATACTGTACGAACCAATAGAAATCACGGCAGGCGCAAAATTAATAGACGTCAACAAAATCCCCATAAATGCAATAAGTGTTATAACTTGGGTGCGTAACGCTACTACCTGTAAAGACATTAATGGAACATAGCATGCGTATTATTCTTCAAACTGCCTGGGATCCGTACATGGTAGCCCAGCCTCGGCTTTTCAATGTTTTCCCAACACTGTTTTAGTACTGGACAACCCAGACTGGGCCTTTCAATGCTTACCCAAGATTGGTTCAGTACCGGGTAGCCCAGCCTCGGCTTTTTAATGTTTGCCCAAGATTGGTTTTGTACAGGATATCCCTGCTTCGGATTTTGAACGTTTTTCCAAGATTGGTTCTGGATAAGGTAGCCCAGACTCGGCTTTTCGATGAAGGTCCAAGCTTAGGCCAAACATTCAAATGCCAAAACGTGGTGTTTTATATTATTATCAAGTTCAAGTCAAGTTGGATTGTCAACCATTTTCATTTGCTGAAGGCAGAAAGGGTGAACGAGCACAACGAGCAGAAAAAATAAAAATATATGGACATACAGAAATTAAATTTGTTACATTTATTTATTTCTATTTATATTATTGTTTTTAAACACAAATCGATTATTATTTACTAGGTATTACCCGGTATGCGTTGCTATGCTACTTAATTCATTGTATTTATTGAAGTACTTTTAGATACACAATATTTTTTGTTTCTAGCTGGTGCGTACACGAACAAATCAGAGGATTTTCCCATGCGAGATCAGGCCACATATGTACATACAACTGTTCATGGGAAAAGCATGGATTTTCTAATTTTAGTCCACACCCCTGTAGGGTTTGTCTCTGTGCTTTATTAATTGTCATTGAAAATGCTAGTCGAACAGGAAACTGTACCCGCTTGACTTCAAAAGGAATATCTGTCGGGATTATTGGTATACGTAGCAACAGTATATCTTCTCCTTTGAGTCTTGCGAGTCTAGTACCGTTGCAAAGTCTTGACGGAGTTATATTTCGAAGAATAATTATAGGTACGCCAATGTTCAATGTTAAAATGTGGGGCTGCATGCCTGGCTAATGGCAAATCAAGTGAATTTAGAAATTCAGTTGGACAATTGTTTTGTGAAACATTCAGCGGATTCATAATGTTGTATTTGTACACGCATATTGGTTTTTAAATTTAATTTCTGTACGTATTTCCATAAGAACTGATGATTTCCCTGGTGGAAATGAAAACTGGGAAAAACTCGAAATAATGCGGAATAAACACTTAAAAACTCTGATTTTCTCTGAAAAAGTCTGATCTTCTGTGAACAACTGGGAGTAGAGTAGAAAAAGGAAGAATACGGTAATAAAATGGGATCGCGCCAAAATTACTATTATTATTATTGTTATTGCTACTATTACCACTACTACTACTATTACTATCTATCGATCTATCTATTATTATTATTATTATTATTATCATCATCATCATCATCATCACCATTATTATTATTACTACTACTACTACTACTACTACTACTACTACTATGAAAACTGTTTTCATTGCCTAGCGGAACAAGGAATAAAAGTTTTTGCAGAGATTGTCAGTGATTTTTAGAGATCATTGAATTTTATTAAAATAAAAAGAGAAAAAAAAATCCGAGAACAATTGTTAGAATAAATTGTTTTGCGGATGGGCTTAGGTTTATTTAAATAATTATACGTTTTATTTTTTTTACGGTTGTAAATTAATATAAATTAATAATTTATTGAGAAAGTGTAATTTTTTTATAGGTATAAAACTGTATAGGTATTATTTATTATTTTCATGTTTTATTTTCAGGAAAGAAGAAAAATATTAAAAACTACTTATATTGTACATAGAGGCATACAAAAAATACACTATTTTCAATAATAAAAATGAATAATAATTAATAAAAATGGTAGTATAAACAATATCTAAACTAAACTAAACTAAATTATTGTCCATACATAAGTCTTTTTTTAGCGCTGGTGATCGCCCGCCCTAAATACATATTTAAATTGCGTAATTCGACATCAATTATGTCGCGCGAATAATTTCTTCTTTTTAAAAATTTGTCATAAAGACACAACAATGTTTCTTTTTTTGTTGGTGTTAATGTCTTTTTATTATTTGTGTTTTTTTGTTGGCGAAGTACTCTTGTCGAGAGTATTTCATGGCCCCACATCGCATGCGACATTATCTTTACAAATTTAGCTGGATTGGCAGCATTAAATGCCTCACGATATGCAAGGCTTTGTACATATAAATTGTTTCCAAGATGCACAGTACCACTCATTAAAGTAAATTCTGTGTTTTCAGAATATACTTGTGCTTGTTGTTGTTGTTGCTGCTGCTGCTGTTGTGGCGGTTGTTGTTGTTGCTGTTGTGGCGGTTGTTGTTGTCGCTGTTGTGGCGGTTGTTGTTGTTGCTGTGGCGGTTTTTGTTGTTGTTGCTGCTGTGGCGGTTAATGTAATTGTAGTTTCTGCAGTTGTAGTTGTCGTTGATGTTGTTGTAATTGCTGTTTTAGTGTTTCATTTTCATTTAATAGTTGTTTCATTGTTTTTTCACTATTTATTTCCTAAAAAAGTCAATGAATAAAATAAGAAACGCGCTTGCGATCAATAATTTCTTTTCTTTTTTTTACCTCATCATTAATTGCCATCCCGTTATCTTCAAGATTTGTATTACTGCCACTAGCAGTCATTTCCGATTTGTTGTTTCGTATTTCTGCATATGCTTTTAAAATTTCTTGAGATCTTTGTTTTTTAATTTGCGTTTCATTGTTTGCCTTAATCTATTAAAATAAAATAAAAATTAAATTGAATTGTATTTGTTGAGAAATAATTGTTTTTGTATTGTATGTAGTAACAAGTACTTACTTTTCTCTTTTATTTAGCTACGGCTATTAGAGTATCATCATCTTCTTCAGTAGAAGATTCTAACGAAGAGATATTTGCCTTGGGCCGGCGTATTCTTCCTGCAGGGTTTTTTAATTCCTCTTCTGAATCTAAAATTACACTTACATACTTAGAAAAATAATTTACCAATTATTTTGTATTCAGTTCTTACCTGCAGTTCTTAAAATTAAGCACTTGATTAGTTTTCCTGAATGCTCTAAGTGATACACTTTATTCTTTGTTAGTGCACAGTATTTATTAAAATCTGTTAAATTATTTGTTTTAACAATCAATTGTTTTTAATTGTGTGATTGAGTTTCAATAAGTGTGTATTCCATATCCATAACGCTGCTCGACCGATAGGTACTTACGTTACGAGAATTGTCGTGCTACTGACCCTACTGACTAGAGCTTTCGTAAATCACAATGGGTTATATACAACTACGATTTTCTAAGGGAAGTTGAACGATTACCATTCGTAACTATTCGGTAGTTTCAAAATTATGTGTATTAGAATATTTATGCATTTTTAAAATCTTGCCTTCTTTCTTTAGGGGCTATTTATAAATTTTTGAAAGTCTTATTTTTTAAGAAAACGTGTATAATAAACTCAAACATAAAACCAGATCTGAAAAGATTAGAAGGAAACTAAAGCATTAGGATATTACAACGTATTTTAATTAAAGTAGCTAACCTTCTCAAAAATTACCTGCAAGTTGACTTAATAAAATCCTATTGAATAAAAATTATGCCTAAGGCCCTCAAAATTCTTAACTTGTCCATTGTTTAGAATAATATGAAAATCATTAGATATAATAAAGAAGTTACAAATTTCAATACGTTACAAAAATTTCGGCAAAAATCAAGATTTTTTTTATTTTGGAAAACCAAAAATCCATATTCTCTAATATGGGATGATAATATTGATAATTATTTGAATATTACTCAAAGTCAAAAATCCCATAAATTTTATTTTTTATATTGGATTACATGTTTCGGGTAAATATCCATCATCAGATCCTTTTTTTATAATAATAATTAATATTATGAATATTTTTTAAAAGATAATCCAAATTATTAATTAAATATAGTTAACTTTCTTAAATTAATAAATGATATAAAAAAATAATTAAATAATAAGAGATAAAGTTGATTTTTTCGCAAAAATTAATTTAAGTTGATGTTTAAATTTTGAAAAATAAATTTATCATTTCATTATTATTATTATACAAAAAGGATCCGATGATGGGTATTTACCCGAAACATGTAATCCAATATAAAAAATAGAATTTATGGGATTTTTGACTTTGAGTAATATTCAAATAATTATCAAAAATCAAGATAATATTTATCTGATGACTCATCAGTGATGAGTCACAACAGGCTTAAATTGTATGACAAACTGTTTAGGTAAATTACTGTTAGAAACATTTACAACATACCCCTTTTGCGACAATTGGTAGGTAATATATTATAACAATATGGTAACGTATTTACGGAATTTTGAGCTTATTATTTTGTATAGAAAGGTATTATTTCACACAGGACCGAAGGATTTAGTGAAATCTAGTTAGTTTTATAACACCATATTGCTGTTTTGTTCGTATTGAAATTACTTATGTTTGTTTTCTAACTGTACAAGAGTCTCTTTTTTCCAAATATTTTTATCAGTTATTTCGCATTTTCGCTGTAAATCTTTCAAAAAATTAGAAAGCTTCGAAAATCTACATCAATTTATTGTTTGATAGTTTTGTCGGAGAAATAGTAAAAATTCGTGACAATACAATACAATAAATAAATAATCATGGATTTAGTTGTTGTTCATTAACTATTGTCGATTGTAAGGAATAGGAAATTGAATCTGTAAAGAATAACCATAGGAATTGTTTTAAATTATATCTAATTAATAATTTGTCTTTACTATATGGGATGTACAAAAATAGCGTTGTCCACCCTGTAAATATACTTTATTTTTTAATGTGTATATCGTAGGTACTGATTAATTTAGTGAATGCTCTTTCAATATTGAGCAGCCGATGGTACAATTATTTTTGATTGTAATCAAGGTAGTTCAATTCAAAATATGTTTCAAAAATTTCGGCAAAAATCAAGATAATATTTATCTGATGAGTCACAACAGGCTTGAATTGTATGACAAACTGTTTAGGTAAATTAATGTTTGAAACATTTACAACGTACCCCTTTTGCGACAATATATTTAACAATATGGTGACGTATTTACTCTTTTCTTCTTCTACATGCTTTTATGGTCGGTAATTTAGCATTTCCTCTGTAATTCTTTCGAAAAATTATAAATATACATCTGTTTATTACATAGAAATTCCAGCTTGAACGGTTTGTTAGAGAAATAGTAAATTATTTCTAACAATTGTTCAACACAATAAGGGTGATATTCTCTTTAAAGATTATGTTTTATAATTTGCTTACTTACAAAAATAGACAATTTCTAAAATTGGAGGATTGATAAATATCAATAAAAATAATACTTTTACATTTAAATTACTTGAAACAAAAACTAACATTAATTTGCCGAATCATTTCAAAAGTGCTTCATTATCAATGCTGGCTCTAGCCCTTTGTTATTAAAAGCAGTCAATTTTCTGGTGCCTCACGCTTAGTTAAAGTAATTTGAAATAAATAATTGTTTCAATAAGCAATCACGATTTTATTTCAGACTAAAATCACGGTAAACATGCATATTTATAGTTCTTTTATTATGCGAAAACTAAAATTTTGATTTCCTTAACATATAAAATAAAATCAAATGTTCAAAGAATTGTTTCGACAGTTAAAAACAACAAGACAACTATGCGAATCCAATGCATGACTATCGAGCGCAATGCAAGCAGCGTGTTTGATTGGTAAATTTACCTGGTATTTCTTACATTGTATCGTAATTAGAATATTTTAATTATGAACCAAGTTACAATACTAATTGTAAGTGAGAAAGGCACAACCAACTGCGATAGGGAATACCGTGGTACACCCTTTATGTATATGTAGGACTTACCATATCTTTCTACACTGACATTTGCTTACAGCAGTGAAGACATAAATTGCGATTGAACTTGCTTCTTTCATTATATTTGTTTTCGTATTATCGTTGTATTTCGAAGTGTGACAAGTGTTTTTTTCAAAACAACATTGTTATTTAAAAAAATAAAAAATCATGAATTCTAAGAAACGTCGAGGCCCATATAAATCGTATTTAGATCGTGACGCTAAAGGTGTAATTCCTCGTTCGACTTTTTATCGAAAATTAAAACAGTATCGTGAAACTGTAAGTATAAATTATTTTGTATTATTATTTATATGTTTGTCGTATTTCTGCTCAGATAATTTTCAACACTATTTCACAAACTTCAGTTAAGTCTAATGAACTAATAGAAATAATCGTTCCTATGATTATAAAAATCGTTTCTACGGCATACATAGGTATTTGTTTCTTAAAATTTAACAGGCGTTTGTGAAATCGACCCGTAATGTATCATTTGTTTCTTCATATGTTACAGTTAGCCAATGATAATATTGCAACTCCTACAATTGACAATACTGAATGTTCGATCGTTCCCCCTATGGCAATTGCTGAAAATGAGACTTCATCGATAGAGAATTTTAATCAAAATATTGTACAACAGCAGCCAGATTTATCGTTTTATGATGACCATGATGAAGAGCAAGAAATATGGTTTGATGTAAGTCTTATGTCTAATAATTATTCGAAAGGATTATCTTAATTTCTTCAATTTTTAACTTCCCCGACCAGAGGGTAGGGAAGTTATTAGTTTCGGACCAAAATTTCGAATTCGAGATTTCACCAGATCTTTACGTTTTGGGGTCCCCTGAACACGTTTTTGAAGTTTTTAGCATGATGTCCGTGTGTGTGTGTGTGTGTGTGTGTGTGTGCGTGTGTGTGTGTGTGTGTGTGTGTGTGTGTGTGTGTACGTGCGTCTGTCGTTTCTCCAACGATTACTCAAAAACGGCTTAACCGATTGCGTTCAAATTTGGCCAGCATCAACTATTCCGTGGACTTTCGAGTTGATTAGTTTTTGGTGCCAATCGGTGAACGGGGGTGGACGGGGGAGGGGGTTGATTGAAAAAAATGTAAGATAACGTATTAATTTGATATCACCAATCAAAAGGGCATGTGCTTTTATGTCAGAAATAATACCCATCATGTGCGATATTTTTCAATCTGGCGACTTATAATGATTAAATTAATTAGATGGACAGTGATTCTTTATTAATCAAGTATGTACGCAAGACAAAAGAATAAGACATTAATATATCAAATATAAATCAGGATTTACGGCCGTTGTCTAGCAACAAGACTGTTTCGTGAAAGATCGAGTAGGTGTAAATAATTGCGTTGTTTTTTTTAAAATTTCGGTGCTGATTTTGACATCTTTGGTTTTGTTAAAAGCTTTACTGGAATATTTGTTTAATCTTTTGTTGTGAATTTATTGTAATGGATAACATAATGAGTAATAATACTTTTACTATCCATAGAGGCAGTAAGTAAACTAAAGTTTTCTATTTGTTAAGAATAAAATAACAAAATAGTAAAGATGATTATTTCCATAATTGAAAAGAAAAAAAAATCTCCAAAGGCAGCAAGTACCCTATATAGCGAATTTTTTTATGTATCTACATACTGAAATAATAATTGCAAAACATTCTTATGATACTGACAATTAATATATTTTAATAACATTGAATCAACTAATAAATTCATTTCCCCGATGTTATTTTAATATTTATGATTTTTATTGAAAAATACTTTCAATCCACAAACAATAAGAAACACTAAAAAAAAAAAATAATAATGAAGTTTGTTGTTTGTCTAATACGTCTAATCAAGGCCTGCTTGATTTTTTCAAGCGAAATTCTCTAGCAGGCCTTGCGTCTAATATTAACTGTCAAAATTAGTTGCCCCCCCCGCGATATTCAATTTTTTTTCTAATATCAATAGTCAGAACATATAGCCACCTGAGATAATCGATTTTACTGCTTATACTCAAAAAAGAGATTTTTGCATTTTTCTTGCGAACCAACGAACCGATTTAGATGATTTTTTTCTGGGTCATAGAGAATGGTCGGCTCTACTGTTATTTTAATTTTCATCAAAATCTAAGCAAATGTAATATTGAAAATGATTTTTTTTAACATTTCTTCAGCTCTTATTCCAAAAGTGTTGGCCCTACCAGTCTGGCCAACGAACTCATCCAAGCTATCACAAAGACCGATTTTTGTACCAAGTTTCATTAAGATTGGTGTATTTTTACGGCAGTTATCGTGGATATACATATATATATATATATATACTAGCGGCCCGGTACGTGCTTCGCTACGTATATAGTGAAATAATACAAAAATTCTTTGGCGAAACGTTGGCATAATATATGATGATCTGACGCATTACTTGTAGATTTTTAGTCCGAATACCCATCAAAAAAGTTATCAAAGTTAACTTAATCCAAAACATTTGGATAAACAATATTTTTTGTTTTTCCATTTTGTGTGTGAATAAACAAACGGCTGGGGCTACCGACTCTGGAACAGGCAACATAAAGTTGGCCATGTGAAAAACATGATTCTTCCAAATTCACACCACAAACGTGAAGTGTTTGCCCTTGGGCCTTGTTGATGGACATCGCAAATGATAAACGAACAGGATATTGTAATCGTTTGAACTCGAATGGCATATCAGTCGGAATCATAGGGATACGCGGTATCAAACAAACTTCTCCTTTAGATTTACCAGTTAAGATCGTAGCTTCGATCAAATTTGACAATAAGTTTTTCACTGCCAATCTGGTGCCATTACAGAGTTTTGGTGGATTAATATTTCGCAATAATATAATTAAAGAACCAACTTTCAGATTTAAGCAGTGCGGTGGTATACCAGCCGGTTCTAATGAATTTAAAAATTCAACTGGAAAATTCAATGCCTCATCTTGATTCATAGCACTGTCAATTGATTTATATGTCGTGACTACACCTGGCAGTTTCTCTTGAATTTGGAAATTAATAGCATTGATATGAATGTTCTTTGGTGCTAAAATGGCGCGTTCTCTCAACCAATCATGATTTCTATAATTCTGAAGAATATTCGGAAAAACACATTCAATCAATTCATCTATCGATTGCACAATAGTACAAAAATTGTTCGGTATAGCGATCAATCCATTGGTCCTGTCGATTTGTATTTTGCCATCACCAATTTCTAACAATTGTTTTGAAAACTCATGGGCAGCCGGATCATTTTGTAGGTGAATACGCATATTAATGTTTAGTGTCAATTTTTGTACATATCTCCAAAGAACTGATGACTTCAAACAGGCATTTATTTCATCAGCAGGAGTTGATCGAGGAATGACAGGCAATGTTTGACGAAAATCCCCTGACAGTAATATCAAAGCGCCACCAAAAAGCTGTTGTTTACCACGTAAATCTTGCATTGTTCGATTAAATGCTTCTAGTGATTTTTTATTCGCCATTGTACACTCATCCCATAAAATAATTGATGTTAATCGCAGAACTTTTGCCATAGCAGAATTTCTCGAAATATTGCAAATTGGAGTTTCAATCATCTGTACATTCAATGGCAATTTTAATGCAGAGTGTGCGGTTCGACCACCTTCTAATAATGTAGCAGCAATTCCCGAAGATGCAAGTGCCAATGCAATTTTCTGTTCCGATCGAATAGTTGCTAAAATCAATGATATAACGAACGTTTTGCCTGTACCACCAGGTGCATCCAAGAAATATAATCCACCTGAATTATTGGAAACGGCTTGCATGATTATGTCATATACATGTTTTTGCTGAATATTCAATTTGGTAATATTCGATTGTACAAATAAACGCAAATCATTAGAATTAAATTCCTGCTCACGTTGCAATTCTCGATCAAACAAATCATGCATCTCACGATTTGGTGCGGTCATACCCAATTGTTCTAATGCTTTATTTGCAATTGTTAGACACATATCTTCAATTATTATCAAAGCTTCGTTGTACATTTCCAAGGTAATCAACAAATCCGGATTTCTTTCATGATGACGCATACGAACTAAAATATCTTCTGCCATATAATATTTATATTTGTTCCATAATTCAAGTGGATTTGATGGCATACATGTTGATAATATAATGGCAAATAGCATTCGTATTTGATGTGGATGAGCTGAAGTAGATGCATCATGAAGTGTTGAATCCCAATGTGCATCATCCTCCAACAAATGCAAGAGTTGACATGCTTCACGATATGTTTGACACAAATGACCATTGACTGTTCTCAATTCTTCAAATGATTTTGGGCCATTGACGTTAACTAATAACAATCGCAAATAAAAACACTCGGCATTGTTTGGATGTACTGTATATATTCTCCCAATTGCGTCTGTTTGGAAAATGCCTGGATGCCCATCGACTGCTGTTCCTTGTTTACGTCTTTGGAATTTTTTCGAAGACACATTCCATGTGTAATACTGAGGCACTTCAGAATATAACAAATTCATTGCAAATGTATCAGTTTCGCATAATTTGAAAAAAGCTGTTAACGTAGTTGCTGGTGGTTGTGCTGCTCTTTCCAATATATTTGATTCATTAAAATAAACACGTTGGCCATTCTCAAGATGCACAGCCAAGTGAACAACCATAGGATGTCTTTCGTGCATTGGAAACGACAGAATCCTCCAGACAGCTTCATTACTACTAATATAGCGCCCCATTTGATACTGTGTAATTTCATCATTTCTATTATCACCAGCAACACCGAAAACAGCCATATCGCTCCCTTTATTTACATACTTGCAAATATATTTAATGGATTTGACTGAATTACAATACTCCGCATTTATATGAGCATTGAATATTTTCGATAATAATGGACAATACGGAACTATCCAACGATTATCAACTTCAACGTCCTGGTTACGCATCCTAATGATTGCAGTTTTTCCATTATCGTTAGGTGATCTACGTCGATACAACGGATATCCGTCATTGCCCGTTATTGTGTCTGAAGTCAATTGCCTTGGGTATCGTTTCGAACACTTTCCATCAATCATACATGGCGAATTCATATTTAGTTCACCACACGGACCATGTATCATGTTTTTAACGACAACGTGAAATAACTCTGGATCAACAGTTTGATCGGGAATTTCAGCTGATATAACGTTATCGATTTGATCCGGAGTTATCTTATGTACCAGCCAAATTAATATATGTGCATGCGGCAATCCTCTTTTTTGCCATTCAATGGAGTACATATGGCAACGCACCTCTCCAAATACACATAATTTTACAATTAAATCCATAAGTGCTTTCAATTTTTGTCGAAAAACACGTGCTGTAATGTCATGACGATCAGTTGTCAACTGTTCTTCAAATAAATTGTTTTTAATATCATCCCACTGCGGATTACACGTAAATGTAATGAACAGATCCGGTCGACCATATTTTCGTACATAAGACATTGCGTCTTGTGCATATTCGTTCATATGCCGTGGGCTACCAATAAACGAAGATGGCAATATAGTCAATCGCCCGATGTCATTTACATTAGCATCATTCGCTATCGCATCTTGCAAATGAATATATTCTTCGGATCTTAATTTTGCTTGGTTGAAACGAATAAAATTAAGACGTTCAGTTTCTATTTTGGCATACATATCAACGATGTACTGATGATATAGTTTACCACATCTCAAGATATAATTTTGTGCTTGTGGACGAACCATCAATCGATACGAATAAAAATTCATGGCACTAACTTTTTTCTGTATATGTAGACCTGAAAATAAATGCAAAATGTGACTTTGGAAAATTATACAAATAAAAATGCCAACACACAGAAAATAGGATAATTATTTACCGGTTTGTGGATCAGTCATTGGTATATTGATATGGTAGCCATCGTCACCTTTCCAATGCAATATTGGGTATTGTAATGCATCATAACTACGATGAAGTTCCGAAACACGTTGCAATTCCTCACTTCTGCGATGAAGTACAATATCACGGGATTGAAACTGATCACCAACAATTACAATTGCAACCTCATCAATTGTCGGTGCATTGAATCGCCTGGCATGCTCTCCAAAAGGTGTTCTATCACTCCTTATTACGATTTTGTGATTATCAGATGGCATACGATCGAGAGCAATTTTAAACAATTGAACTAATGCGTTATGCTGATGGAAAAACCATTGTAGCTCACGAATAATTTCTCGTCTTGTATTAGAAATAATTGCACAACGTTGATCCAATTCACGATTTTCATCACCAATAAAATAAATTTGCAAAAATTGATGATCAGCGTCGGGGTACGGCAATAACGAACCAACTTGATGATAAATCTGGCCCTGAATCTGTAACATGTATGCAATCTTAGGTTGTTGAATAATAATTTTTAAAACTATCGAATACTTTATGATTAAGATTGATATAAACATGGGACAATCCAGTTGAAGTATTTACCTTAAACGTCGGCATGAAGTTATCTCTAATAATTTTAGTAGCACCAAAAGAAGTCATTTGAAATGCCGAATTGTATTGTAGAATATGACTCAAAAAATGCTTCGATGTTTGAGATGTCCCAAATATTAATGAATATAATGGTTCGGGTGGAATTTCTAATGCTGGCAATCTAACTTTGCCATTAGCACAACACATGCCGGGCATTTCACCTGAAAATTTTACCGCATCACAGTGTGGACATATTACGTCCATCATTCCAATGTATCCGTACATACTATAATCAATCTGACTGTTGTAATTGAAAGCGGCACACATCGTTGTAGCCAAAGTAGCACGACGTATTCGTGATCGCCGTGTAAGATTCAGTACAGGTACAGGGTCAGCAGATCTATTTCGTGCATTACGTTCACGCTGCGATGCATTAGCTTGTGTGCGTTCATCTGCAGTCTGTGATCGTCTTTGTGATGTCACATAATTTGTATTACGCGTTCGCCGACCTATATTTGCTCGTCTGGCTCGAGGCATTTATCCACCTATATAACTGCATACGTTGTCAGTGTATAAAAAAAATGTCAATAAAATAATCCAATACAAAATAATAAAATACCCGTATGCACACTAATATGTTTTTTCAAATAAAGAAACACACATACATGTAATCACTTCAACAGTTCAAAACCTACCGTTTGTGTAAATGCGTTAACGTTAAATTGTCAAATTTGACAATTTAATTCAAATAAAGCCTGCTAACTACATGAAACACCGACAGCGCACAAAAAACTGAAAAGTACACACTACTTTTAGGCTCAAATCACAATGCCGAAGAAATTTCTTAGCTTTGACTCGTTCACTATCAACGGATACTGAACTTTATTCCCAACTCATTAAAGTACTCATTTGTTTTGAAAATACGAAAACAACTGCAGTTTTCGCCGGCGTACGCCAAAACAAAAGAAACAATAAAGTACCTACTAAGTTTTTATTTCTACTTTTAATTTGACAGCACAATTTTTGTTACAAAAAATGTGATAAATGAAGAATCACTTGGCCGATTTTGTGCAAACTTCACATAAACCATCTACTAAATAGTCCGAACAAACCCTGAAAATTTGGTTTGGATAGGTGAGCCCGTTCTTGAGTTATAAAGTGACAACGAAAAATGCCACTTATTTTTATATATTAAGATATATATATATATATATATATATATATATATATATATATATATATATATATATATATATATATATAAAAAAATTTTAACGAACGGTGGATATGGGTTCCTGAGGTTCCAAAACGAACTTCTGTGCAAAAATTTTTCGGAAATTCAAAAGTGAGGATCTCGTCATTAGCTAATTTTTTTAAAAAAAATTCGCTAAAAAATAAAGTTATTCTGGCGAGAATTGAACCCCGTAGCAAACAGATGTCAGGCGAGAGCGCAACCACTGTGCTTTTCGCAGAAATTTGACAATTTTCTTTTGATCGTAGAAAAATTTTTTTCTAATTAATGATTCACTACTGGGACTGATCAGTCGGGGAAGTTGCTAGGCCGGGTCTTCGATTCGGCCCCTTTTCCAACTCGTTTTTTTACTATTTTTACAGGCTGAAGAATTGTCAAATCCGTCTGGAGGCTTCAATGATGAATATAACAAGGTATGCTGAATTTCTTAGGAAATATAAATACAATTACATATAAATACAAACGGTATACCGTTTAATTGTATAATAAATGCACAGTGAGTTAAAACCAATGATAAAATAAATTAGATATCTAGTTAAGTCAATCATTCGTATATCTATTTTCTAAATAGATATAAGATATTATTAATATTATAAATGTGAAAATTAAAAATGTTTGTGCTTCAACCACGCTTAAACAGCTACATATACGGATTCTAATGAAATTTGGTAAAGAGATTGATTATATCGTGGAATAGGATATAATAATAATAAATATAATATTTAATAATATATTTAATACTTTTTATATTTAATTTAATACAAGGTAATCTGTGGCAGAACTAAGAAATTTTAAAAACAATTTATTGATCAATAATTATTTTTAGAATTATTATCGATTCGGCGTGCGAAATTTTCCAATCTTCAAACAACGATTTTTCGCTTATTTTTTAAGATATTTGTGAAATTTAAACGTGCGTTGGATAGAGCATTTCAAGGTGTAGGCCTTGAAGCTTTCCATTTAAGAAAAATTTGATAAAATTCAGAACGACAAAAAAAATGTTGGACTATGTTTTTTCGTACATTTTCCTTCATAATTGGCTAAAACTTAGTCAATATTATTGATTTTAAATATCTACTGAGTGATTTAGATGGAAAATTTGGAGATTTTTCCAAATCTTCAAGAATATTTCCGATACGCTTGTTAATTTTCCCTCAGCTGGAGAAAATTTGGAAAACTCTTTTAATTTGCTCTCTAAATAAACCGAAAAATGAATTAAAATCAATAATATTGGCTATATTTTAGGCAGTTACGAAGGAAAATATACGTTCTTAAACAGTACGCTTCAGGAGATGCATCTTTGAATACTCTATCGAACGCATTTTTACTTTTCCCAATATCTTAAAAAATAAGGGAAATAACGATGTTTGAAAATTGATAAATTTTCGTACGCCATAGTACATTATAGCAATTAGAAAATGAACAAAACTATACCACAGATAATCTAATTAAACGATGAATGGAGATACTGGTTTATAAATATAAATAACGCTGTTAATTTTCAGTTACGTATACAAGCGTAATTGAAAATTTCAATAGTAAATAATTACTAAAGTAAAAATCAGATAGGTACGTGGAATTAAATGATCACTTGCTTTATCTTTTTTTGCAGTGTCAGTATAACGAAAGCTATACTGATATTTATCGGCAAACTCTTTGTAAATGCACATCTGTAACACGAGGAGAAGCATTATTGATGACTCTTTTGTTAGGAATTGAAGAATCCCTAACATGGAAATCAATTACATCTATATTGTCCTTAATTAACACACTGTTTAACAGTAATGTGGTTCCTGATACAAAGTATCACTTATTTAAAACGCTACATGCGAGTCAAGAAGTCATTTCTTATCACGTATTTTGTGATGATTGTTTTTATTATTTTGTGAGAGGTACAAATTTGATTAGTTAAGTAATTTTGAGGTTATATTGAAAAAACACTTTTTTCGATATTTTTCGACAACGAGACCTCGTGAAAGAATCAACCGATTTTGATCGTTTAAACGGCATTCGACGTCATTAGTTAAGGTTAAGAGCTGATTAGATTATGGGATTGATCGGTACGGCAGCTTAATAGTTACTTTGAAAAAACATGATTTTAACAAAAGAAATTTTTCGGTTTTTTTGGAATTTCTCAAAATCTGTCGGGCCGAATCGGTTCAAACTTACAAGAAATCTAAGTTTGGTGGAACCCCTTCGAATGCCGTGAAGAGCGTTTCAATACGTCAATCCGTGCAAAAGTTATGAGCTGCTTACATAGTCTTACCATACACACACAGCCATACAGACACCCTCGCAAAAATAGTCAAAATAACTTCCTAAGGTCCCAAAACGGCAAGATCTGCTGGAAATTCAATTTTCGAAAATCGGGATATAACCAATAACTTCCCGAAATTTTGAAAATTTTCAATTTTCTTAGCGGGAAGTTAAAAGTAGTGTTTTTTTTCTTCATTTAAATCAAGTGTAACTCCACATAAGTAATTCATTTGTTAAAATGAGTACCTACAACTTCATACTATTTCAATAATTATAGAACTTCTATTCCTAAATGCTAACCTGCATGTTAAGTCCGATTTTAAGAAGGTAAAATTGTTAGAACTGTTTACCATTTCGTGAAGTTATCAAAAACAAAATAGTCTGAATAATTATCGAAAATAAAGAATCTTCCATTATCAAATCGTTGAAACAGGTCTAATATTTATGGTATTCTCGACCATCTTTTCTTGATTATTCGTTTCTAAAATTGTTCCTTAATATTCATTATCTAGAAATAAGCATAAATGATACGAAATTAATAAATGAATAAATTCAATTTTTGTTTATACCTGGCTTTAAGTTTGTAAACGTAAACATTGTTGAAAATAATGGCTTTGTTTTTTTATTGTAAAAAATATTTTGAGAAAATCGTCGATAATTTTCAACATAACATAAATAACAACATTTCATGCTTTGTTTCTTTATTAACTATATTAACACATCGATTTCTTTGAAAAATTGAACATGTTAAGATCGAATACATAACCTCACTTATGCATTTTACTTTGTTGTCAGATGTACTAGATGTAGCCTTCGCCGATCATTGTTGCTAATATAAGAAATCAATTAAAAATTACTTTAAATAGAAGTAATAGAATGAAAGTTAATTAAAATTACAACAATTAGCAATAATACACTTAATTTATGGAGAATTGTTGCATAATTTTCAAAAAACTGTGAAAAATGTGTAACATTGACAGTGTTAATATTTTAAGACAAGCCCACCGATACATTAGCTGGCTTTACACGGACGTTCTTAACCGCGTGATTGAGTCGCGCGCGAAAAGGGACACGCCAGAGCCACACGAAAATGGACGCGCAATCCCGCACGAAAAAAACATGCCCACGAAGAGAACATCCGCGCCATTCTACACGACACTCCTGATGGCACGAAAGAGCGCATGTGCAAATGACAAAACCGGCCTTTCCCGCGTGCAACTGGCGTGGAGTCTGGCATTTTAAAAAAAGTGGCATTTACACATGCATGAACAGAACCGCGTGATTTTACAAAAGCACACGCCAAAGGAAGTTTATTTGTAAGCAGACTTCATTTATACAAAGTTTGGAATTTTTAAAATAGTGGAATGCAAATGAACGACAGGAAAAGTGTAATAAAGCTCTCCCGTTTATGATTTTTACAGATAACAATTATTTCAGGTACCTTGCCCCTTTTTATGAAATATCGTTTGTTAGAATTTACCGAGAAGCCGACTGTCTCATATACAATTTTTGGAAATGAAATATGTAAAATTTGTCAATTTTAAACGTAAATGTTCATAAAACAGGACCGTATTGACAAAGAATAGGTACCTACATTTATAATAATAGTATATTAATTTAATTTGAACTGAATACCTACATATAAATTAATGATTTTCTGTGACAATATTAATATGAACTTAACTTTCAATTACATCAACATTAAATTTTTGAAATTACTGGATTGTGTTAAATTATTAATGTGCAACATGCGGGCTCAAATTTGGTTCGAACTGTAATGACAGTGACTAACAACAGCAATGAAATATGTAATTTGCAAGTGTTTGCCAGATGTAGAGTTTTTTTCTAATACAGGTAGTTGTAGTTGATGGAAGACTGGCCAGATTTTGGTTGTTTAAAATAAATAACCCCCCCACAACTACCTGTACTAGAAAAAGAAACTATATCTCTAGGTACATTTGACAAGCACTTGCAAGTTACATATTTCATTGTTAATCGGTTGTCGTTGTACTTCAGTTTGTCAGTTGTACTTTAACATTATCCCATTATATCAAGTGCATTTTATTTAAAAAATGGCTGATGGACGTTGTTGGACGAAAGAGTTAGTAACAGAATTTATTTCTGTTTATCGTGAATTTCCATGTTTATGGAAAATCAAAAGGAAGGAATACTGTAATAGGAACCTGAAGAACCAGGCCTATGATAAGTTAGTGGAACTCTGTAGGCCGGCTATTCCTGATATTAATAGAGATGGTGTAGTCAAGAAAATACAAAGCTTAAGAGGTTCTTTCCGGAAAGAATTGAAAAAAATGCAGAAAAGTAAAAGAACAGGAGCAAGTCAAGAAGACGTTTATCAACCAACTTTATGGTATTTTGACTTGCTCCTGTTTACCCAAGACCAAGAGGTTGCCACGTATAGTCTTTCCTCAATGGAGGAAGTATCGTACATAGAAAATGAGTACCAGGAGAGTGAAAGTAGATTGGAGGAAACAATAGAGCAGGTAATTATATTTCAATAGACATCCGTTTTTAAAATTTATTTATTTTTATAAAAATAAATATTCTTATGCTCTCCCTTGAGTTAACATTTGCTGTTGCCAAGCAACACTTCCTTCTGGCGAATTATAATATCTTTTGTAAACCTCCCTGTTGATTCTGGCATCCATATTTGAACTTCTTTGAGATGAACTCTGTAAATCAACTAACTGCGTTCCATCAGCCCGCCATTCACCATCGTGTGCAACTCCAGTTAGAGGATCCTCTCGATCTACCGCTGTTGCTGTTATGTACCCAGTTGATCGCCTGCGTAAAAAGTTATGCAAGACACACACAGCTAGAGCAGCATAACATATATTCTGATGTTTCATTGAAATGGCTCTTTGTAATATTCGAAATCGCGTTGCAATTATACCGAAAGCATTCTCCACAACGTTTCGTGCACGACACAATCTATAGTTGTACACCCTTTCTTCATTATCCAGTTCTCTTTGGGCATACGGTTTTAAAATATGTTTATTCAGGGCAAATGCCTCATCGGCCACAAAGACAAAATTTAAATTGTGACGCGTTTCTGTATTTTTGGGCAAATTCAACTGATTACTTTTCAGTTTTTGCCACAAATCAGATTGTTCAAAAACACCCCCATCTGAAAGTCTCCCATTTTTCCCAACATCAACGTAGAGGAATTCATAATTGGCATCCACCAATGCTAGTAGCACAATACTATAAAAATTCTTATAATTATAATATGTGGCTCCTGAATTCGCTGGTGGTATAATCCTAATATGTTTGCCATCTAATGCCCCTCCGCAGTTAATAAATTGCCACCGACTTTGAAATACTTCTGCAATCGATAACCATTCTTCTGTTGTTGTCGGAAACTGAAAAATATACATGTGTTTAGTATGATTATTTTGTATTATCATATTTGGATTTTAAAGCATGGTATAATTTCAGCACGATGTAACCGAAGCCGTTGCTAGCACTAGCACCCGAACAAACACACCTTTATCTCGCGCAAACAAAAGGAAGCGAAACAACGACGTCGAAAATAGATTTCTCGAGGCCTGTACAACGGCGCTAGGTGCACAAAAAAGAGAAATAGGAGAACACGAAGCCCTCGGAATCTCTATAGGAAAAAAGCTAGAGAGGATGGATCCCGTTCAGGTATTGCATGCCGAACGGTTAATTAGTATGACTCTACATCGGGGGCTGTGTAATACTCTAAGTGAACAGACAATCCTCTGTGACATTCACAACACATCAATATAAGTGACTTTTTAGTTTAATTTTTTTAGTCGTCAATTTTTTAGTTAATCTTTGTTCTGCTTTAGTTATCGATATCTTTGTTTCATCAATAAATACTTTTCTAACGAAATTCTATTAGCAATATACCATTAAAATTTATTAATTTATTGCATTTTGCAATCCGATGTATATATACCTACACTTACTTTCATATAGTCTTTCCTCAATTCTTCAAATATTATTCGGCAAGTCTGCGGAATTAAAATGCTAAGAGCAGAAGACGAAATTCCAGTAGTGTATTTTAAATCCTCATATGTACTCCCTGTAGCTAGGAATCTTAATGTAGCAACCAACTTTTCTTCTGGACTTAAAGCTCTTCTCATTACTGTATCTTGTTTACGTAATCTATCTTTCACCATATCCAATAGCATGTCAAATGAAGCGCTATCCATACGCAAATAATTTTTAAAATCCTGTGGAAAATTTTCACGCAATTCCTTTACCAACGGTAAATGTCCAAAGCGGCTCCTATAAAAAAATCGTGTATCTTGAGGATTGAGTACTATTAAATACATATTTAGGTATTAATTGAAAAATTGCAACAAAATTCTCAAAGTTTAACTCCCAAAAAATTATAAGTTTCAGATCACATATGTTTCGGGATATTAATTCTCATCATCAGATCGTCATAATTAAAAAATTAGATAATTTTAAAAAAATTTGTCAAAAAAATTGAATAAGAGATAACTTAAGTAGAATAGCAATGTATGTTTTGGCTCACATTTTCGAATTAATTCCGCTAGATGGCGCCACTCTGAGGTTGTCAAATTGGTTGCCTACCCTACTATTGAGGTTGTCAGATTGGTTGCCTATATTTTTGGGGCGTTGTCACATCAGTTTTGCCAACCTTATTCTAGGGATTTTTTTGTGTAACCGGCAGTTGCCTAACCTGATAGAAGTGGGGGTGCAGCCACGTGCGAAAAACCGAATGGGCCTATGGGGGAAGGGGGAGGGGTTGCTATGATGTGATTACAGGATGTTTTTTTAGATTTAATTCTAGTTTGTTTTTTTAATTCTTAAGGTTTTTTGTTTTTTTGTTTACACAGATAGGATGGTGGTTTTTTTTTTTATAATTTTGAGACGTTTCTTTTTTTAATAATTTTCAGGGATTTTTTTGATACAGTATAAATTTTTTTATTTATAAGAACGGATTAAATAATTGTTCTACATAGTAATAATAATAATAATAATAATAATAATAATAATAATAATAATAATAATAATAATAATAATAATAATAATAATAATAATAATAATAATAATAATAATAATAATAATAATAATAATAATAATAATAATAATAATAATAATAATAATAATAATAATAATAATAATAATAATAATAATAATAATAATAATAATAATAATAATAATAATAATAATAATAATAATAATAATAATAATAATAATAATAATAATAATAATAATAATAATAATAATAATAATAATAATAATAATAATAATAATAATAATAATAATAATAATAATAATAATAATAATAATAATAATAATAATAATAATAATAATAATAATAATAATAATAATAATAATAATAATAATAATAATAATAATAATAATAATAATAATAATAATAATAATAATAATAATAATAATAATAATAATAATAATAATAATAATAATAATAATAATAATAATAATAATAATAATAATAATAATAATAATAATAATAATAATAATAATAATAATAATAATAATAATAATAATAATAATAATAATAATAATAATAATAATAATAATAATAATAATAATAATAATAATAATAATAATAATAATAATAATAATAATAATAATAATAATAATAATAATAATAATAATAATAATAATAATAATAATAATAATAATAATAATAATAATAATAATAATAATAATAATAATAATAATAATAATAATAATAATAATAATAATAATAATAATAATAATAATAATAATAATAATAATAATAATAATAATAATAATAATAATAATAATAATAATAATAATAATAATAATAATAATAATAATAATAATAATAATAATAATAATAATAATAATAATAATAATAATAATAATAATAATAATAATAATAATAATAATAATAATAATAATAATAATAATAATAATAATAATAATAATAATAATAATAATAATAATAATAATAATAATAATAATAATAATAATAATAATAATAATAATAATAATAATAATAATAATAATAATAATAATAATAATAATAATAATAATAATAATAATAATAATAATAATAATAATAATAATAATAATAATAATAATAATAATAATAATAATAATAATAATAATAATAATAATAATAATAATAATAATAATAATAATAATAATAATAATAATAATAATAATAATAATTTGAAGGCTGCTGTAGTTATAAATTTTCAAAAATGTTTTTTATAGTTCTTGCCTTTTTGTTTCTTCATTTGTCTTAGAAATGGTGGTGGTGGTGTGCGTCTGTAAAAACAATATAATGTATAATATTTAATGATATGTAAAAAAACTTTTACTTACAATCGATCCAAATGTTTTTTTCTTTCTTGTGGCTCATCTTCATTATCATTTTCAAAAATTTTTCTTTTTAAACTTCTTGTTTGTTTTTTAATTATTTGTGTTGGGGGTAATGGTGTACGTCTGTAAGTTTTTTATTATTTACGGATATGAGAAAAATGACTTTGTACTTACAATGTATCAGTTTCATCATCATCAGAAGAAGAATCTTCTTTTTCTTCTTCTTCTTGTTCCTCCACTTCTTTTTCTTCATCTTCTTCTTCTTCGTCTTCTACTTCTTCTATTTCCCTAGTTTTTTTATTTTGTTTATTTTTCCGTGGAACTAGAGATGATAATGATGATGATGGAATTAATGTTCTAAGAGTATAATTAAAAAAGAAAAAAATGAGATAACATATAAATCAAAAAATAATAGATGTATTATTAATGTATTTCTACTTACAATTGTTTAGAATCTTTTTTATTGTCCCTAAACACAAATTCAATTTTATTTATTGTGAACCCATTTTGTTTTTTGGTGCCCTTGTAAAGAAATGCATATTTTTCATTTGATAAGGTAGATAAATCTTCTTCATTGAGAGCAATTGCCAATCTTTTTGGTAAAAATATTTTACCTTTTTTTATAAATGCGAGTAGATACTTTCCATATTTTGGATTTACTTTTCGAATATTGTTAATATTATATTTAGTATTTATTTTTAAATCACTGTAAGTTAAAAGGGCTGGTTCAACTACTTCACCTAAACCAATTTGATTAGCTTTATTTATAAATGTAGGTAAACTCATTTTATCTTCAATTTTATTCACTGATGCAAATCACAGAATTAAACAAATTGAACTAAATAAGGAAACTTATAAACAATTAATTGAAAAAGCAACAACGTGTATTCACTACAAGAGCTATTAGACGAATGAATCATTCTTTATTCAATTTTCTATATAAATTCGCAACCTTCTATCAGTGGCGTGTTAGTATTATTTAAAAATGAATTTTAGGGCCTCATTTTTGTAGTATTTTATCATGAGAGTAGAGATATGTATAGGGAAACACAAATAGAGATTCTAGTCAATTATATAATTTACTTACAGTATGATACACCACTGTCATTATTAACACGTCATACATTATTTAAAAAGATGTTTAGTCTACGTTTTATAAGAACAACTATTGAATGTTAAGTAAACAATAACAACCACAACAATAACAACAACAACAACAACAACATCATCCACGTCTTACCAGTATTTAATCTATATACAGGATGTAGTTAACAAACTGAGCCGTTTTGACTTCGTTTTAGTTATAAGAAAAAAGTCAAAATTTTGTTGATCTCTCTCTCTTCCATGCAGGAATAATGAGATTTTGTACTTAAAAGGTAATTTAGTTACACCCTATATAATAGAAGATGTTATTTATTTTCATAATTAATCTGCAAGAATACAAGACAAAAATTGTTTATTTTATTAAAAACCAAATTGAAGGATGAATAATCAACATCTATTGCGTTTTTTTTGATATACAATACATATAAACTGTATTAAAGTGATTTCAATATTTTTACAAAAACTTTCCATTGTTAGTTTATTATTATTATAAATCATTTACTCTAAAATGATCCCATGGCAATGTCTCAAATGATGTTTTAAAAATTTTTCTTTTATTATCGTATGCATCAAGCGCCATTTTTCTCTGTGTGTAACTGTATACATTATGTTGTCTTGATTTGATTAGATTTTGATCAATGATTTTATTTGTAAAGTTATTTAGACACTCTAAGTAGTCATTAAATGAAATTTCACTATTAATAATGGATTTTTTCACACCTTTAGCCTTTTTTACATCATCACAATCATTTACTTTAATTGTATACATTTTAGATCGTAAACCAATAAAATGAGTCATAATTTTCCCACAATTTTCATCTTTCATTAATCCCAACACTTTTTTATTAACTCTTGGAATAGAATAAATGTTATTTTCTTCATAGTCACTTGTATCAAAGTATGTAGCACAATCTCCGCGAATTATGTTATAAATGTCTTCACAATGAATTTTATAAATTAATGAGTCTGTGTCTGTATAACAAATTCTACAATCTTCACAATTAAATTGTTGTAACATATAATCATAATGGAAACTATAAATTGTAGTTTTTGCTATATCTAGAATACACATACCAACATAAATCGGTTTGTTGAAACGTATTTTAAGTTTGTTTAGTTCAATTGCCACACAATTTTCATCGAAAATAACACAATTTTTAAATTCCGGTCTTGAAATTAATGCTTCTGCACCATATCTACCTCGCCACTTTGTAACCAATTTAATATTAGAATGTTTTCTAATGTTTTCAATTGTTTTTCCAAATACAGCATTATTCATTAATTTAAATAAGTTCTTTTCAAAATCATTTTTTGCAGTTGCTCTTAATTGTGTATTTAAATCTATATATGACTTTAACCATGGAGACTGTGCAAAACTTAACACTCTATGAATTTTTTTCAATATTAATCCATGGCTTAGAACTTGTTTTAAGTTTCTATAATAAATAATATATTTTTGCTTATCATAAAGTGTTGCCATCAACTTGATTTCTTTACTGTTGGGTGCGGTTGAATGTTCTGGACAAAATGGTAGATCCATGTAAACGTTAATATGTAAACGTTAATGGAAATTTTATTTTGTTTTTCGAAACGTGGTATTTGTTTAATAGTCATTGGAAAATGTATATCAGTTAAATTCAAAACTTCCGAATAATGTGGATACGATGAGGTTCTGTCAGCATTTTTCTTAGCCGGAAACAATGATGAAACTACTGCCCAGGCAAAACACGCATTATCACTATTTTTTACATTAAAGCAAGCTTTCTGATTTTTAATTTGAAGTGGCAAGTCAATATATAATGATGCAACTAAAGGTGTATATTTATTTATATTAACCTGAAGATTTAAAAATTTTATCAGCGCCCACCCACTATCACGCTCTTGAAACTCTTCTAATTGTACTAAAATAGGTTGCTGAACATTTTCAGTGAACCATTCTTGCAAATCAGTAGTTCTCTGGACTACCTTATTTGGTGTGTTGAAATATTTCAACTCCTTTTTTTCACTATTGTTTTAGCGAATTTTTTTAAAAAAAATTAGCTAATGACGAGATCCTCACTTTTGAATTTCCGAAAAATTTTTGCACAGAAGTTCGTTTTGGGACCTAAGGAACCCATATCCACCGTTCGTTAAAATTTTTATATATATATATATATATATATGTATACCCACGATAACTGCCGTAAAAATAGTCCAATCTGAATGAAACTTGGTACAAAAATCGGTCTTTGTGATAGCTTGGATGAGTTCGTTGGCCAGACTGGTAGGGCCAACACTTTTGGAATAAGAGCTGAAGAAATGTTAAAAAAAATCATTTTCAATATTACATTTGCTTAGATTTTGATGAAAATTAAAATAACAGTAGAGCTGACCATTCTCTATGACCCAGAAAAAAAATCATCAAAATCGGTTCGTTGGTTCGCAAGAAAAATGCAAAAATCTCTTTTTTGAGTATAAGCAGTAAAATCGATTATCTCAGGTGGCTATATGTTCTCTGACTATTGATATTAGAAAAAAAATTGAATATCGCGGGGGGGCAACTAATTTTGACAGTTAATATTAGACGCAAGGCCTGCTAGAGAATTTCGCTTGAAAAAATCAAGCAGGCCTTGATTAGACGTATTAGACAAACAACAAACTTCATTATTATTTTTTTTTTTTTAGTGTTTCTTATTGTTTGTGGATTAAAAGTATTTTTCAATAAAAATCATAAATATTAAAATAACATCGGGAAATGAATTTATTAGTTGATTCAATGTTATTAAAATATATTAATTGTCAGTATCATAAGAATGTTTTGCAATTAATATTTCAGTATGTAGATACATAAAAAAATTCGCTATATAAGGTACTTGCTGCCTTTGGAGATTTTTTTTTACTAATTATGAGCTCCCCACAAAATACGATGTTAATTTTGAGAAAACATTCTACTTGTAGCACTTTTATCAGGTTTTCTTGAAATACTGGGAAGCAATCGTTTAAAAATAACTTTGGATCTTTATGATTTAAATTGATGATTACTCCAGTCTGTACACTATAAAAAAATGATTAGAAACAGAAATTAGAATTTTTTCATAATATAAGAAATATTCTGTATTTTACCGATTTTTGAAAGCTGATTGTACATTTTTCCACTTAATACTAGTTGAACTGGATTCACTACTATTCAAACCTTTTAAACTTTTGAATAATTTTTTAAAACTTTTAACATTAACTAAACAAGAAGTAATATGTTGTTTTTGTGATAAATTAGAAGCAACGTCAAGTTTATTGTTCAAAATTTTAATTATTTCATTACACTTTTTAATTCCATTATTATATGCTGTAATATCACTTGCCAATAATAATTGGTTCTTTATAGTGTCAACAAAATGTGAATAGTTGGTACTCATTTTTTTTTTTTAAATGAAATGTAACTAAATACTCAAAGTCAACTGACATTAATTTACAAGATTTGTTCACTTTATATGAATTGGGGAAGAGGCCCGAAAAGGGTATTAATGTCTCAACAATGATGAGTCATCTTATACCAGATATTATATACACCATGTGATTTTTCAAAAGTAGATGATTGGGTTAAGATTTTTGGCTGGTGATTCAAATAATTAAGAAACATAAATACTATTACTAGTTATCGACCTGTTCATTCAGCTGTTTTATTTTTTTAATGGATTCTTATAATAATAACATAACTATTCTTGTGTTTATGTTATTGTACTTGTTTACTAGATGAAAAATACTTGGCACTTGATACTTATAAACAAATGAATGTATACAGGCTGTACAACGGCAGTTGACCATGCCTTTAATTACGTAGTATCGTAGCTTAGTCCAATCATTTTTGAAAAATACATTAACAAATATTAAATAAAGTATGAAACAAGTTACGATACTACGTAACGAAAGATACAGCCAACTACCTACGAGGTGAAATACTGTTGTACAGCCTGTATAACTTTTATAAAGTTCAATAAAATTGACAAAAGTAGATTAATAAATTTTATTTTTGTTAATAAAATACAAAAATTATTACAAGCTATTTAATAAAGAAAGAATATCATGATTTTCATTATTGTCATCACAATTGAATTGACAACCATTACAATAGATCTTAAACGGATGATTATGTACAATCCCTTGATTAAAGTTGCTAACTTCACCATATTTTATGCAAAGGACAAGACATTGTAGGTCCCAGTCATCTTGATAAAATTTCGGTAACTTCATCCAAATGTTTGTTAAGTGTAGTAAATCCATTTTCATTAAATTAAGTTTAATCATTTCTCGTATAAATGTGACAGCTTTTTCACCTTCTAAAGTTCTTTGTAATACAACATCACTCTGCGACATTATGATTAAAACTAATTATTACACAGGCTTTGTAGAATAATAAACCAAATCACTATCACTGCTACTATCACTACTATAATCACTTAAATGTATAGCATTATTATTATTAGATACACTATCAAGTAACCGTTTTAATGAGTTCAATCTCAGATAAATGAAAGAACACTTACAAGTATCTGGACCATTAGTAACGTTATTTTTTGACCAAGGACAGTCTACAAAATGTTTACCATGTTCATTTTCAATCTCTTGTAATTCTTCGTAAGGTATAAGTTTTTCCAGTAACTTTCTTATTGCACATTTATAATTTGTACGAACTTTCTTGTTTGACAGTAATAGTTTGGCTTCATTAATGTAGGATTTTCTGCTATCCATTTTACACATACAACAACAACAATAGATAGGTAATTCATAACAACACTTTTGTAAATTTTTGATATCATTGAGACAGGATAAGGATACATGTAAGATTAGTAATATTAATAAATTATAATCTCTCCTTATTATTTTTAATAAATTTTCGCGGTACCGGTTTCGGACTATCCGTCCATCATCAGCCGCTCCTATAATTTATTATTTCAAAAGTTATAATTTTTAATTATAATACAATCACAAAACTTACGTCAAAACATTTACAAACTCATATACTAAGTTGTTCATAAAATGTATGATAATAACCACAAAAACAGATATTTTTCAATCTTTTAAAACGATCAAACTATCAACTACCTATAATATTATGTTATTTAACAATTTTTCTTTTTAATCTTATTTTTTACTTATTTTTCAATTTTACAAATCAACGACAATAAATTTCACTTTTTGATAACAACTGGATTTTTCTAGATGTTAAAATGGCGGTTGCGTGCTATATATGCGTATTAACAATTATTTTGATTATGATATCTTGTATACAACCCATTTCATATAAATTGTGTCTTATTTTTTACGATGTGTTTCACCTAACAGATTTAAACAACAAACTACAACTTACAATTCTTATTAATTATCATTATAATTTTAATATACTAAATAAAGGGTTAAAATTCAGTTCAGTTTGATCATTTAGAAGCAATGCATTTTGTTTTAGATGTTTATAAATTTCAAATGCTTCTAATAATGTTTGTTTTGTACCTTTTTTGCTATAATGTAACAACTTTATATTATCATCATTTTCACTTTTATGTTTACATTCTTTTAAATGTTGGTACAATTTCGATTTTTCATTTGATCTATGTTCTTTGATTCTTTTTGTTAATAGCTAATTTTTATTTAGATTTCATTGAATGTAACTTCATCATAAATGAAGATAATCCATATTATAATAATATAAAATGCTGGTTCAGATACATGGATGATATATTCCTGTTGTTGGACAATACTAACAACAGCAATATTATAGATGATCTTTTTAACTATATAAATAATATACAAAATAATCTAAATTTCACTTATGAAGTAGAATTAGATAATAGACTGAATTTTCTTGATTTAACTGTTATAATTGATAGAACAAACAACAAAATTGAATTTGATATTTACAGAAAGCCTACAACATGTAGTGCAGTTATACCATATAATTCATACCATTGTACATCTCATAAGAAATCTGCTTTTCAATACTTCATAAGAAGATTGTTAAAAACACCATTATCATCATCAAATTTCAATCGAGAGCTGAACAATATCTTTAAATTGGCAGATCTTAATGGCTTTCCTTCTAATTTCATTCATAAATTATATCATAAAACAAAAATTAAATTAGATCCGTTAAACTCATATAATTCACCAACGGAAAAAATAAATATCTATAGATCATTTGAATACAACGAATTTTCGAAACAAATCAATCAAATAATGTTAAAATATAATATAAAACCATCATATAAATCGAGTAATACGTTATATAATATATTTTTCAATGCTATAGATAAAGATGATAAATTACAAAAGAATGGTGTCTATAAAATAACATGTGACGATTGCAATGCAATCTATATTGGAGAAACAGGTAGAAAACTAACAAAAAGAATCAAAGAACATAGATCAAATGAAAAATCGAAATTTTACCAACATTTCAAAGAATGTAAACATAAAAGTGAAAATGATGATAATATAAAGTTGTTACATTATAGCAAAAAAGGTACAAAACAAACATTATTAGAAGCATTTGAAATTTATAAACATCTAAAACAAAATGCATTGCTTCTAAATGATCAAACTGAACTGAATTTTAACCCTTTATTTAGTATATTAAAATTATAATGATAATTAATAAGAATTGTAAGTTGTAGTTTGTTGTTTAAATCTGTTAGGTGAAACACATCGTAAAAAATAAGACACAATTTATATGAAATGGGTTGTATACAAGATATCATAATCAAAATAATTGTTAATACGCATATATAGCACGCAACCGCCATTTCAACATCTAGAAAAATCCAGTTGTTATCAAAAAGTGAAATTTATTGTCGTTGATTTGTAAAATTGAAAAATAAGTAAAAAATAAGATTAAAAAGAAAAATTGTTAAATAACATAATATTATAGGTAGTTGATAGTTTGATCGTTTTAAAAGATTGAAAAATATCTGTTTTTGTGGTTATTATCATACATTTTATGAACAACTTAGTATATGAGTTTGTAAATGTTTTGACGTAAGTTTTGTGATTGTATTATAATTAAAAATTATAACTTTTGAAATAATAAATTATAGGAGCGGCTGATGATGGACGGATAGTCCGAAACCGGTACCGCGAAAATTTATTAAAAATAATAAGGAGAGATTATAATTTATTAATATTACTTTTGTAAATGATTTTTCATTTTGAAAATCAGTAAATTTATATCTTTACCCCCTCTCCAGTCCGATTGAAAATAGAAAGAGATGAAAGTATGTTGTTGTTCTTGTTATTCTTGTTGTTTGTTGTTGTTGTTGTTGTTATTGTTGTTATTATGTTGTTATGTTGCTATGTTGTTGTGCTGTTATGTTGTTATGTTGTTAATCTTTTTATGTAATATCTTTAATATCAATCCAACTATTATGAATACTATCAAATCCTAACCACTTGACATATAATTTACACCCTTCACGACGTAGTACTTTTTCAATTAAATAAATACTGGGATAGTAGGTTTTCTGCAATTCTTCTTCATAGAAACATCCTCTGATTGGTTGATCATGTAAATCTTTCAGTAGATAAGTTGCAGGATTTGTCTTATTAATTTTTATAATTTTAAACAATTCTGTTGTCCAATTAGGCGTATAGCCTTTATCAAATAAATGTTTCATTTTACTTATACGCACAAGATCATTTTTCTTAAATTTTCCACTATTAAATTTTTTCAAATTATTATAAGATGTCTGAAGAATTTCCTGTTCATTCTCTTTGTTTACATTGTTAGGTTTCATCTTTATTGTTCTATGAATTGTATTATTATAATTCTTAGTGACGTCATCAAGAATTTTTATCCAGTTGTATGAAGCATTTATGGTAAACAATTTATATAATTTACTTTTTAATGTTCTAATTACACGTTCAGCAATTGAAGCTTTCTTCACACTATATGTATTGTAATGATTTATATTAAACTTTTTCATTAGAGATTCAAACTTTTTGTTGAAGAATTCTTTTCCTTGATCAGTTTGAAAATTCTTAGGACAGCGTTTCTTCTTCTCTTTTGTTTATATTCTTTGCATTGCTATTGTTACATCTGTAGCACTTTTCGATTTTAATGGTTGTGTCCAAAGAAATTTGGAGAAACAATCAATTACAACTAAAATAAATTTATATCCATCATTATATTTAGCATATTGACTAAATTCAGCCAAATCAGCCTGCCATAAATAATCAAATCCTTTAATAATTGTATGCCGTCGTAAAAAGTTTTTACGCGCTGGCTTGAATAACTCTTCCACTACTTGTTGTTTAGACATTATCACCTATATTGTTAATCACTATGGGGATGGTGTTGTATGATTTGAAATTGAAGTTGTATACAGCTTTTCAAATTTTCTTATTCTTTTTGTTAGTAACCTAATTTTTAATGATTGGTTCACTAACAGTTCCTTCAATTCTTGCGATTTTTGAGAATTATTTTGTATTTGATTTTTAATAATGTCTATATTTGTTACATATAGATTATTTAAGTTGTCAAAGTCAATTTGATTCTTTTTTATTGTATGATTTAACTTTTCAATATTTTCTTTCAATGTGGAATTAATTTTCTCAATTTGATCTTTAACTTCCTCTTTATTTTTATCAACGTAGCCTTTAGTACAACAATCATTTAAATCTATACCATCATGTAAGTTACAGATTCGGTGATGTTTTAAATCAAGATTCCCATCACTAGTATAACTATATAAATTGTACCAAACACAACTTCCACTATCTTTATAATCATTATCAATAAATTGTCTCTTCCAAGCACGTCCGAATTTGTCAATGCTCATAATGATACTAAACTAAATTAGGTACATTTTTTATTTATAATCATGGTGACAATTTTTATATAATACAACAACATTGGTTAATGCGCACATACAATTTTAGAAACAATGAAACATACAAGAAGGTTCAAATTTATGAAGATGTGGCTGTTGCGGTAATTCATGAACTGTTGATCTTGTATAGACAAATTTTTCTATAAACTTCTTCTTTTCTAATCCTTTTACAAGAATATTATGATATCCAAAGGTCACTTTATTGATGATTTCACTAAATTCTTTTGGATCAACAAAACCATCCTTCCATTTTAATCCATGATAATTTTTGGTTAACCAATAGGATTGCTTCTTGTAGTCCAATGGAAGTGCATTGAAACAATATGGAGACTTAAAGATGAAATGACTTATCTTCTTTCCATCATAAGTTGCTAGTTCTTTTGGTAGGAATTTGTTATTTGGTATACGAAAACCTTGTATATCAACATATATTGATGACATTCTTTTTTTATTAATAAATCACACCAGCTTCTCGTAGTTCTTCTTCAATAGCAATGATTTCGTTACGATGTGAATTGTTTCCAGCTTTAGTTGAAGCATACAACAATGCTAAACGAGAAACTAATTCGTTTGGATCATTCCAATAAATATATTCAATTGGTTTTCGGTTAAATTGTAAATATTGACCACGCCCACTAGTTGACGGCTCCAATAAAGCCTTAACTATATTATTGTATTTGTTTGAATTATCTCCTTGCACTTTACCAAATTTTTCATATTTTCGACGATATAGATTTGTAAGATTGATGATTTTCTTATATGTTTCAAGGTCATTTGTTGAAAATCGTTCAGCTGGTATGTCCTTTAGAAAAGTCAAAGCATATAGCCCTTCTGTACCTTTATATTCTTCATCTAACACTTTTAAATCACCATTATTTTCAATTTGTAAGACTGCATTTCCTATGATTATTTCTTTTGTTGTGTTGTTGAACCTAATTTTCTTTGTTATTGATTTATTTCTATTGACTAATTTTTCAATATACGGTTGTACAATTTGAGGATAATGAGTAATATAATTTGGAGAGGTGTCTTCAGTAAGTAAGTCTTGTGATTTCTTAACTACCTCCCTCTCCTCATCCTCCTCCTCCTCCACCTCCTCATCATCATCATCAATTTCATCACTATCCTCTTGATTACCATTCGCAGGTTCCTCTTTAATTACAGGTTTCTGTTTTATTACAGGTTGCTGTTTTATTACACTTTTTTTACTTTTTTTAATTTTTTTTTTAATCACTAATTCATCTAATGGTCCTTTGATTGGTTCAAAAAATTTATTTATCGAATCACTTTGTGTAGTTTGTTCAGATTTTAATTGATTGAACTTTTTTCTAACATTACGAACCGCTTCAATCAATTTTTTTTAACTTGCTTCTGCTGCTGACTTAACATGATGGCTCTCTACTTGAGAATAAATAAATCATACACACAACAGCTTTATTTATATGTTGTCGGTAATGTAATAAAACAATCGAAACTTTGACGATATCGTCCATTATGCATACTATCATCTTTCATTATAACTAAGAATCCATATTGATCCGTCCAACATTCACTACATATACGTTTAAATTTCTCGAAACTCATATCACTTCCCACATTTTCATTATAAATCATCTTCAGATTATGTTCATCCTGTTTAAAAACCACAATCACATTTGTATTATCACGTATCAATTGTTTAGGAATTCGTGTGTAAGTTTGACACAAATAAAAACAATCAATGTCCTTATGTCGACTCATACTAAAATAGTCTCTGATTTTATCTTGTTCACTTGTAGCAACATCATCAAAAATAAAAACTGAATTATTTCTAGCATCACTTATAGGAATTATTTCATCATTATTTGTGAACGGAAAATATCCAAGCCCTTTAACTTTAGTAAGAACATTTTTTAAAAATTCATATTTTGGTTGAAAAAGGGATTTTGAAAAAATATACACATTTGCAAAACGTAATCCATTCGCTTCTAATAGAAGACTAATAATCACATTAGTTTTACCACATCCACTTGGTCCACAAATTATTGTTCTCATTGTATTCGGTAATAATGAGCTATGTTGTTGTTGTTGTTTATTATTCAATTCATTATCATGATTCTTAATTTTTAAAGACAACTTATGTCTAACAACGTTCATCATTAATTACTGAAGGGTGTTCAAGTACAGTCATATTTATACTGCAAAGTTTCTTTGGCTTTCAGTTAGATGTTGACGTTTAAAGGTGACGGACTCGTGAATTCTTTAATTAACAACTTACCAGTTGAATTACACATTCCTGGATATCAATATTGTGGTCCTGGTACAAAATTAGCAAAACGTTTACAAAGAGGTGATCCAGGAATTAATGAATTGGATCGTGCATGTAAACAACACGATATAATCTATTCACAAAGTAAAAATTTAGAAGATCGTCATACAGCTGATACAATCCTAGAGAATAAATCTTGGGAAAGAGTCTTGTCACGTGACGCTACATTTGGAGAGAAAGCAGCTGCTTATTTTGTGGCAAATACAATGAAAGCTAAACAAAAATTTGGAATGGGTCATACAAGTAAGAAGAGAAGGGCGAAGGGAAAGAAGACAAAACAACTTGCATTTAGAAAGAGTATCATAGATCCATTGAAGGAGGTTGTCAATGATTCAGACAAATTTGAAGAGATTATTAAAGCAGCTCGTGTGGCTGTCAAGAATATTGGTGGTCGTAAACGTGTTCGTTTACCAAGAATAATTCCTATACCAAAAAAATCTGGTGGTTATCTACCATTAGTATTTGCTGGATTATCAGCCCTTGGAGCTTTGGCTGGTGGAGCCGCTGGTGTAGCGAAAGCCGTAAACGATGCCAAAGATGCAAGGAAACGGTTAGAAGAATCACAACGTCACAATCGAACAATAGAAGCTATTGCTTTGGGTTAAAAGGGTAACGGACTGTATTTAAAAAAATATAAAAAAGGATTAGGACTGTTCTTGACAAAAAACTTCCATTGAAACTACCTTCTCATCCCTTAACTGACCATCAATTACGAATGTATGCTAAAAAACTTAAAATATCAAATTTTCGAGGTGTTTTCATGAGAGATGATTTACCTTTTAAAATTAGAAAATATGAAACAGGTATCATAAATTTAGATTCTCGAGAAGGTAGTGGTACACACTGGACGGCATATTTAAAACGAAATAATAAAGTGTTATATTTTGATAGTTATGGAAATCTTAAACCCCCAGAAGAGTTAATCAAATATTGGAAATGTAAAGAGATATTATTTAATTATAACAATGTACAAAAATCTAACACATATAATTGTGGACATTTATGTTTGAGATTCTTATATAATAAAGGTATTTGAAAAAATTAATTCAGTCATGTCTTTGACATTCACGTTAAAAGGTTGTAGCAGTGTTTTATCAGCCGACTTTTATCCTCCAATCAATTTGAATCCTAAATGTAATTATGCATTAGCTCTAATTGGTTTTCATACATACAATACAATACCGAACATTGAAAAAGGACAGAATAAGTTTTACTATAAAGACAATGGTGTAGAAAGAGAAATATTCATACCTACTGGTGCATATGAGATAACACATATTGAAGACTACCTACAACAACAGCTTAGTCCACCCAAGGTTGTTGACAAATCTGAAATTTTCTCATTGAAACCCAACAATAATACATTAAAGTGTGAATTAAAAAGTAAATATGAAATTGATTTCACTAAAAATGATGGTATTGGAAAATTATTAGAATTTTCAAAACAAATTCTACCACCGAAACAACTCCATTCATCCAATTTGCTCGTAGAGATCATTAAGGTCTTATCAATTCGTATTGAATGTAATATAACAACAGGATCATTCTACAACAGTCGACCATCGCATACAGTTTATGAGTTTGCACCATCTGTAGATCCAGGTTATGCTATAAATATTGAACCAAAAAGTCATATATATTTACCAATTTTGAACAAACACTTCATTGATAATTTAACCATCAAAGTGTTAGATCAAAACGGTAATTTGGTTAACTTTCAAGAAGAAGAAATTATTATTAGATTAGAATTAAAGAATAATGGGTCTAGTTTTTCATAGTGGTGGTGGGGGTAATTGTAATATAAACCCTGATATTCAACCATCTTCCATTAGTCAGTCGTCACCATTGTCACCATTGACAACATCATTAACACAATCAAGTATTCAAATATTAAAAAGTCTTGGTTATAATGTCGGAAAAACTACAAATATACAAAAAATTAAGTTTCGACGACAGCATTGAAAAAGAAGAATACCATACATATCATCCAACAGTGTCATCATTTCAAAATAATGATGAAATTGAAATTAATATTAACCAACAGGATATATTTATTTCATTTTGTGAATCATTTTTATATTTAAATTGTAAATTTGAGGAAACTCCTAGTGCAGCATCAACTGGTCAAGAATGCAACTTAATAAACAATTTTGGTGCATATCTGTTCGATTCCATTTCATATGAATTGAATGGAAAAGAAATTGAAAGGGTACGAGATGTTGGAACAACAACAACCATTAAAGGACTACTTTGTTACAATCATGATGAAAGTCGAGCTCTAGAGATGGCAGGTTGGTGTCCCGATAGTGGTACAATTGCAACTATGGCACCTGATAAAATATCTGTCAATCTACGAATTCCATTATCATTCTTATTCTCCTGTTTTCATGATTACAAAACAATTATCAATGGAAAACACAAGCTACGTTTAGTACGTAGTCGTGCTGATGATAACTGTTATATAAGTAGTGGAACAAATAAAGCCACAGTTAAGATTGAAGATTTATGTTTAAAAGCAAAACATGTGTATCCAAGTGATCAATCAAAATTACATCTTCTAAATCAAATGAATAAGAATGTTCCCATTCAAATTGGATTTAGAAATTGGGAATTCCTTGAATTACCCTCATTAAGACAATCGAAGAAGGACATATGGAGTGTTAAAACAACAACCAATCTAGAACGACCACGATATGTAATTATTGCTTTCCAAACAGATCGCAAAGACAATCCACAAAAGGCGATTAGTAAATTCGATCATGTTAAATTGACCAATCTTCGTGTATGGTTAAATTCACAATGTTATCCATATGAAAATCAGAATTTTGATTTTGAGAAAAAGGAATATACTGAAGCCTATCAAGCGTTCATTGATTTTCATCGAGATTTTCATAATAATCAATCATCAAGTCCAACTACAACTTACACGAATTTTGCACATCAATCGATTTTCATTGTTGATTGTTCTAAACAAAACGAAGCCATCCAGTCATCAACAGTTGATGTTAAATTAGAATTTGAAAGTAATAGTAATTTTCCTGATAAAACTAGAGCATATTGTATTATTGTACATGATAAATTATTTGAATACTATCAATTAACTGGAATGGTTAGGAATATTATTTAAAAAATTATCATGACGTCACAGAGGAAAAAGTATTGTATATTATTTATATGTATAATCAAAACATAATCTGTTTTGAATGTTAAAATAACACAATATTTCATTTTTTAAGTCTATTACTTTTTAATGTTTAGATATCTATAGGTATAGTTCAAGCATTTTATTATTATTATTATTATTATTATTATTACTACTATTATTTCGTAAAACAATTATTTAAATCTTTTTAGTAAATAAAAAAATTATATACTGTATCACAAAGAAGTCTTGTTTTGATATACAAAAAAAATCCCTAAAAATTATTTAAAAAGAAAACCAGCATTAAGTCTAAAAACTATGAAAAACCACCTGCATATGTAAACAAAAATCCCTAAAAATTAAAAAAACTAGAATTAGATCTAAAAATTCTAAGAAAACCATCCTGTATATGTAATCACATCATAGCAACCCCTCCCCCTTCCCTCATAGGCCCATTCGGTTTTTCGCACGTGGCTGCACCCCCACTTCTATCAGGTTAGGCAACTGCCGGTTACACAAAAAAATCCCTAGAATAAGGTTGGCACAACTGATGTGACAACGCCCCAAAAATATAGGCAACCAATCTGACAACCTCAATAGTAGGGTAGGCAACCAATTTGACAACCTCAGAGTGGCGCCATCTAGCGGAATTAATTCGAAAATGTGAGCCAAAACATACATTGCTATTCTACTAACTTAAGAATTTGTTTACAATTTTTCTCAACATTTATCTCTTATTTAATTAATTTTTTTCATCTCTTATTTAATTGTTTTATTTTATGAATTTTATAATTCATCCCATATTTGTTATTTGGTTTTTGATTTTCCAAAATATGTACTAATTAATACATTATTATTATTTCGTTCACTTACCTATATTCTTTTATCCAAAGATTTCGTCTTTGTTTTCTTCGATTTTTTAATATCATTCCATAACCAGCTAGACATAAATTAATAATTTCCCTTTGATTATTCATCGTTAACAACTCTCACTCAGCACAAAGAGAAATGCAGAACTGAGGCGCGTATAAAAAACTTTTCAACATTTGAAAACGCCAGACTCCAGGCCAGTCGCGCGCTAAAAGGCCGGTTTTGATCATTTGCACATGCGCTTTTTCTTGTCATTAGGAGTGTCGTGTGGAATGGCGCGAGTGATCCCTACATACGCATAGTTTCTTCGTGCGGTATTGCGCGTCCCTTTTCGTGCGGTTCTGGTGTGTCCCGCTTCGCGCGCGACTCAATCGCGCGGTTAAGAGCGTCTGTGTAAACGCTACAATTTTGGAACGTACAATCCAGGCGCGTCCTAAATACTGCGTGAAATAGCGCACGCCAACATTGCATCCACACGTACAATCTTGCGTGAGCGATTGAACGTGAACGTACTAAATCGCGCGGTTAAGAACGTCCGTGTAAAGCCAGCTATTGCCGGTCCGGATCGCAACGGGCCGCATCGCAATAATACCCCAGTTATCGTTTTAATGTACAGGGCCGGCTCTAGCCCGTTTGACACTACAAATTTTTGGCTCCCCAAGCTTAAAGAATTTTTTGAATTTACATATATGTACATTCAACTTTCGGTTGTAGGACGAAATGAGGGACTCCGAATTGAAAAATTTTCTATAGAAATATCGCTATAAAAGCTTATTTCCAAACGTTTTATAAAGAAAAAAATGAGGGTTTTTCATTATTTTTTTTAATTTTTATAAATAAAGATGAATCAAAAACGCGCTTGGCAACATTGTAAATGAAATAATAAAGCGCGCGTTTTATAAACACGCTCCGGTATTATCCCGAGGACGTCTTGACGCTCGCGAAAATGAAAAGCAATTTCAAAAAAAAAAAAACATTTTAAACATATTCAATTTATGAAATAATAATAATAATAATAAATAGAATTATCAAGATGACTATTAAATGCCATCGCGTAGCGATGGCATAAACCATAGGAGGGCAAATCAAAACATATATTCGATCGACAATGACAAAAATCCGTCTCATGGACTTGGCAATGTTATCCATTGAAAATGATGTGCTATCTCACATAGACATTGATGAGACTGTTACAGATTTCGCATCTACAAAAGCAAGAAAAATTATTGTCTAGTTCACCACGAATATTGACATAAACATAGTGTTTTAGTGAACATTTTATTTAAAAAAAATTCCTACATCTACCATGTACCCATCAACTTTTGTAGACCGAAGATAACATTTCCGACGATTGTTATGACATCTTCCAAATGCCGCGTGATATTTTGCAACATAGTGCTAGTAAAATTAATTTTACTAAGCACATTATAATATGTAAGTAGTGAGCATATAAATTTATAGGATTTTATGTTTTGGCAATTCCTTTTGCTTCACTTTTTGTTTGGGCACCATGTGTACCAACTAAATTTTTATCTTCCAATATTTCTATTAAAGCATCATAAATTAATTCTAAACTAAATCTTAATGGACACACTGCTTCTATTCTACTCGCCCATCTAGTTGAACTTAGAGGTTTTAGAGCTAGAATTTTTAAATGCTTTTTCAATACAAACCATCGAGATGTTGAGCTTGAAAAAAATGTATAAGCTGTCGAAAAATTCAACAGCTTCTGTGTTGCAACTTGCAGCATCATTCAATACAAGCTTTAATGAGTGATTGCTACAAGGTACAAAGGAAGCTCGGCGATTGTCATTTATAGTGAGCCTTTGCAAGCCAATATTTTTGCCCTTTATATTTGCACCATTATCATAGGATTGGCCACGACAATTCTCCAGTAGTAGATCTAAATTAGACAGTTCTAGTAAGAGTGATTCTTTTAAGCCTCTACCGCACTACCGGTGGTATCTTGTACTGATAAAAACTTTATAAAATGTTCTTCTATTTAACTTCAGTAGCTACAAATCTTATTATAGTTGAATGTTGCTATAGGTTGCTTATAGTAATATAATGCAGATTTTATTTTATTACTAAATATTTGGTCTAGTAAATGAATAATTTCTTTTTGAATATCTTTCCCTATCTTTCAAAACAGACTAAATAACTCAATGAGTTTCAAAAACACCCCATTATTATGCATATTTAGTACATCTGAACTTCCTCTAAATGGCAAATTTAAATGTGCTATTGTTTTACAAATAGTTGCAAGTCTGTGTAACACATTACGCCAGTACCTAAATTTTTTCTTTATTAATCAATTTTTCATGCTCAGAATTAATCGATTTGTTTGTAGATAACCTTTTTAAGGCTTCTGACCATTGTGAAAATGCCTTGATATGTTTTAAATTCGTTTCGTGATGGGATAAAGATTGACTTATATTCCTCCAATCATTGTATCCAGATGTAAGTCTGGTATTATCGGTAGTGGAAAGTTTACAACAAAAACAATACACCTACATATACAATTACGAACTTTCGAGTCAATTAGGCAACTCCTTTTAACTTTTATTCCATTTTATTATTTTATTAAAGTGTATCTTCTTACATCGTCTGTCGTTTACGTCAAGAGGATATAAGTTATTTTGTACCTCATAAGAAACGGGTCCTTTTTCAACAATTAAATCTCTAAGCTTTCTATTAATAACTGCACCCCATGTATCAGGATTATTGATATCAATTTTATCTAAAACGACTTCAGTTTTACCAGAGTCTCTGCATATGTCTATTTTCATTTTTGTTTGGCTAGATGCTTTTTTCTCTAGATATTCTTTTTCTGGTTCTTCTGTACTAGTCGACTGTACTATATCAAATTTTAAGAAATTTAAGTTATAAAACTAAACCTTTCAATTAAGGACACTGATATTTTTTAGAGCATACGAAATGCTTGTTCATTCGAAAAAAATGTTTTGAAATGGTACATACTTCCCACGGAATTTGTATTGAGCACAAGCAATTGTGAATTAAAATAAATAAAGTTGACAGAATATTCTACAATGTGTACTTTAAAGAAATCTTTATTTGGCCTTCAGGGAAAAAATTAAAGTTATTTCGTTTATTGATAATACGAATGTAATTTTATATATGTTTATGACGAGTATACTCGACATTATGAGAAAAACTTTCGTTCCGTTCTGACGATTATACTCGATATAGAAACGTGAAGCGTAAAAATTGAAATTTTATTTTTGACTTTTAAGTCCGTTTTATTTACCAACGCTGCGTATACATTGGGCGGTATTCTGCTAATTTTTGGTGATTCGTTACCATGGTGATGCATCACCTACTAGTAAACTGACAGTCATCTAGGACAGCGCTACCTATCATACATTCCACAATTCATTGTCTATAATAATTTGGTCAACTGGAATTGTATGTATCGTTACTATGCTGTTATTACGGATTTTCGCAGAAATTTATAAAGAATTGGTTTAATTAAACATTATGATGATCTAAATTCTTATAATTAACAAAATTTAATTACTTATTTACACTTGATAACGATTGCAGATCGTTGGCAATCAAAAATTTGTGTATTACTTTGTGAATTAGTTGTAATAAAAACAATGCGAATGTTCGAAAAGTTGTTTCATTTAAAAATGTAATTTATCGCATCATCATATTGTTTAATTCTTTAAATTAAAGCAATTCTTTACAAATTTCTGCGAAAATCCATAATAACAGCATAGTAACAATACATAGGTATAATTGCAGTTGCCCAAATTATTATAGATAATGAATTGTAGAGTGTGCAATAGATAGCGCTGTTCTAGATGACTGTCTGTATTCTATTAGATGATGAATCTCCTATAGATGATGCATCAACATGGTAACGAATCACCAAAAATTACCAGAATACCGCCCTAAGTATGTATATTTGTAGACTTTTTATTCATTAAATTATTTGTCATGTCTCTCCTAATTCTTCTTTTACTATTTACTTAAATAATATAAATAAATCTTTGAAATATTTTTTTGAATCACTTGCCAAATAATGGAAGTTGCCCTAAGAAGCTTTTGTTTTAGGTGAATCACCTAATATAATAAATAATTGACTATAAAGATTGTTAGTTTATTTGAATTTCTAAAGTTTGTACAAAACATACAAGCGTCAATTTGTTTGGGAAAATTTAATGAATAACGTTGAATAAACCTTACTCATATTTGATAGTAGGTAGTAAATAATTATACTCAAATCGATTTCTTACAATAATTTTCAAAATTACACTCCAAATTACTTTTATTTATTGTTTGAAATGAAACGATTTTGATTGTGAAAATTGAAAACATTTTTATCAGACTAACTGGCCTTAATTTCCTCAATTCAAACATAAATACTTGAATGTTGTGTTTTCTTCTTTATTTAATTTCTTTATATTTATTGCCATTGAATTTCAATTTTAAATGAGATATCGATTTGTTAATAGCATTTTTTAAATTTAATTATTACTAACGGTTAAAGATGTAGTAGAAACGCGGAAGGGTGGAATTTTAGATGATGATTCAATTTTACCACAAAAATGTTTTTGAATAATTTACACAAATTTCAACTACAAGCTCTAATTAAGTATTATTGTTATGTTAAAAACCCATAATTACCATAATTATTACGACGTTATAAAGGTAGCGAAGACAAAGGGTACTATCATATTTATTGTCTATCTATCTTATTGTAAACTATCTATATTGATTGATACTTTTTCAAATGTCAAATTTAAGAAATCTTGAAATAATCCAAACTCAACGTAATATTTTAAAATTAACGGGTATGTGGCCAATAGAGCATCCGCCAATTTTTTATAAATTTCGGCAATTAATCACCTTCATATTGTGTACATTATTAACAATAACAATGTTGATGCAAATCTATGATTGTATTGGTGATTTTAAAGAATTATCTGAAATTCTATACATGGGTTCAACAATGTTATCATTCTTGGTGAAATTATATTGTTTTTATTTAAATTCAAACAATATCCAGCAATTATTGGCAAATATTGAATCTTTAGATGATGATTATGATGATGATGTTGATTATTTGGATCTAATTGATAATTTCAATTTATTAAAACAACAACCGTATTTAATATCAAAATATTTAACAAAAAGTTATATGTTGGTTGCTTTCCTTGCTGCTATAACATATGCAATCTTTCCATGGTTCGAAAATAAACCATTACCATTTCCATTTCCATATTTGAATGATGGTCCATTACATTATCCAATGTTTATATTTCAATGTATTGGAATTATAGTTAGCGCTTGGAATAATTCTGGAATTGATGTTGCAATAACCGGATTTATGTTGATTATCGGTGTACAATTTGATATCTTAAAATGCCAAATTGATTACTTTATAAATCAACAACAAGAAGAGAAATTGAAGAAATGTTACATCCATCATACGAAAATCATTAGGTAACTTGTATTTCCTGCTAGTCTAAATTCAAAATAGTTAAAAATTGTATATTTTCAGTTTAAACAAACAAATCCAGCGTGCCTTTTCAATTGCTTTATTAGCTCAATTCTGCTCTAGTATTGTTTGTATTTGTAATACAGGTTTCCATTTAATGTTGGTAAATTGCGAAATTCTCTTATAATAACCGATAATTTATTGATTGATACTCTTGCCGTAGATAAAATGGAAATCAATGCAGTTTGTAAATTTAATGTTTTATTTCACAGCAATGTTGGTTCAATTGTGGATGTATTGTTGGTTTGGTAATGAAATCATTTTAAAAGTACACACTCACCTTTGTTTTTCTTCCTTTCGAATTCATTTCAATTCAAACATTTTAGAGCCAACAAATTGGTGATGCTTGTTACAATTCAAGATGGTACAAACTCGACACAAAATTAATTAAATATATATTTTTAATTATGGAGCGATGTAAACGTCCAACAGCAATCAGTGTATGTGATTTGGCTACATTATCATTAACATCATACGTATCGGTAAATATTTTTTTTCTTATTGAAACTAATATATAAAATTAAACAATTTTATAGATTTTAAATTGGTCGTATTCGTATTACGCGCTATTGAGACGATTGTACGTCAAAACAACCGATTAACAATCACAATTATGCTATTGGTATTGAAAAAATTTCATAATCATTTTATTAAAATATTGTAGGAAGTTTTTACGCACCACCGTTAAATAGTAATACAACTTGATATTGTAATCTTACGACAAATTTTAAAACGATTCATTTTAGGAATATTATGACATATTTGTTGCTAAATTATAAATATTATAATACATTTTGCAAAAATTTGTTGAGTTTTATCACAATACATGTCTTTTAATTTTACTGAACAAATTATATTAAATAAATTTAGTATCTTCACAACTATGTATTGTAATTTTACTCTACAACTGATACGAACTCAGTTTGAGAGTTTTGCAAAATTACTCTAATTCTAATTATTGTAAATACTGAAGAGCTAGCACAATGTTATATAGAACTGGGATGAAGATAGGGCCCGTTCTATTTTTCCCCACAATTGCTACCAAATTTAGTAATTTCTAAAACGCTCTATGTAAACGTAATCCGGTTCTGCAAGCAAAGCTTTATTTTTTTTTTAATTTCTAAATTTTTACAATTTAAAAAACCAATTAGAAATTTTTTAGTTACCCTTTTAGGGTCTAATAAGTTTACCCTATTAGGATCCCAAATTAGAGTGTAGTAATTCGGATGGTCGCATTAAAAACAATTGTAACTGTTAAGTTTGATCATTCTAGACTTAAGCCTTTTTGTACCTTCGATTGTAAAGGGTGATTGTATTACATCAAAAATTCTGGAACGTCTACAAGTGAACTGGAACAAGTAGTGTCATCTAGTTGGATTCAATTATAAGCTATTGGAGTGTAATTATCTAAAATTTGTTCAGTAAAATTACAAAACAAATCGGTAAACACAAAAAAAAATAATCGCAAAAACACTAACAAAAGTTAAATATTGTAAACAAACGGCGCTATTAAATTATAGATTTAGAACACCAATTCATCAATAATTATTAAAGCCTTATCAGCGCTAGACAACCAAGAAAAGATTGAGGCCAGGTGGAAGTCGAACCCACGATCTTCAGATTGCCGGTCTGATGTTATCCACCTAAACTACTGGACTATTGATTACTGACGGAATTAAGTGTGCGAATGCGCCACCGTTTCATTCTAATTGTTTTAAAACAACGAAGATTGATAGTAGTCCAATAGTTTAGGTGGAAAAACATCAGATAGGCAATCTGAAGATCGTGGGTTCGACTCCCACCTGGCCTCAATCATTTCTTGGTTGTCTAGAGGTGATAACGCTTTATCAATTCTTGATGAACTAACAAAAGTTGTTTAAACAGAATAATGTTTTGTAAACTTAACAATTTGTAACAATTATTCGAATCGTTCCATTGAATCAACCCTATTTAGATCGAACACCCTTTATGGTACGGCCGTTTAATGAAAGCGAGAGTTGACGCTTGTTTAACAAAGGCTAGGTGGGTCTAATGTTTCTTATTTAACAAATAAGAAACATGATGCCTAAGTACAAACCAGAAGTAGTCATTATCCAAATACCTCAATGCCTGTGAGATATTCCCAGGTAATTCTAGAGGCTGTCCTGCCATCCCAATTTTCTTTGGTCCCAACTGCTATGTATGTCTAGTAGTAAATATGCAAATAGGCCAAACCAAAATGTCGTGGGTTCGGATCCCACCGAGTGACTAAATCTTTTCTTAGTTGCTAGACGGGATGAAGGCTCTCAATTATTAAAACTTATCTATGCAATAAAATAAATTTTAGAAATAGTGAGGATAAGATAGAGAGTATTATGAACGGATGTGCAATTATAACGATTTGATTAGTGATTGTATCAAACTATAACAAATGTTCAAATATCGTATTGTATTGTGATTCAATATAACTCTCTGGTTATATCTAATATGAATTTTATTAAAATTTATTACTTACAGCTAAACAAAATTAGAAAAAAAGTCAGTTGAAAGGTGACTCATTTTAAAGGTTTATCGATTTACCTTTAAATATTTTCCCCCTAGATTGAAAAGATACACACTACTTATTGGTCTAGACTGGAAATAGTGAATGCTGACTTATAAGTCAAATTATTTGACGATATAACTGAACAAAGAAATTTGCCTACGGTTATTACCGACAATAGCGAGGGGATAATTTACAACTACCAGATGCAGAAAAAGACCTTTTTCTTTCTCTACATCTGGTAGTTGTAAATTATCCTTCGCTCACGAGATATCGTTCTCAAAAAATTTAGAAAAATGTATTTTTTCTATCTCTAAGGATTCGCGTAATATCAACTCTCTTCCCTTTTCACATCTATACATATAACACTTTTACATTATCTTTAGAAACTGAATTATGACCTTCAGATGTTATGTTATTCTATAAACTCCCGAACATGATTATGGGTCATCTACATCTTTATTATTTGTGACTATTTTATCGATAGTATTATTTTATATAAATGCGGGTTTCAAATTGTATTTCAAGGTGCAAGGGCACGACGATTCTGTTTTGGAAAATTTTGAGAAAATTCTGAATTCAGGCAATTGCCCCGGAGCATGTTTTTTTTACAATTTCCCCCACAGCTCGGCTTATGTTGATTATTTTTAAATGAAAAGCTTATTATATATAACGAACTTTCCAAATATTCAAGAAATTTTCCGATCGGCTTGTTAGTTTTCCGAAATTCTAATAAAAACGGGTAGGCTTGTGCACTACTTTTTTTGTACAGTTTTAAAGATGGACAAGGGAACGATTAGTTATTCGAAAGCTTACCCATGTGAGGGAAACGTGACGCCAGTTCACAAAGCAGAAATCAAGAAACAAATAGATGATCTCTTAGAAAAAGATATTATTCAACCCAGTCATTCACCTTGGTCAAGTCCAGTATGGATAGTACCAAAGAAACTGGACGCATCTTGGAAACAAAAATGGAGAATGGTTATAGATTATCGAAATTTAAATTCTAAAACTATTGACGATAAGTATCCATTGCCTAATATTGATGGTATTCTCGATAAACCATCAACTTTCCAGAGGTGTATGAATAATGTACTAGGAGAACTGATCGGCAACGGTTGTTTAGTTTATATGGACGATATCATTGTGTACTCTACATCACTACAAGAGCACATAAAGAATTTAAAAAACGTATTCTACAAATTGCGAAAAAACAACATGAATATTCAACTATAGATAAGAGTAAATTTCTTTATAAACAAGCGGAATTTTCGGGACACATAATTACACCAAGTGGACTTAAACCAAACCCCAAGAAGAATGAGTGCATAAAAAATTTCCTTTACCTAAAACAACAAAAGAAATCAAGTCGTTTTTGAGATTGATCGGTTACTATAGAAAATTTATAAAAGATTTCGCTAAACTAACAAAACCGATGACCAAATATCTGAAGAAGGGTGTAAAGCTGAAGATTGGCGATAAACAGTACGTGGAAAGTTTCGAAAAATGTAAAACCATATTAACAAATGACCCAATTTTTATATACCCAGATTTCTCAAAACCTTTTAACCTCACAACAGATGCATCACAGTATGCAATTGGTGCAATATTGTCACAAGGTGCAATAGGGTCAGATAAACCAATTGCGTTCGGCAGTAGAACTTTAAATAAGGCAGAAGGAAATTATCCCACCATCGAAAAAGAATTATTAGCCATCGTATGGGCAACCAAATATTTTTGTCCGAATTTATATGGACAAAAATTTAAAATCTATTCAGACCATCAACCTCTTAAATGGCTGCATAACATTAAAGATCCAGGTAGTAGAGTAGGACGATGGTTGTGCAAGCTGAAAGAATATGATTGTGAAATCACTTATAAAAAGGGATCTTCCAACACAAACGCCGATGCCTTGAACAGAGTAAGGGAAGTAAATCTGAATGAAGAAAATGACAACTCGTCAATGATAGCCGATGCCGGAAGTTTAGAAGATGAGATCGAAACAATACTAAATGAACCATTAACATCTGAACAACAAAAGATCTATGATTCAATACTTAAGGAATTAGAAGACGATAGTGAAGATGATAATGAAACTGTGCATACAAGCGAAGAATAAAAGGAACCAAACTCTTATTCAAATAAACGAAAATCTTTTGAAGAATGAGGAAGAAGTAACAGGCAAGTTAAAAGAAAACGTAAGCCCGAAATACCTCAACGCTATATACTTCGCGAATCAAAAATTAAGTGGACCCATGGTAAATATTATAAAAAAATATTTCAATCAAAATTTAAAACTAATAGAAGTAACAGAATGGGTTGAAGATATAACGAATGAGGAAGAACAAGAAGAAATAATCAAAAACACTCACGTAGGGAAAACACACCATAGAGGAATAGAGGAAAATTACAACAAAATTCGAAGAACATACTATTGGCCCAACATGAAAGAAGCAATAGTAAAATATATTAACGTGTGCGAAATTTGCAACAAGTCTAAATATGACAGACATCCTTATAAACCAACTCCAATGGGTAAGCGACCTTTTCAACACCTTTACATGGATATTATTGAAATCAATCCGCAAGATAAATATCTATCAATAATTGACAGCTTTTCCAAACACCTTGCTCTTTACAAATTAGAAGATCGGAATACGGTGACCATCATAAAATATCTACCGGATTATTTTAGTAAATTTGGAATACCCCAGAAAATAACAAGCGATAGCGCGCGAGAATTCACAGCAGCCGCTGTGAAAGAGCATGCTAATCTTCATTGATTTGAAATACACTATGTTACACCATACAATCCAAATTCAAATTCGCCAGTAGAAAGAGTGCATTCAACATTCATTGAGACGATAAGAACAATAAGAGAAGAAAACAAGACAAAACCTATGGAAGAAATAATAAAACTTAGTTTGATAAGTTATAATAATAGTATACACACAGGTACAAATTATACACTAATCAGTATAGTTCACGGAGGTAATATTTAAGACTCGAGATCCAGTAATAAGTATCGATATGACGCGTACATACAAGAAGTTCAAAATTTATTCAACAAAATAAACACGAAGCTTAAGGAAAATCAACAAAAATGGTTAGAGAAACATAATGCGAATAGAGAAAAAGAGCCACAGATACAAACACCAGGCTTTGAAAGAATTCCGAAAAAAGGAACACCGAACACTCAACTTATATATAAAATTGTACAAGAAGTACGAAATCGAAATTTAATGAAACGAAAACAATTTGTTTCAGATGAAAATCCTACTCAGTCTAATGATGGTAGTAATGGCTCAAGCGAACGTAATAATCAACGAAATACCATCGAACTGTTAAAATTAATCCAGATACAGGATCAAAGACTTCAATGAAAAATTACGTAGTAAGAGAGGATTAGTCAATGGAAATGGTAATGTAGCGAAGACGTTATGTGGAATAATGGATAATGAAGATCGCGAGGAAATTGAAAATTATATAAAAGCTATAAAAGAAAATTAACAGATGATAACAAATCAGTTCAATGAACGAATTATTATAATCAAAAACATCACGTCGACAATAACCAGTGACATAGAACAACTAAATGCAAATCAAAAAGAACTTTTGTACCATATTCGACATGTAGTCCAAACCGAAGAAGAAACAAATGTGAAAATCATTAGAATTATATTACAATTAAATATTATTGAAAATCAATTAATGCAAACAATGCGAATGATTGACCATCTATTCGAAACTATAAAATTCGCAAGACAACAACAAATGGACATGAGTATGATACCTGTCCAAGAATACATAAAATTATTACAAATTATTCCTCAAGAAAATCTTATTCCTTTAAAATTCATCATTTATTGTCAGCAAATTACCAGAACTAAAGTAACCACTAATCATGAAATCATTTTATTTACCCTTTCTGTACCTTTAATTAAGCCAAAAACCTTTTTAATGTATTCTATTTACATAACTGCTCATATGGATCGAACCATTAACATTAACTATCCATATATGTTAGTTGATGATCAAAATGAATGGTACGTCACTGCAGAATGCGAAGAAGTAGAAGATCAATACCTTTGTAAGCAAGAAAATGTCAAACATCGCAAGATCAATGTATTATGGAAACTATCTTAACAAATAAGAATCAATGCCCCGTTATTTTTGCCAGATTAATACCAGGTGTTAGAGAAATAAGAAGGGAACATCTTTATCATCACTACACAAAATACAACCCTCATTGAAGAAAATTGTAATGGTCATCGAAGGCATCTGTATCTTCAAGGTACAAATTTAATACAATTAAATAGATGTCAACTCGTGGTATGGAATCAACACCTGTTCCCGACGACCAAAACCAAGGAAATCAAGTATCTTTGTATTACACCTCTAGAAGACTACATGGAAAAGAAAGGGTCTGATAGAAACCTTACGTTGCAGGAAGTTACTGCAGCTCATTTAAAAACAAAACTTAATGAACTACAACCTGTGCAATTTCAAGATACAATTAGCTATCAAACTACACATAATATTGTAATTTACTTGATATTAGGACTTATTGTAATAGTCATCTTAGGCTATTTTATATACCGAAACAAGACGAAATCTGTTTCTCCGTTTTTAATAAAAAACAACAACCTGAGGAACAAAAAGAGGACGTTACCCTTTTGTTTCATCTTAGGAATGGAGGAATTATATACATTTAATTAATTTCATTATTATTATTAATATTATTGTTCTTATTTTCATTACTCATCTATTATAATTATTAGACATTATCTTTAAACATTAAATATTATTATCAAATTAAACATAGAATATCCGGTCACGATGCATCTTATTGTTAATCAATAAATTAAGATTTAACTTTGTCTCTAAGAATGATATGAAAAATCAATAATAAGAATTCTATTCTTATTCAGAAAATATCAAACAGTAGATAATAGATCTATATAAAAATGTAGAGTGACCTAATGAAAATTAGTAATAGAATATATTTTGTAAAACCAACCACGTTATAATTAATTAAAGTTAGTTTTATTAAAAGAAGTGTTTTATTATTCAACAAACGTAATTGCGCCATAGAACCGCATCTATTTTTGGTATTCTTTTCTGATAATATCAACCACTGACGCACTCAAATTTTGAGTTATGTTTGATTTATAATATAGTATATCTTTAATCTGTGATTTACGTATGGAATGTTTAAGTTGACTCCACACACGCTCGATCGGATTAAATAAAGAATGATATGGTGGAAGTCACAGCACAGTATGTCTATTTTCCAGCGCAATATTGTCAATCTTATAATTTTTTTCATAATTGAAAAATATTCAGAAACAAAGTCTAATGAAGACGATTGAATAATAAATGGCATATTTTAAATAACAAATCTACTTGTTATTATTATTATCATTATTATTATTACGTTTTCAATTTTCCTAAAATAAAAATAAAAATTCCATTTCTGTCTAACTGTTCGTCCCTTCAGGTGTTTGCATTTGAGGAAGTTTAAGATTTTCGTAAAAATATGGTACGTCATAAACAACCGCTTCTGACAGAAGTCAAGTTGCTGTATTGTTAACACAATTGCTATTGAAAATTTTACTCGGCCAACTCAAAATAATTTTATTATACTCTACAGCTTTGTCTCCATAACATTAACGTGAAGATCTACAATCAATTTAAAAGAATGACACATGAAATTTCTTGAAAATTTGAAAAGCCTTTTGAAATTGTTATATATAATAAACTTTTCATTAAAAAATAATCAACATAAGCTGTGAGGGAAAGTTGTTAAAAAAACATGCTCCGAGACAATCGACTGTAATCCGGAATTTTCTCAAAATATTTCAAAGTAAAGTCGTCTTTCCCCTGCACCTTGAGACACTCTTTCAATGACGCCATCGCGCGTTTCTACATCTTAACAAAGAAGCGAGGAATCATGTCTCGAAATTCCTAAAAAGTAGTCCGCCGCGCCCTTAAGCTATTTTTAAGAGATAAAAGTGTTCTACAATTTTTGTAAACAGAAGAAATGATGCCGACTTTTGGAAATGACAGAATATTGTAAATGTGGAAAAGTTTCAATAAATGTCGTTATATAGCGCTGCTGCTCTAAAAGTGTGAAACTCCTATTATTTGACAAGCGATTACAAAATTATTGCAAGGGTCCCTAGAGATGCGATTGTGTGTTACTGAAATTTGTAATTTGTACTACGATGTTGTATTTTAATGCAGTATGACTACAATCATGCTTCAAAATACATAATAGTACAAATTACAAATTCCAGTAACATACAATTGCATAATTACAATAGTTAAGAAAAAGGTGGTAATAATTGAATTTGAATCAAACGAATTTCGCGCCTTAACATTTAGTACCGGCACATTTTAAGAGATGTCGTTAAAAGACGTCTTCAAAAAAATGAGTTGCCAATCTATTTTTCTTATATTATCTATGGTCAGATATCTTGCTTTTAAATTCAACTTTTCAATGTCACCAACTTATAGTTTCAGATTCAAATGTCCCCGTAGATTTCAGAACCAAGATGGCGGAAACTGCGGTACTGTATGTATATAGAGTCTGTAAGGTTGATTACAGTTACTAAATATACATATACGGTACCGCAAATTTATGAGCCAATGTGTTAGAGAGAGAAAGCAAATTTTTCGACCAAAATGGCGGCGTTTGCAATAATCTGTCATACCATTGCCTGTACTCTGTACTCAATAATTTTTCACGGATTCAGATATCTTGATTTTAAGTTCAACTTCTCAATGTCACCAACTTATAGTTTCATATTCAAATGTCCCCGTAAATTTCAGACTAAAATGGCGAATATTGTGGTACTGTATACCGGGTGTACCACGGCATAATAGTGTAAGAAGAATACAGCGAATGACCCCGATAAAGTTGCGCATTCCACCAGATTACGTCGACCAACTTTTCAGGGTTGAAAGCTTTCTAGCATAGGCGTTCGCTGTTGCCCACATGCTTTTGTTTTGGTAATTTTTAGGTTATTTTTGTCATTTACACATTATTTAGACAAAAAAGCTATCTTTTTGATAATATTATTATTAGGGTAAAATATTATTAAAATATTTGGGCTGATGCGGTCAATTGTATTATCGAAGTGTCTGGGCCGATGCGATCAAATTATATGATACGAGAAATGTTAATGTATTTTGCAAATGGCCGAACCAGACTGCGATAATATGGCGATAATACGTAAACAAAAGCACAGCTAACTGCGAGAATAAATAGTGTGGTTCACCCGGTATATTTAGTAACTGTAAGGTTGATCAACCCCAGAGATTATATTGAGAAGTGTTGACACTTGATCGTAATTTTTTTATTTATTAATAAATCATACTCTTATTAATTAATATTACTATTTTTATGTATTTATGATATTTTTTTAACTTAGTTATATGTTTTATCGCTTATGACATTTAAACAGCATTAATTAGAAGTTACTATTTCTACTTTTCGAATATCTTCTTTATGGAGTGAATAGACTCCACTATATCTGTCTGTATGCTAACAGCGCCACACTTATTACTTCTTACTTTATATGAAGGTCGGCCGCCATTGTGTTCTCCAGTCTCCAGTTCTTTGTTCATCGTTGTGTTTTTGTGCTTCAGTGAACGTGAACGTTTGTAGTGACATTGTTTTGTTGATAAGTCCATTTTTCCCTTTGTTTTATAACAGTTTTTGTTTTTGTTATATAAAAATTATGCAATTTTAACAATTAATACAAAAATTTAATAAACTTGTGCAATCGTAGTGACAATTTGCAATGTTGCCGAGGCGAGTCATGTTTCTCTCGAACGAATTTTTCTTTCAACAAATATCAACGTCTGCATAGAAATTGATAGAAAAACTGTACATTATGAATTATATACATGAATATGTTGTAAAAACATTAATAATGGTAATTTGTGTCAATTTTCTTTAATTGAATTTGGCAATGTTGTATTTGGTATATAAGGCAAGCGGAAGTGCATTCATCCGGTCGCCATTGTGTCTTTGTGATTCTTTAAGCTTGTACTTTACAAGAGGCGTTATCTTGTTGGTGAGTCCACTTTATTCCTTTGTTATTACAGTTTTTGTTTTTAGCGAATTTTTTTAAAAAAAATTAGCTTATGACGAGATCCTCACTTTTGAATTTCCGAAAAATTTTTGCACAGAAGTTCATTTTGGGACCTCAGGAATCCATATCCACCGTTCGTTAAATTTTTTTTTATATGTATATATATATATATATATTTATATATATATTTATATATATATATATATATATATATATATATATATATATTTATATATATATTTATATATATATATATATACAGGGTGCCCCAGGGGTATGTGCAAGCTCCATAATTCCGTTGCTACAAGACATATCGACTTGCGGTTTTTTTCTTACAGTATCCATAGACATTCTGTACAACTTAAAATTATTTTGGTTATTTTAACTACCCCCCTTATAGGGGGTAGTGCACCCTACTCTCTTATTTTAAATGGAATGGTATATTTTTTATTACATTTTTGAATTCTTTGATGAAATCGAAGGGGACTTTGATAACATGAACCATGGTCTAGCGCTGAAAGTTTTTCAGATATTTTGACTTTTCATGAAATTTTAAAATTTGCAGTGCTTGATTGAAAAATTCATATTTTTGAAGCTATAGCATTCAAAATGCTGAAACTTAAAAGTTATGTTGTACAAATAATGTACTTTTTATCAATTTAAACAGAATTCAATTATCTTTCACTGTTTAGCTAAAATAAATTTTTCATTCGGACAATCTTCAAACTCTAATATCTTGCTAATTTCAAATGGAACATCATATTTTTCTTTATATGATTGGATAGAGAATAAAAATATGCATCAAACTGTATTAACATTCCCTATACCTATCTTTGATAATTTTTCAGTTATTCAGAATTTTCAATTTCGTTCAATCACCTCCCTTGAAGCAAAATGTAATACTTCTAGTCGCCTATGCCAAAATAATTCAACTATAATAAAATGCATAGAAGGCTTAGCAAAGCGACAGAATATCACAAATGACGTTAATATTGAATATTTTACCTGTATTTTTACAACTTTAGGACATCCTACATACACAAAAAGCAAAAGAAATAAATATTACTTTAATTAATTCTCAATTTCTTCCATTTTATTTCATTGAGATAGTCCAAATTTAATTAATTAATTTCATCTTAATTGTGACAATTGAATTGGAGGTTGTTTTGCAAAGCCTTCTGTGTTTTACATTTTCTTTCAGGAAAGAAAATTAGACGAAATTGAAAATTCTGAATAACTGAAAAATTATCAAAGATAGGTATAGGGAATGGTAATACAGTTCGATGCAGAATTTTTTTCTTTATTTAACCGTATAAAGAGAATTATGGGGTTCTATTTAAAATAAGCAAGTTATTATAGTTTGAAAATTGCCTGAAAGAAAAATTCATTTCAGCCAAACGCTGAAAGATAATTAAATGCTCTACAGTTTGATAGAAATTACGTTATTTGTACTATTAGAATTCTAAATTTTAACATTTTAAATGCAATAGTTTCTATGTTGTGAATTTTTTATTTAAGCACTGCAAAATTAAAAATTTCATGAAAAGTCAAAATATCTGAAAAAGTTTCAGCGCTAGACCATGGTTCATGTTATCAAAGTCCCCTCCGATTTCATCAAAGAATTCAAAAATGTAATAAAAATTATCCCATTCCATTTAAAATAAGAGAGTAGGGTGCACTACCCCCTATAAAGGGGGTAGTTAGAATAACGAAAATAATTTTAAGTTGTACAGAATTTCCATGGATACTGTAAGAAAAAAACCGCAAGTCGATATGTCTTCTAGCAACGGAATTATGGAGCTTGCACGTACCTCTGGGGCACCCTGTATATATATACCGGGTGACAATGAAAACAGGCTACAAGCCATAACTTCTTTAGTTGTCGATACATTTTTTCCAAATTTACAGGTTTGGTTAACTGTACAATTGCCCAGATTTCTGAGTGGTAATAATAGTTGAGTCACTTCCGGTTTGACCGGAAGTGGACATACATTTCTTGTTTTAAATAGCAACCTTTATATTTTTTGCTTTTGTATTATTGTACTAAAGGTAAGCTTTCCGAAAATGTATAACAAGTAGGGTTTTAAAATGGAAAAACGCCTAAAAATGGCAAAACATTGTCCAAATTAGTCATCCATGATTTAAGATTCAAACAACTAAACACGTGATTGTAACTATTGGATACCGTTCAGTACCTCACAATTTGTAGCCTTACTAGTTATAAATGCTTAAAAATCAATTTTGGTGGACTTATGATCAATTGACAGTTTTTGAGGTTTTCCGGCATAAAGTAATCCATTTTCCTCAAGAACTAAAATAGGAACATGCTAGTTTTATTACATTATTTTCAAGCTCCATATTAGTACTTTGTATTTTCATTTTGAAATTTTGTCTCTAAATGAATCAACATGAGTTATTACCGAATTTCTAAATTTTATCCTCTCCTGTGTGATTTAAAGCAAATTTAGAGAACACAGGGGGCTTTGAAGCTAGTGAACATTATTATTTAAACAGTAACCACAGAGATTGATAAATTTGTTCTGTTGTTATTATTATGAAATACTATGTAATTTGCCTTATTTAGTTGTTTTTCCGTTAAATCAGAGTTGACTAGTCTGGACAATCTCATGCTATTTTTAGGCAATTTTCTTTTTTAGACCCCTACTTGTCATACGTCCTTGGAAAGCTAATTCTTAGTACAATAAGACAAAATCAAAAAATATATAGGTCGCTATTTAAAATAAGAGATATAGGTCCACTTCCGGTCAAACCGGAAGTGACTCAAGTATTATTAACATCCCATAATCTGCGCAATTGTACCATTGAGTAACTCTGTGAATTTGGAAAAAATGTACCGATAACTAAAAAAGTTGCAGCTTGTAGCCTGTTTTCATTGTCACCCGGTATACCCACGATAACTGCCGTAAAAATACACCAATCTTAATAAAACTGGGTACAAAAATCGGTCTTTGGGATAGCTTGGATGAGTTCGTTGGCCAGACTGGTAGGGCCAACACTTTTGGAATAAGAGCTGAAGAAATGTTAAAAAAAATCATTTTCAATATTACATTTGCTTAGATTTTGATGAAAATTAAAATAACAGTAGAGCCGACCATTCTCTATGATCAAGGAAAAAATCATCAAAATCGGTTCGTTGGTTCGCATGAAAAATATCTTTATTGAGTATTAACAGTAAAATCGAATATCTCAGGTGACTATATGTTCTGACTTGATATTAGAAAAAAAATTGAATATCGGGGGCGGGGGCAACTAATTTTGACAGTTAATATTAGACGCAAGGCCTGCTAGAGAATTTCGCTTGAAAAATTTTTAAATTGACCATAAATATATAAACTGTTTCATTTATGTAGATATCATTTTGCTTATGATCTAAAAAATAGTTCTTTTTTGTAATTGAATTTGTGTTCGCTTTTACTCTTTTGGGAAACAGGAAAATAACTTTGCTGTATTAAAATTTATAGAAGATTCTTTTGAGTCTTAATTGCGGAGGAATTTTTCACTAACGAGAAATATGTCCTAGCTGTCCCTCTCCGGTTTTATTCATGCTCACTTACAGTGTTCAAAGCTGGATCTTGAAATGATGTTTTGCTTAATTGTGAGTATTTTGGCGTATAGTAAAAGGGTAGCTTTTCTAAAAATTATATGGGTTGATTCTTCACAAATTTCTATTTTTATGTTTTTAGGTAAAGTTTTCAAGGGTAAGATATTTTTAGCTCAATATCCGTGAATTATTAATGAGCGTTAATTCTGTCTTAAAAGTTTTGTCCAGTTATATTCAGGGCTGCTTTCCTTTCCATAGTAGGTTATAAAGAGTACTACTACATATAAAATGCCCCAATTACCCAATGCGCTATAGAGCCTTATTTTCGCTAAAATGTTTTTTAGAGGCTACCCGACAATCCTTCAAATATTATTTGAAAGATTTTTAAGTAATATTAAAAAAAGTGGGAGCTTGAAGACATTTAGATGACCATCTCACCATGGCAAAGCTGCAGCTAACTGAAATTTTGGAACTGCTTATAGTGTAATTTAAGCTTGACTGCAACAAAATTGCATCGAAGTTTTACGGTAGTGGTCAATGAAACTTTTTTGTGATCGAGCTGGAGCCGGAGCTAAAAACTTTAGTTTTAAAACAATGACTCCGGAGCCGGAGCAGAGCTTAGCCTATTACAAGCTAGTTTCCTAGCTCTGATTGTAGCAATAATCTGCTTGGCCATCAATTTTTCTGCATTCATAGCCTTCCGGTAGCATTACAAGCAACAAGAAAGTATTTTGCTGATAATTCGAAGATATAAATCTGAGGATATATCACTTTTCAGATCTTGTTTTAGCGACGTAATCGATGTAGTAGTTTTTCATGACATTATTAGCGAATTTTTTTAAAAAAATTAGCTAATGACGAGATCCTCACTTTTGAATTTCCGAAAAATTTTTGCACAGAAGTTCGTTTTGGGACCTCAGGAACCCATATCCACCGTTCGTTAAAATTTTATATATATATATATATATATATATATATATATATATATATATATATATATATATGTATATCCACGATAACTGCCGTAAAAATAGTCCAATCTTAATGAAACTTGGTACAAAAATCGGTCTTTGGGATAGCTTGGATGAGTTCGTTGGCCAGACTGGTAGGGCCAACACTTTTGGAATAAGAGCTGAAGAAATGTTAAAAAAAATCATTTTCAATATTACATTTGCTTAGATTTTGATGAAAATTAAAATAACAGTAGAGCCGACCATTCTCTATGATCAAGGAAAAAATCATCAAAATCGGTTCGTTGGTTCGCATGAAAAATATCTTTATTGAGTATTAACAGTAAAATCGAATATCTCAGGTGGCTATATGTTCTGACTTGATATTAGAAAAAAAATTGAATATCGGGGGCGGGGGCAACTAATTTTGACAGTTAATATTAGACGCAAGGCCTGCTAGAGAATTTCGCTTGAAAAAATCAAGCAGGCCTTGATTAGACGTATTAGATAAACAACAAACTTAGAAACGAGTGAAATTTTATTAGTGTTTCTTATTGTTTGTGGATTAAAAGTATTTTTCAATAAAAATCATAAATATTAAAATAACATCGGGAAATGAATTTATTAGTTGATTCAATGTTATTAAAATATAAATTGTCAGTATCATAAGAATGTTTTGCAATTAATATTTCAGCATGTAGATATATAAAAAAAATCCCCTATATAAAAAAAATTCGCTATATAAGGTACTTGCTGCCTTTGGAGATTTTTTTATAATTGAAAATCTTGCGATATTATTAATTTCAAGAATAAATGCAAAAAAAAATTCAATCGTAGCGACAATTTGCAACGTTGCCAAGTCTCGGCTGACACAAATTTTCTTCCAACAAATTTAATTTCAACATCTGTATAGAAAATGATGGAAAACCTGTAAATTGTGAAATTTGTGAATTATGTATAGTCTGTCGATTTTTCTAAGGGAATGACTAAAGTAATTGGTAATACAATAAAGTCAAGTATATTCAACAATGAATGTTCAATTGCAAGTAGCACCTCATAAAATACTAAATCAAAAAAGGATCGACGAATTCACCATCTGGTTAGTTTTCGTACAAAGCAGGTAAAGACGAGTGTTTATACTTGCAATTGAATATTCATTGTTGAACATACTTGACTTTATTTTATTACTTCAGTCATTCCCTTAGAAAAACCGACAGACTATATAAATATATATATATATATATATATATATATATATATATATATATATATATATATATATATATATATATATATATATATATATATATATATATATATATATATGTATATATATATATATATTTACATCTTACAATCATTGTGACGTCCTTTCATAAAACCGTCATTTGGCGTCTCCCAGAAAACGTGTGGTTAGACGACATATGGTGGCGTATATTGGTTTATCTTTAAATACAAACATCGATCCCTATTTGAAACTTTGAATTCGCTTAAAAATTAAGTATACGGCTTCATTCATTACACCATCTATCTGAACTCCGTTCATTGTCCATTTAAAGTGGCGTCCACCGAGTATATTTTTTTCATTTGATAAACAATTTGACGCCCATCAAGTATATTTTTGTTGATTTACTATCAATCTGACGTCCTGCAAGGTTGCCAAGTTTTCTTGGTACTTCTGTGCTATGAGTTTAAGATTTTTAAAAATGTTGAGACTATCTTACTCGAATCCAGATATGAACCAAACGAATAAAACTCATACCACTGGTTAAGTTTTATCGATCAAAATCCATAATAAACTTAACTCTTGTTGATCAACGTTAAAATTGATAAACGTCAAATTACTAATTTGATGATATATAGTAAAGAAGAATTAAATGAAAAACTCATAGAAAAAATACCATAAAAATTATAATACAATACACGAATTGTACAGGATGAGTTAAAACTAACGTATAATATTCATAAATCTTCTATTTATGAAAATTTCGAAAAATGCCGAGACAGGTAACTTTTTTTTAATTATTTATTTGTTACTAAGTGAAAGTGGCTCTATGGGTTACCCTTGCGAAGAACTGCCATCATCAAAAATTTTTTTAAATGGCGACCCTTATTTTTTTATTGCATTTTCGGGTAGGGCATATTTTTCTGCGTTCAGACATGTGAAAATAGAAGGGGGTTACATTAGAAAATGTTCGAGTAAAAAATTCCTAAAGTTTGCAAGACTTTCTGTCATCATAATATCCATGCATCAGCATAGTATACGAAAAACACAACACCTTTGAATAAGCATTGCAAGCATTGATTTAGTATCGGATCAAGTAGGCGTATATTGAATATTTGTCAAATTTATCGAAAAATATGGCGGACCTATGTGTCAAATTTAAGATTATAAATCATAAGGATGGTTACTTCTGGAGGGAAAATAGGAAGCATATGCGAATTATTAAACAGTTTTAATGCAGCTAAAACTTCCAATTACATTTAAATTTGCAATTTCTTTTTGACAATTTAATCCGCCATGTTTGCCAATAGTTTTGTTAAAATTCTACACGCGCCTACTTAATCCAATAATAAATCAATGCTTGCAATGCTTATTCAAAGGTGTTGTGTTTTTCGTATGCCATGCTGTGACAAGGATATGGTGATGACAGAAAATCTTGCAAACATTAATAATTTTTTTCTCAAAAATTTTCTCATGTAACCCCCTACTATTTTCACATGTCTGGAAGCAGAAACGTATGCGCTAGCCGAAAATGCAATAAAAAATAGGGATCGCTAGTTAAAAAAATTCTTGATGATGGCAGTTCTTCGCAATGCTAACCCATATAAACGCTTTGACTTATGTTAGTCAGAAAAAAATAATTTAAAAATAAAAAGTTACATGTCTCGGCATCTTTCTAAATTTTCATAAATAGAAAAGTTATGAATATTATGCGATACTTTTGACTCCCCCATTCGTCCAATCACCTCCTTTGAAAGAAAATACGCATATACCAAACTAATTCAACTACCATGAAATGCATAGAAGGCTTAGCATAATGACAAAATATCACAAATGACGTTAATATTGAATATTCAAAATGTTTATTCTACAATTTTAGGATATTCTATATGCACAAATAGCAAATGCAATAAATTTGATTTAATTAATCGTCAATTTCCTCCATTTTTCTTCATCGAAATAGTTTAAAATTATTTAATTAATTTAATGTTAACTGTAACACTTAAATTGAAAGTTGTTTCGCCTAAGCTTTTTATGTTTTACATTTTCTTTCAGCGGAGAAAATTAGACGAAATTGAAAATTTTGAATAAACTAAAAATTATCAAGGATAGGTATAGGGAGTGATAATACAGTTAGATGCAGAGTTGTTTTCTCTATCCAAAAATGTAAAGAAATATATGGTGTTCCGTTTAAAATAATTAAAATATTCTAGTTTAAAGACTACCTAAAAGAAACATTTATTTCAGCTAAACTCTGAATGATAATTGAGCTCAAAAACAAGAAAATTATTACCTATACATGGATTGTTACATCCCAGAGCTGATATAGATAGGATATATGTTCCAAGATCAGAAGGAGCTACAGGATTAATTAATAAAGAAATGATGTACAATCTAACAATTGAAAGTTCAGCTGTGTATATAAAATTGAAAAAATCTGATTCATTCTTAAAAATGATGTACGCTTACAATAGAAATAAAATTGATGAGATTTCCAATGATCAAGTTGAAGAAGAAACAATACAGGGTGTGTCCTGTCGATGGGACATTCAAATATAAGAATTTTATTTCTATTGTAAACGTACATCATTTTTAAGAATGAATCAGATTTTTTCAATTTTATATACGCAGCTGAACTTTCAATTGTTAGATTGTGCATCATTTCTTTATTAATTAATCCTGTAGCTCCTACTGATCTTGGAACATATATCCTATCTATATCAGCTCTGGGATGTAACAATCCATGTATAGGTAATAATTTTCTTGTTTTTGTATCTAATTTTCTAATTTCTACTTTGGTCCATTTAGGCATGCCTAAACTAACTATTATTATTATTATTTCAATAAATTTCTTAAGCAAGCTGGTCGGGTAAATTGTTTTCAGGGAAGAAATTCATCTTGTCCTGAGCCATTTAGATATTTCCTAGTTATGTGGCACGTTTGGAGGATAACACACTTTTGGATAGTATATACCACGTGTTCTGGTGATCCTAAGTTTTTGATGTTATTCTCAAATTTGTTTGTTATGACTCCATCAGCTGAGATAACAATTAGAACAATTTTAACTTCTTTTAATTCCCAAATATGTTTCAATTCTATTGCAAGATTTTCGTGCTTGGTTATCTTTTCTGTCTCGGGTTTCAGGAGGTTTTTAATCAGAGGACACCCAATTTCAACTATAATGGCTGTTTTAGCTGTTTTGCTTATAAGGACAAAGTCTGATCTATTATAGTCCACCGTTCTATCGGTTAAAATTGGTCTGTATAAGAAGCAGGATTCTGTTTCTATTACCGAATCTGGCGAGTAGCGATAGTAAGGTGGAGGGTTTTCTACGAGGTTAAACTGTTCTACTAGTCCAATGTGGATGATTTTTGCATCCTGAATGTGTTTGCCCATGTAAGCGTTATTAGAGAGAGCCGAGCAGCCAGCTATTATGTGTTCAATGGTTTCCCCTGGACTGCTGCATTTACGACAAACATCCACAACTTGTTTCTTAAGTATAAATGTAATTCCGTGTTTGTAATTCCGTGTTTGTACAACACCATCCTGGATAGCAACCATGAAACCCTTAGTTTCCATATAGAGTTGACCCTTTTTTAACCACTCAAGTGATCCCTGCTTGTCGATATCCGCATTCTGAAGTGCCATGAAATACTTATCATGTAGTGTTTTTTCTTCCCAGGTTGTCAACGTCTTTTCTTCAGCAGAGACCTCTTCATGTCTGATGCTATTGCTTAGATTTAATTCCGAATAGTTGTTGTCAGCTCCCACCACCGTCCGTAGAAGGCTGTCTGCGGATTCGCAAAAATATTTCATGATATTTGCTTCGTGTTCCCTGCACAAAAGCTCCGAGTAAAGTTAGTTTGATTCCTTTTGTTTCTTTATGTAATACTTCAATTTCGAATTGTGAGATTTTCTATGTTCTTTTGTTCTGGTTTTAACACCTCTCCCCGATTCACTAATATAAAATGAATTGCAATTGTCACAAGTTATTTGGTAAACACCCGAACATTCCATATCTTTGTATTTATCAATATTAATAGCTAACTTACTGTATATAACATTCTTGGTTTTGAATGCAGTTATTAATCTGTGTTTATACAAAATCGAAGACAATCTATCAGCAATATCATTATAATTGAATGATCTATACGATAAATTTGTTTTTATGGGATGATCCCTACAGTTTAGTGCATCATCTTTTAGCGAATTTTTTTAAAAAAAATTAGCTAATGACGAGATCCTCACTTTTGAATTTACGAAAAATTTTTGCACAGAAGTTCGTTTTGGGACCTCAGGAACCCATATCCACCGTTCGTTAAAATTTATATATATATATATATATATATATATATATATATATATATATATATATTATATGTATATATATATATGTATATCCACGATAACTGCCGTAAAAATAGTCCAATCTTAATGAAACTTGGCACAAAAATCGGTCTTTGGAATAGCTTGGATGAGTTCGGTGGCCAGACTGGTAGGGCCAACACTTTTGGAATAAGAGCTGAAGAAATGTTAAAAAAAATCATTTTCAATATTACATTTGCTTAGATTTTGATGAAAATTGAAATAATAGTAGAGCAGTCCATTCTCTATGACCCAGAAAAAAATCATCAAAATCGGTTCATTGGATCGCAAGAAAAATGCAAAAATCTCTTTTTTGAGTATAAGCAGTAAAATCACGTATCTAAGATGGCTATGTGTTCTGACAATTGATATTAGAAAAAAAATTGAATATCGCGGGGGGGTAACTAATTTTGACAGTTAATATTAGACGCAAGGCCTGCTAGAGAATTTCGCTTGAAAAAATCAAGCAGGCCTTGATTAAACGTATTACGGGAAATGAATTTATTAGTTGATTCAATGTTATTAAAATATATTAATTGTCAGTATCATAAGAATGTTTTGCAATTAATATTTCAGTATGTAGATACATAAAAAATTCGCTATATAAGGTACTTGCTGCCTTTGGAGATCTTTTTTTTATCTTAAACTTGTTGTACAATTTCCAAAAGGTTTGATTTGGAAACCCATTGATACGAATGAGATGATGAATGGTATTTAGTTTTTTATTAAAATTACCTTTGGACAGAGGCAATTTGAATAAGCGATAGAAAAAATAATAAAATGCAAAAAGTTTATGTGAGTGATGATGAAATGAATCATATCTGATTAAACTGCACTATTCTGCATCACCTGCTGAAGCAGTGTTGCCCGATTTTCGGACGCCAGAATGATACCCCTATAAATTCAAGAATGTATATTCAATATACATTTTCGACAGAAGCGCCACTAGTGTAAAAATTTCCGAACTAAATTATACGGAAATTTCATACGCCTATCATTTTGACGTCCAAAAAAAAATTGAGAATCGGCTGTACAGGTCTCTGGTATGCACAAAAACGTTTTTCAAGGGATTTGTAATCTGACGTCCGTATACGGACGCCACTCTGCTACTGGACGCCAAAATGATGTGAAAGTGTCAATGTATGGACGCCACAATGATAGCGGGATATATATATATATATATATATGGATATTATTGAAAAAATAAATAAAAATAAAAATAAAAATCGTAAATTGTAGCAATTTTCTCTGACTTTATTATAGGTAAATCTGGCAACATTGCATCGAGTATAAAAGACCAGCGGAGTTTCCATTGTGTTTTTGTGATTCTTTGGCCGTGCTGCTTCCAGAGGCGTTGTTGGTAAGTCCACTGTTTTTCTTATTTTATTATAATTTTTGTATCTATTTAACCCGTAACAAGTGACATGCAAAATAATCACACCACTGGTGACCAGGAGTCTGTGAGACTCTTTTACTTTTTCTACTTTTTAATTATTTATTTAAATAAATTTAGTCAAAGCCACTTACATTTCGTTAATTCGTTTTATTGTGAATATATAACATAAAAAACATTGAAACAAAACAATAAAATAAAAAAGTTATTAAACTTTGAAATATCAATGGTAAATTCTCTTAAAAATAAACAAGGTGTTATTCAAATTTTAGAAGCACCGTTCTAGAAGCTAAGAGGAAAATAATTTTTTTTTCTGGAATAGTATATTCAATAGTTAGATGAAAAGTGCAATCCACAAATGTCAATTTATTCTCAGAAAAAAACTGTCAAGGGTTCAAATCAGTCATCTTGTGCACAACATTCGATACATGTTTTTCTTGCGCATTGTAGGCAAACGGCCCGGTGACACTTTTGACCCCGGTGTATTGGGTCTTCCTTTTTAGTCTGGGAGGGCACAGGAAACAGTACTTCCTTATTTCTAGAAGTTCCTCAGGTCTTGGTTCCGGCTCAATCTTCAATATTTTTTTTATTCCATTACGAATCTCTAATGGAATTTTAAAATTGTTGACTCTTCTTTGCATATGGGTTTTCACTAGGTTGTTTGCCAAATCTTTCATGAACGTGAAGCGTTGCATTGGACTATTATTTTTATGGCTATTATAAATAATGAAAGAGTTGACAGTACTCATATCCAGTATCTGAAAAAATATTGCCACCGGCCAACGTCTGGTTCTTCTACTTGAACTATATACGGAACATATTTCATCAATTGAGTCTACTCCGCCCTTCGTTGCAATGTAATGAAGTATCATTTCCGGTTTATCATCATTGTCGTTTGACTTACAATGATGCATTGATGAAATAACCAATACAGCTTTACGTTTTTTGGGTACGTAAGATAGAAGGGTCATATCTCGTGTGAAACCATACAAAGAGGAATGTGGTTCTCTGGTGTTGTTTGGTAAAAACTGCTGCGGAATTTCTCTTTTATTTTTTCGCAATGTACCAGTATATGTCAACTTCCTAATCTTCAACTGATCCACCAACTCGATTGAACTGACCCAGTTGTCAGCTGTTATGTTTCGGAACGTTCCGTTTAAAGGTTTAGCCAACCTGATCACACTTTGTGTGGGTTTACTGAGTTTCTTCTCTTCCTGTGACAAAGTTTGACCGTCAGAATCTTTGCCACAATATATATATCCATTATATGCATAACCGCTACGGGCATCTGTGAGCATCATGATCTTTATGCCGTATTTTGCTGGTTTTGCCGGCATATATACTTTGAAAGGACATCTTCCACGAAAGGCAACCAACATTTCATCAACACAAGCATATTCGCCGATTGTGAATGCTTTCTGAGAATTTTGAATAAATTTATTGAATAACTCGGTAATTGCAGCAGCAGGATCACTCACTTTGCGCAAAACTCTATCATCAGGATTGTCAAATCGAAGACAAGCCAACAATATAGCAAACCTTTTCTGGCTCTTTACTAATCTGATATCTCTTCGTGTACCATCGGTAGCAAATATTGAGGCGATATCTTCGTGATTGGATTTGAAAATGGCTGTATATATTAATAACCCTATGAACGCCTTCATTTTCACATCATCAACGAGCTTGAGTTCTGGCTTGTCAACTCTTTTATAATATTGACGTCTTTCATTCAATTTCACATTTGTCCATTCCACAATAAGTAATATCATTGTATCATCAAATGTGAGATTCCAGACTTTTTCAGTTTTATCATGTTCAATTATTCTACCAGGACCTTTTATTCCTGGAAGATGAATCACAATGTTATGGAGTGGCGTTCGTGTGTTTCTTGTTGATTCTTTACTACTCCATTTATATTTGTTCTTTCCGTAGTAGTATCTATTTCTGGAACTGTCTTCTGAAGTGTCTGATGATGTTTCAGCTATTTCTACGTTTGCCTCCGCATCGTAATCGTCCGATGCAGATTGCTCGGTTTCTGTGTCATGATCAGAAGACGCTAAAATTGTATCTTCACTAACCTCATCGTTTTCTGAACCACTCCCAGCTTCATCAAACAACTTCTGCAGTGAAGTTTCATAATCTCTATCACCAAATCTAACTTGCTTAGAAGTTGAAGGTGATGGATCCATTTTGAATTACTTAGAACCCTAAGAAATATTCTCTTGTCACTATTTAATTTATGTCCTGAAAAACTTACGTTTACGGTGACCTGGAGTCTAGGAGACTCCTCTTGAAATTTGCAAGCAATTATCTACACAACTGAAACTCAAATGCAACTAATACGGCCACTGTATATTTAGCGAATCACAGAAAGAAGGTACATGGCGTGTGGTGGGGATTTAATGCGGACTTTGAAAATGCATTGGTTGCAAAGTTCGTAGGAGTCTGTTGGACTCCACGTCACCTGTTACGGGTTAACCCTGGAATTGCACACTTATTTTTTGAGTCACAGACTACACACTGGGGTCTTGTCGACCCAACATTAAAGCCTTGCAAGATTACACTGAATGAAAAAAGTATCGTTTGATTTAGACTTAGTACTTACCAATAAGTAAAAGTAAACAATTTGTGATGTAAAAAAGTTTTTATTCGAAAATACCTAATAGTTTTATCTAAAAAATAACCAAAAAGAGGAAATTTTTTGTCGGCTTATAGAAAAAAAATGTAATAACCATGAAAATAAAAAATATTCTTAAATAACTACAAAAATTAGAAATAGAAATGTAAAAATAACAAAAAAAAAATAGAACCGTCTTAAAGGTCATTTGGTTTTTCTTAGACAACTCTTCAAATATTGGTTCTACAGAATTTACATAATTTCGCTCTATGCTCTGTGCAATAGGGCTTGCTGCATAAAACACACGCAGTATTTGTTTTTGTCTTTATGCTTTTCACAGAAACCACATCTAACTTGTTTTGTCAAAATACCTGCATCATTTTGGATTTCTGTTTTATCGATTCCTAGAATTTCTTCAATTTTGAATCGAACTGATCTCCGCAGTGTGGCTATTTGTAGTTTCTTAGATGTGGTTTTATCAAAGACATCCCAAGATCTTTTAGAAATACACGCCGATTTTTATTTTTTCCTTCTTTCCATTTTGGATTGGACAGAACATGTAGAACCATAGCATTTATGCCGGCGCCCCCCAGCATGTTGAACCACATTCGTGGAGGCCAACGTTTGGTTTTACGTTTGGTTGTATATGAATGGCAAAGCTGATCGAAACTATCAGTTCCACCTTTTGTTTCGTTGTATGCATGAATAATAGTTGGTTTGCCTGTAGTATTATTTATACTATTGTCATGGTGCATTGTTGATAACAGAATGACAACAATTCTGATAATTCTCCGACAAATTTTCTGCAAGTGGTATTGATGTGAACCAGTTGTCAACCGTGATGTTATGGTTGGTATTGTGGATTGGTTCTAAAAGTTTGCGAACGTAGTAAGCAGGAACGGATTCGTTATTTTGACAAGTTGCTTTTGCAATGTATGGAATGGCATTAACCATATAAAAAGTTTTTGAATCGTTCAACATCATCACCTTTATACCGTATTTATCTGGCTTACTTGCCATATAGATACGAGACTTACAGTTTCCTAGGAAAGTAACCAACTGCTCGTCTATCGTACAGTACTCATACGGTGTATACCACTGCTTGCAATTATTTATAAATATATCCCATATTTCTCCAATAGGAGCGAAAGCATCTAAACTTGCTCGTTCTTCTCTGTCATTTTTATCATCAAAACGTAAGCATTTGACTAAAACTGAAATCTTTGCTTAGACATGGTTGCACGGTATATACCATTCCCAAATACCGGAGACCACAAATCATCTAGATTACAACTAGATGTTCGCAAAATACCCGATATATACATCACTCCAATGAATGCTTCAAGTTCTACTTTAGATGTTGGCCGAATGTAACTCTGAGGTGCCACATTAACCGATTGTCTGACAATTTCTTCATTTGTATGACATAGTTATTTCTATAACATCATCAGTAGTATAGTGACCACAATATGGAGGCAAATTTAAAATTTGAAAAGTGGTGGAAGCGCCGGGTGTAGGCCAGTGCGCATGCGCGGTGTTGTGACGTAACGGGTAATGGAGGGGGTAGAGAAAGTGATGCCAATTCCAGACCAGTGGTTGGTGGGTGGTGGTGGGAATATAATACTAATGCCAATTCCAGACCACTGTGTGGTGGGGGGTTGTGGGGATAGAATAGTGATGCCGATTTCAGATCACTGTGTGGTGGAGGGTGGTAGGGATAAGATGCTAATGCCGATTTTAAACTATAAATTTGCGGGAATTTTAAGTTTTAGCGAATTTTTTTAAAAAAAATTAGCTTATGATGAGATCCTCACTTTTGAATTTCCGAAAAATTTTTGCACAGAAGTTCGTTTTGGGACCTCAGGAACCCATATCCACCGTTCGTTAAAATTTTTATATATATATATATATATATATATATATCCACGATAACTGCCGTAAAAATACACCAATCTTAATGAAACTTGGTACAAAAATCGGTCTTTGGGATAGCTTGGATGAGTTCGTTGGCCAGACTGGTAGGGCCAACACTTTTGGAATAAGAGCTGAAGAAATGTTAAAAAAAATCATTTTCAATATTACATTTGCTTAGATTTTGATGAAAATTAAAATAACAGTAGAGCCGACCATTCTCTATGACCCAGAAACAAAATCATCAAAATCGGTTCATTGGATCGCAAGAAAAATGCAAAAATGTTTTTATTGAGTATTAACAGTAAAATCGAATATCTCAGGTGGCTATGTGTTCTGACAATTGATATTAGAAAAAAAATTGATAATCGCAGAGGCCAGCTAATTTTGACAGTTAATATTAGACAAACATAGGTAGATCTAGTATGTTAATATTAACATACTAGATCTATGTAGACAAACGACAAATTTCAAACCAGTGAAATATTATTAGTGTTTCTGATTGTTTGTGAATTAATAATATTTCAGCATGTAGATACATAAAAAAATTCGCTATATAAGGCACTTGCTGCCTTTGGAGATCTTTTTTTTTTAAGTTGACGACAGTTTACGTAGTGATAGTGGGGTTGACGTTGCTCTGATTAATATATAATCTGGTTCGACATATTGTTGAGGCCGAGGGGTGTTTCACCTGGCAAGATTTGTACCAGTACTGTATAAACTGGATTTTTTTTTCGAACTGTACTGTAATGTGTAGATACTGTATACTAATGTCCATGTACTATCGAATAATGCACATACTGTATAGTAATGTACAGGTACTGCATAGTAATGCACAAGTACTGCATAGTAACGCACAGGTATTGTATAACAATGTAGCATAATTCGTAGAAAATTAATGCGCATCATCAAATGCTTACAGATGTTCTGTTAACAGGATGAAAACTAATATTTGAATATTTGAACACAAATAATACTGTCAAGTATATTTTAACGCAAAATATATATTTAGACAACAAAGTAAACTTTTTGGCGAGGTTTTTTATAAAATGGGGAGTAAAATGGGTATTTTTATCTTTTATTTTTGTTTTAGCTCTTTATGTTTCTTATTAATACGCAAACGGTCTGATCGTTTAGGCCACTTAAATGTCTCCACATATTCATTTAAAAACTTTACTTTTGAAGTTTTATCATCTGTCAACTGTATAACTCGTCCTAAATACCATGCCTCGTCAAAGTATACAGCATAAAATTTTTCCAAATGAATTTTCAAAGCTTTAAGTTGTTTGTGGTCATCTTCCGAGTCTTCCTCCAAATCTTCAGCCGAAGTTTCACTTCCAGACTCATAGTTTCCACTACTTTCATCTGTTTCTGTTTCAGCAGCAGTATGAGCTGGCTTTCGAATATTTTTTTAGTTGTAAAACGAGCACTATTCATTCCACGCACTCGATATAAGCGATCACTTGAGTCGACCACTTTTTTCACAAAAAGAAAGAACAGCAAATAGACGATTTTCTAATCACAGCGTGTTCATTATTGTCTAGAACTACATGCAGGAACTGGCTATCGCACAATGACTTCTTTCCAGAATAGTCTTTCAAGTTTTGAGCCTTTAAATGTTGCAGTTTCGATAAGTCTTCTTTTACGTCTTCCAGATAATTTTCATTAAAATGAGATTCATCGTCTATCATTGTTTCAATTTCAATATCGTGATTTGTGTCACTTTCTAATTCTGATTCAATTATACAGGGTGATTCACGTCGGACCAAGAGTTCTTATGGCAACTCCCATCATTTGGTGAGCGATTCGAAAAATAATTCAAGGATTTATAGGAGGGTGTCTAGAGATCATCTTATTGTTAGTCGTTTTGCGTCTTTATCTCGGTTTTGAAAATCGCAACCTTGCCCAAAATGATCGTTTTTTGACCAACTTCCTAATGAGCTACGAGCTTCTAATTTTGCTAAAATGTTCTCTGGGGATCCCTCTATAAATCCTCAAAATATTTTTCGAATCGCTCGCCAAATAATGGGAGTTGCCATAAGAACTTTTGGTCCGACGTGAATCACCCTGTATTGTCGCGTGTGATGTACTTTTCACTATTTAGATTCAATTTCAGTAATGCATTTGAAAATGACAGCAAGCATCCTCTTCTTCTTTACATTGAAATCGAATGCCAAGCTGTCTGGCATCATTTTTTGCGTCACCACAAGCTTGCTTTAATATGCTTACAATTTTCAATTGGAAAATGGAATGTGTCACCTACAATAATGTTCGTCACTTTAAAATATTCAGAAAGCTTTAGTTTCGAATGATATAGAATTAATTATTTTTTTGCACTTTCGGGACTAAAGTGGGTACTTTAGTCCCCCGTTACAGGGACTAAAGTATCACTTTTAATCCCCTGGGGACTAAAATAATGTCAAAAGCTTGTCAAATGTTTTTCTTATTTTATCAAAATATATTTTCCATGGATAAGAGACAATAGTTGGAGATTTTCTATTTATATATATCACGTGAGCGAAGATTCACGTCCATCTCGAAAAAGAAGGCCCACAAACTCACCTAACTCTGCGCTTATTTCATTCAACATCTCAATTCTATTAAGTCTTCTTAGAATGTCCATAATAGAGAAATTAACAACCGGTTGAAAACGTTGTAGTCATGGATCTGGTTTCTCACATTGTTGACTTCCATAAAACCATGGTATAAAACATTGTGGCTCGTTTTTACATTTCTGAATTAATAATAATATACCATGTGCATTTAATTCTACACAAGAATAAGTATTTGACCTAATACAATTTGTTGTATTTATTATTTGCCAACCATGAGCTCCAAAGTCTAATAAAAAATGTTGTATACCATATTTTATATAATCTCTCTTCTACCTTCAAACTTTTCTCTAAAAAAGTGTCTAAAATATTGTCACGTTTTCGTGACCACAAAGGGGTTGCCAGCCAACTATCAGTGGTGGGGAGTGGGTAATTACGGATTTTAGGGCGCCACCAATTTTTTTTTATATTGGGAAAATTGGAAACCCGTTCCCAGTCGATGATAGGTGTATTCAACACTCAACACAAAAGATCTAAATTTCAATTTCGATATGTATATATATTTGTAATTAAAGTAATTAAGGATAATCCCTGAATTAAAATAAAAAAAAAGGGTAATAACAATTCGATCAAATTTAGATCGAAAATTCTTACTAATAAGGTTTAAACAATATTTTGGGACTAACGCTCGGTGCACCCAACGATAGTTTTACACGATTAATTATAATCAATTATACGATTGTAACAATAATCTACTATTCAAGGATATTTAAAATACAGAGCGATGATCGGTGTGAGCTGTTGTTCTACTTATACGTAGAAATTGTCCAGCTCGACAAATATATATATTTGAATCAGAATGGGGCTATAATGCCACCAAGTATGGTTTCTATTATGATTAACGCGATATACGTACACTTATCTGTGACTGATGTTTCGACGAGCAGGAATTGTTGGGACAGGAGGTCCAGTTCTTGGATGATGACGTCACCCGTGGCGTTCGGTGTCAATTCGATGATGTTGCCAAAAAAAATATCGATGTTAACAGTCACAATCGAAGTTCCTGATTCTAATCAGAGAACTGTGGAACCAATCCAAGAAAATTAAATAGACGAAGACACCAAATAACCCACGGAAGTGAAGATACCGATGAAATGGAAATACCAAGAAGATGATGATACCAAGGAAATTGTCGATACCAAGGACCCCTGAAATAATATTATTTTCCCCAAAGATTGTAAATCCGCCAAAATAATAAATAGTCGATAATTTACCTCGATGTGAGGGGCTGTAAAACCAATAAGGGACGTTTTCACCTTTGACCGTGATTCACGTGGTGGTATATCTTGATCCGAATAAATCGTTAATTATCAAAAGTACGAACAATTGTAAACACTATGGTTTTACCCACAATCAATAAAAATTGATAATACTTATATAAAGCCGAATTAATTCTCAAGATGAGCTTGGATAACTATTTCTAAATCCAAATTTTCTAGCTTTACTTGAACGAAGTACCACTTACTCACAGATCTGACGAAAAATTGTCGAAGACGACGTCCGGTCGGTATTTAACTAGTCCCGATAAGAATCAGATGTCCGCGACTCTCATTTAAAGGTATATATTGAAAAACTTTGAAAATTTTACATGTCTGTGACATATTTCCTGTCGCTAAAGATCATACCAACACAACTTTTGGAACTAGTCTTAACCGATTAATGCTGAATTGGGCGGTTATTACAAAAATAATCGGGTTCAGTTCGAAACATTCTTCCGACAGAAAAGACGGGAAACAATACGAAAAACACGACAATAGGCCTAAAGACCATTTCTGTATCAGAATGCCCTCACTGATACGGTCACAATTAAGAAGAAAATAAATCAAAATAAGGTTAACAAATACTGACGACAAGATAGACGAAGTACCACAAAGGAACATGAGCACTAAAATCAAATGCAAGCTGCTCAACCTGCATCCTGGAAGCCTTAACAACCTAAGGTACTAAACCGCTTCCTTGCTTAGTACCAAAAGAAAAGGTATCAACAGAACGAAACCGTTACAATATTTCTCGTCAAAACCAAGAATTGCTTAATGGCTTGACTATCTGGAATATTTTCCATTAAATTACCATCCAAGCACTTAGACGGTCAATTGCCTTGAAATTCGTTTTGCCCGTAGCTAAAAAAAAATACATATAGCGACGAGCATCTTTCATATACAGGGTGTCTAACGGTATTTCACTTCGCAGTTAGCTGTGCCTTTCTTACGTAGTATCTTAACTTGGTTCACACTTGACATTTATCAATGTATTTTTCAAGTGCCTGAACCACACTACGATACTACGTCAGAAAGGCACAGCCAACTCTGAGGTAAAATACCGTTAGGCATCCTGTATGGGTGTCCCAAAAATGGTGTCTTTAAATCGGCGTTCTAGTTGGTCAACGTAATGGAGCTATATTTTCTAAACTATTAAGACCTGAACAATTTTGTTTGTAGATTCTGATGTAAGTTTTGAAAAGCTATTCTGGGACACGATGTATAACTTACGATCCAAAAAACTTAAAGTGAGGAAATGTCGATCCTTTGTATAATCTTTAATAAGTAGTTCTAAATGGGATGTCGAAACAGACCATTTTCCCATTATTAACGACACATTAGAATTGAGCACTCGTGTTTTCATTTTTGTTCCAATATGAACTAGATCTTGAATGCAAATTGCCTTTTCTATATTGTATTCCATCTGAAACATCCATACATATTACAAGTAATTTAGTAAAACTGTTTTTATCTATCTACCTGAAAATATGGATTATAAGTACAATTCGGTTGTTGACTCATCACTAAAGGGCGGATTGAAGCTATTTGGCGAGATCTACGACGCTCAAAATTCACCATTGGCGTAGTTTTTTCCATTTCTGCACCTATCCGTTAGAAATGAGCGTTATTCACATAAACAGTACAACCTCGATTATCCATTAAGTACTCGATTTCCCGTCACCTTTTATTATTTATCTATACTTTTTTTACATTTTACATAACAAAAAAAACACGATTAATTGGTATACCTACTTATCAATGTATTTATCCTTTTTTTTATTTTTCCATTTATTTTCCGTTTATTTTTTCTTACCGATCATCCCCCGGCACAATCACTGATGAATAATCGAGGTTCTACTGTACATATAGGTAACATTAGCTTCCGAAACAAATCTTACTTAGAAATTTGCCAACAATATAAAACATTGCTAAGCTTTATTGTTTAATCCTATAGTTAACAGGTTAAGCGCCATGGCGGACACCGGTGTCCTCTATACATTTATCCGCTATGGCCATGGCGGACACCGGTGTACGCCCTGCCTTCTAAGGTTTGTCGATCTTTCCTGGCCAAGGGGACACGCTTTTACATTTAATGTAGCGGTGTGTCCGCTGTGGCCCTACTCAACTGCACTCTGGTGCCAGGTCGTTTGTAGCAGGATTTATTTAGTCAATATATTATGTTGTCAACATTATTGTTCACAAATAATGAACGAATATATGATTCAGTATCTGTATTGAAACAATTTGAAATTGGTACATATTATTATTTATTATGATATACGTTGAAACACTCGAGACAATGTCTTGGATTTCCTTCGCATTGTTGACAGTAAGTGGTAACTTTCTTGACCCTGTTCTTTTCGATAATGCCATCCACCTTTTTTTATAACAACCTTTGCAATATCGACGATTTTCTCGAGCTTTACAGTCGAGTTTGGCAAATTGATGTGTTTTCAGATTTTGATGTGTTGACAGACGAGGTCGCGCAACATCGCGTTTATCTTCGAATTTCAAGAAATCTTCAGTTACCGATAAGCGAAAATCGTTAATCGGAATGTTACTTTGTTCAACATCCTTGTAAATGATGTGAGCATTTACCATTGAAGTACCTAAACGAACATAAGTTTAGTCGCAGAATTGCCAGAAAAATTCAAGAAAATTCTCACCCAGCAGTACCTCAACAGCTAATTTGTACCAACGGATGGATTTTCCAAAAGTTGTGGCAAATCTTGATTTGGGAATTTATTCATATTATCAATATCCTTATCCGTTAACTCTGATAACGAAATTAAATTATCAAATCCACTAAATTTCAATAAGCTTTTCAAATTATCTGGAAATTTCATTCCGAAGATGTTTTCAAGATGTTCAGTCAAAGCTTCGAAAGGGTTTTCGCGACAGTTTTTATTACCACTAATTTCAGCTTGCATTTTAGTTGTTTGAATCTAAGCTTACAAACAAACAATTTTATTTACTGAAATTACCGAGTAAAATACTTTCAAGGGTGTAAGGAAACCATATTTCAAATATGTACTATCCATCGTTTATTAATTAATAACAATAATAATGTGTATTTACCTTATCTTTTAAACACAATAAACCTCAAACAGCAATAAGTTTTGAGAGATCTCTGTGGCATTGTGCGTGCTCAACGTCCAGCAAGATCAAAATATGCACAATTGCACAACGTTGTGTAAAATCACATATAATGTATAGTAATGTATAAGATATAGTACAGTAATGCACACGGAATGTATAGTAATGCACACGCAATGTACAGTAATTCACGGTAATGTTCAATAATGCACTTGTAATGGATAGTTATATATACTCTCTAGTAGTGTGCAGTACTCTCTATAGTAATGTATAAATTTTGTACCAGTACTGTAGAGAGCGAAACACCCATCGGTTGAGGCTTTTTATTGTGAGGGCAGTAACAATGGCGGTTCCTATAAAATATAAATGTGTTGAATGTGGAGGCGAGTTCGATCTTCCAAATACAACATGTGTCCCGTGTACATTTGCTAAGCTTATGAAGGATTTCTACAGGGCTAAAAATATTCCAAGTCAAGATTTCCAAAAGTAGTGATTGCAAAGTGAGATTAGCTTACAACTTTATCTACTGCACATTCGCATAGCTATGTTTAAGACTATAAATTTGCTTGACTGCTATTGCGAGGTCAGCTAGTAATTTTGATCAGATTAGGCAACATTAAATAAGCCAAACATCATGTCATCATTTGTCGCTGAACTGAATGCTTCTCTACATGTTATACCATTTGTGAACGTCAAGAATCTTGAAGTAGGCCCAAAACACTTGGTTGAATCCTTTCAGCGAACAACAACTAAGTACGCCGAAAAGGTTGTAGTTGAATGTGTTGACTTCAAGACATTGCTGCCTCAATGTTTCACCGAAAAGTTTACTCAAGGAAGGATCGATGCATGTAACGAGGAAAATAGGAAAGGGCAAAGCATACTCTTAGTTAGTGGTCCAACAATGAATATCGAGTTTGTTGAGGAGTAAACCTCATTTTCTCATCAATGTTGATATATTGCTGATATATTGATACAATTAATAAAAATGTGAATTGCAATCAAATAAAACAAAAGATAACTGGATCAATGTAATTATTTACTTTATTTATTATAAGTTAGCAACGGATATTTTATACCGTACGGTAGCGATGAGATCATAGCTCTGGACTATCACACATGTACTAGTGCCCGTATTTATAAACCGATCTCAGACTCGATCTCAAGTCTAACTTCCAAGCACGAGTATTGAGTATATGCAGGGTTGAGAGCTTGGCGGATTCTAAATACATATTACAGGGTCACGTTTTTCTTTTTGTGCGCACGCGCACTTTTTGCATAACTCAAGCTCGTTTCAAGGCAGCTACAACCCAATCTTGGCTTGGTTACATATTCTGGTCTCAAGGCCAAGCTCAAGCTCCAAGGTCTCATGATCGGTTTATAAATACGGGCATCAATCTTTATACAGAATTATACGTTTATTCGACGCGCTTCTAGTAGTTGTAACACTACACAGTCAACGTACTTGTTGAAGTAAGAGATCGACGTCACGTATACTCGAAACGGCGAACTAAGAGATTAAAGTCAAATCATAAAATTTGTTCACAATAGATTCGGTATGAAAGAACTTGATGGGTTGCTAAAATATTGCCACCAATAAATTTCGTAAATTTGTTGGAGACAGGTAAATATAACCAGATGTTTTTGTAAAAATATGCAAACGAGTCGGTTTTTCACAAAACAGGTATTTTTCCCACAAAAGCCTGGTGGCAATATTTTAGCAACCCATCAAGTTCTTTCATACCGAATCTATTGTGAACAAATTTTATGATTTGACTTTAATCTCTTATTTCTCCGTTCCGAGTATACAACGAACAAGTTGTCCACTGCGGCCGGTATTTGTTGATTTTATACTAGTTTTTTATAAGCCTAGCAGCAGGGCTGGGCTCACTGTTAGAATATGTAAATGAGATCGGAAGGAATAATGAAATTATATTTAAAAACTTTTAAAATGTGTAAACAATAAATTGAACGAAATTTTCAGAATATTAGTTATGGATAGTTAAAATAAGTAACTAGCAATTTAAAAAGTAAGAAGTTATGATTGTTATTATTCGGCTTATAGAAAATTGAAAACAATAGACAATAAACCATGTCCATTTGGTTATTTCTTCACATACATGTGTTTGTATGTGCAAAAATATCTAGTGAGACCACGGAGAGGCGGACATACTCTCACCAGGAAAGGTAAATTAATGGGATATGAATGTTAGAACATAAGCAGTAAAAGATGGTATATCGTGTTATATACTTACAAGGGGAGTGCCAGACTTGGTACCAATGAATTTCGATAATTTTTATAGATGTTGTAGGGTTCAGTCTCCTAAGTATTAGGACAAAGGGATTTTACGCAACGGCCTTTAGTTCTTGAGATATTTCGCTTTAAAGTTCATTATGTACTTTAAAAAGATGGTGAATTCACTCTTAATTGAGTAATGGCCCGTAGTTGACTGTGTAGCGTGTTGGTTTTTAACGCATAAGGTCCGGGGTTCGTGTCCGCCTGCGGACACTTCATTTTTTTTTTATATATCATAATGAAATTTCAATTTTCTATGATAATTCAATACTATTTAGGCAGATTTTCTTTAATATAAATTAAAAAAAATACATATTAGATACAAGACTACATTCCATAATTATAGATGAAAATTAAATAGATTATAATTTTGTATATTTACAAAGGGTGTAAGTTGGAAAGTTGAACAGTTAAAACACAAAGAAAAAACGTCAATACGGTCAAATGATATTACTTTATTTTATTTAAAATATAATTGTTGATACAACCATGTAAATTTAAAAAGATACCGTTTATCAAATCCTCCTGGTGTGAGGAAATTTTATGCTTTGGCTGTTTTTTGACAATTATCAATCATCATCCTGCCTAAATTGTATTGAATTATCATAGAAAATTGAAATTTCATTATGATATATGAAAAAAAATGAAGTGTCCGCAGGCGGACACGAACCCCGAACCTTATGCGTTAAAAACCAACACGCTACACAGTCAACCACGGGCCATTACTCAATTAAGAGTGAATTCACCATCTTTTTAAAGTACATAATGAACTTTAAAGTGAAATATATCAAGAACTAAAGGCTGTTGCGTAAAATCCCTTTGTCTTAATACTTAGGAGACTGAACCCTACAACATATATAAAAATTATCGAAATTCATTGGTACCAAGTCTGGCACTCCCCTTGTTAGTAAACCAAAACAGTCATGTATTAGAAATGTTAGTATTGATGATCAAATATCTTTCTAAATTAGTAGACGAAAACCTCAATCTTTGGTCAGTTAATACCTTTTTATGCCTCAAAAAAGACCATTCAATATCGCAGTTTGTGACGGGAGCATGACGGAAATTATTTTCAAAACATTCAGAATCGTTTTTTAGCGAATGAATAACTTTTTTTAATCGGTTAATACCAGGATTGCGTGCCAAAAGCTTTGAAATTTTTTCGCAAAGGCGTGAACCTGAATCTCCGTGAATGTTTGTAGAATTAAATAACTGACTTACTACATTTTCAAATTTATCAAAGGTTTCTATAATTTCTATGTCCTGGTTTTCCAAAAATTTTATCGCGCCTGGAATATGGCCAAAATTATCATGAATAAATTTCAAATTTCCAAACAAATCCGGATTTTTCATAAGCTATTTACAAGAAACAATACTATAGTAAATCTAATGAGATCGTATAAAGCAACATACGAGTATAAAATGGCAGACATATACCTTACCTACGTAGCGAAAAATAGTACGAGGTGGTAAAATTCAAATCTGGTTGCCTATATTAAATTTCTTCGTATGTAATGGTGAAGATTATTTGTATATACAAAGTTTTTGAAGAATTAAACACTGTTTTTGTGAATCTTCAAAAATTATTTAATATGTAAGAACAGACAGAAATACAGATGGAAAATAAAGAAACAACTTATAATTGAATTACATACAATAATATTGAACAAATTAAATAAAAATAATCAAGTAACATTAACATATAAAACAATAAAATGAACCAGAGAATAACTTAAAATTAAAACAAGCAAACATAAAGTAGAACCAATAAAATAAATACATATGTACATTTTATCGATGTCACTGTCGCTGGAATCCGTGTCAAAATCGATTACTATGTCGTTAGTAACGATTTCCATTTCTCTGTCCCAGTACTCACCTATTATTCTATGGGTATTGAGCAGGAGTAACACTGTGAATAGCATTTTCCCAAGCTTTTATTGGTTATACTACTGCTATAGCTTGCTAGTCATGGAACCGCTTCGCTTGACTCCATACCATTTCGATTGGGTTACACATACAATGGTATGGAGGCAAGCGAAGGAGCTCATGACCAGCTTCTCCAACGATTTTATCAACAACATAAATCTTTTCTTTCATGTTATCTTGGCAGGTTTTTAGAAGATTTGACTATGTACTTGGTTGGAAATTAATTTGATTGTTTTCCAACCATTACATTATGTCTCCTTTTTTCCAACTGTTGTTCGGTTGCTTCTCCTCTAATCGACTATGGTAACTTGCGTTGTCCATTATTATAAGGGATGGTTCCTCTAGAGCTACCACCAGATCGCGCATTTACTGTTCAAATTTTTCAGCGTTCATTTCTGTGTGGTAGTCTACTGTGGGGCTCTTTTTGGATTTGAAAATTTGTCCTACATTTGGAATCCATCTCTTCTCACAGCCAGCATTGGTGATTATGTACCTTGCTACAATGCATATTTGTTTAAATTTACTTCTCGTTGATTTACTAAAAATAAATATACGTCCATCTCCACTTCCGCTTCGTTTGATAGATCTTATATCGCCATCTTGCCATGACTTACGGCGGGAGCCGTTGGCAAAGACCTACTTCTCGTCAAGGACTACCACTGGTCTTTTGATGGTATTAAAATTTTGATTGTATTTCTGCAAAAATAATCGTCGCTTGACTTTGACATCGGGTCTTTTCATTAGTAATCTTCTATTATCGTCGCGAACATAGAGGAATCCTAGATTTTTTAGTAAAAACGCCAAACTGGCCCGTCCGTAATCATACAGATGCTTAATCTTTAGCTCGTGAAGTATGCTGTCCAAGTTCACTGTTTTTTTCTAAAATAGTAAGCATTTTTTAAAATAGCAAATAGGTAGATTTTAAATAGCCCTTATTATCTGCCAAAATAAATAAAATAAAAACTAAAACATAATTCTGGGAAAAAGCGATAAATCTACAATATACCTGTTCTTACTACTTATCTGCCCAAATAAATAAAATCAAAACTAAAAAATTATTCTTGTAACAAAAGCGATAAATCTATAATATCTCTGTTCTTACTGTCTTTGTACAATCCATAGATAATACTTCTTATTTCCTGTTTTTGGTTGTAGTCCATGTATTCGTGGCTTTTTTTGGCCTCTTGCATTTGAGGGGGAATACTACCTGGTTCTCAAGTGGTCCATCTTTATACTTACTAACCGTAACAATACTCACCCCTAAACATTTTGCTGTTACCTGTAATAATTTGCCCTATTAGATATCTAAAACATTTAAAAGGCTGCGTCTTTTACCTCAATTGGGTGACCCAAATACAAATTAGAACTTTTAAAAAAATTATAGGCGTTTTCTATCATTTTTTGGGCCACAGGATTATTGCAAACAACCAAACGGCTCCATTTTTTGGTGAATGTTCTCTAAAATATTTTAACATAAGCAAAGATATAGAAGTGATTAAATAAAATAAAGAATGCTTACTGCATCATTATCATTATGTATATTATTATCCATATTATTTGACGACATTGTCATAAAATATTGTAACTTGAAAACTGAAATCGAAGTAAATTATAATTTTACCCTAAATAAACCAACACTAAGAAAAAAATATTACGATGCACAAAAATGTTTATGAGTCGATACTTCTTAAAAAGTCAATAAAATATAGTCAATAAATATAAAAACCACCAAAAACACTCTTAAATCACCACTCACAAAAACAACACGTTCAAATTCAAAAAATTTGAGGTTATCTTTTTGACATATTATAAACAATGCATAGACTTTTTAGTGTGCAAATGGCACCAACGCAATGATGCTAATTTTACTACCGATTCCTATATGAAAGCTGATAGTTGTTAAACTTTAAGGTTGGCAGTATATTCAAAACTTTATACTACCTCACTAGATAGACTCTAGACGCTGTTTCATTCAAAAGAGAAATTACATTTTTCAACTCATCAAAATTTACGAAATAAAAAGTTGCCGCCCGAACCCACGTACCCCATCTTGTCATTTTTAAAATCAATTTTCAAAACTCAAAGCACTTATTACAAAACCAACATTTTGAAGGTACTTGTACTAATGAGGTACACTTGAGATGATACCATAAAAGGCAACTATCACATCTAATAGATTTTTCTGTCAATGTGATTGAATTATCACAAATATTGCACCACCATACAGGTTCTGTTGATTCTTTAGCAAAACCTCTTTGACGTAGGGAGCGACTATTGTCATATCTACACTTGCATCATACAGAGAATTTTGGAAAACGGACAAAAAATCATGTTCGTCAAATAAGTATTTACACTTATCACTATGCACAAAGGGTAATTTATTGTCCATTAAATATTGTCCATTTAATATCCAGTTAAAAATAATCTCTCTTCTTTCTTTGAGTAAAGTGTTCTGAAATCACAAGTTGCTTCTTCAATGTAAATATATACACCAGCACCTAAAAATCAAACTGTTAGTTTTTGGTATTTTTTTGTAACGAAACAAAATGCTACCATGTATTTCACGCAAATTTTGAATACATTTTTCCAAGTCTTCCGAAGTATTCTTTGTTTATTGTTCTAAATTGGAGATATCTTTCAAAGTGATGTAGAAATCTGGATGTTATTTTGAATTAACTTTTTGTTGCCTTTGACTCTTACGAACTCCAACACTTTTTTCTTTTCAGATAAGTCTAATTTTCGATGTTGAGGCAGTAATTTGTAAGCTTTCTGCAAAAATGAAAAAAAAAATGAAGTCACTAACAGTCGAGAGTCCAGACAAATTCAGACCTCACCTCAGGAGCTTCAGCATAAGAATGTTCTTCGTTAAATTTTTTTATTTCTAGTGACTGTCCATCTGACGAGGCTCGTATTTTAATTACTGCCTCACATGGCTGTTCAAATCTGAATGTTCTGAGAAAATATTTGTTTTAAATTTTAAAAATCTGATATCGATATAAGCTGTACTTACTTGGATTTACGTAACCCCTTGCTTTTTGACATAAAATTTTGTCCACCATGAATGCATGCATATGTAATTTCATAATAGATCAGTTCAGGCTTAAATTTTCTTTTGAGAGAATGGGTGGAAGTTATTTTTCTGGAACTTCTCTTCCAAAAGGTTTGTTCCTGTTCACAACACCAAAACACAAGACCGTGTGAGGTTAAGTTTACACCGTGACGTCAGGGCGCCTGAGAATAAAAATAAAATAACAGTCACGTTAACGTGAGAGTAGACACAGCGATAGTTTAAATTCATCCCTCACGAAGTCACAGATTCTATGTAACGCGTGGGCCAAACAAGTTAAATGAAACATATTGGGAAACTTCGATATTAGAATTTTACCCACTTTCAACATATACGCGGCATTATCCCACATTAACATTAAAATCTTTTCTTTTTGAATTTCTTCCGAAATAATACGGTTTAAACTATTTGAAACTAAATTTTGAATTTCATCCGCGTTTGTTTTCGGGAAAACTCTCGAATGGTTTGCCAAAAGTTGCACCCAATTTTCCTATCATCACGCTCCCGATATTTCGCCCCATAGTGTCCGTTGTTTCATCGACACCCACCCACAAAAATTTATTTTCAAATTCGACGCGAGTTTTTTGTAGTCTCATTGTAAATTGCTGGCATATAATATTTTCTTAAATTTCATTCGTCAGGCCCCTTACAATTTGAATATATTTCCAAAAAATCACGAAAAACAGGTTTTTTTAATATTGCAAATGGAATATCCGCGGCGATTAGTGCCTGACATAAGTCTTTGTTAAAAGTTTTATCCTTAGCTCTGATATTATCTTTCGGTAATTCATTGACCAAAGTTCGAGAACATGCAATTTTAGTTAGGTGTCGGTTAGTTTTCACATGCTTGGCGATGTTAAATTTTTTGTTAATAATCTTCACATCACATGAAGAGCAATAAAACATGTTATTTGATTGTGAATTAGGATTAGAATTTGAAGTCATTTTAACAGTGTTATACATGCATATAAATATTCACCTGATAGTAAAGCACAATGTTAGCAGGGCGATATACCAGAGAGAAATGATGAATTTCGATATTTCCGTTAAAAACAACAACAATGTGTTTGTTTTCATTATCCAACTTCAATGGGGAAAGATATCAATAGATGCTAACTACAGTGTTTTGAGAAATCGCACACATAACGTTTTTATCGATTGCTTGTTTATTTTAACTTACAATAGTAGATAGTTTTACCAAATGAGTAAAAAAATATTTATCGATCCCGTATTTGTATTTGGTCGTTAAAATTCTTATCCGAATAATAATTACTTAACTTTAATTTGATTTCTGCACACCATATTTGACAGCTACTCACAAAAAATAGCTAAATTCCAAACAGTCGGTATCAAATTACACGGTCCCAATGTTTGCAAAATTTCGATACGGGCATGACACATTTTACAACAGACGTAAGTTATTTGAATTAGTAGGCTGTTACGTCACAACGAAGCGCATGCACCAGTTTTTAAAATTTAAATTTGCCGCCAAATTGTGGTACAGGATCGGCATCACTATACTACTATCATCACTAAATAACAAATTCCATGCCTCCCTCGACGATCTGAAATTTCGGGCTGCTCCCATAGGGCCCGGTAAGTGAAGCACTAAGTTGTCACGCCTTACACAGCCTTGTCTGGAAGGTACAACTGTTCCCCACCTGCGGCCATTTTTTCCTTGCAAACTAGCAGGATTTCTGATTCTCCCTACCTGACTAATAGAGCCGCCTCAAGTAATTGTGTGTCAGTTAACGGTTGTTTGTCTTGATACTTTGATGTTGCATTTTACTAATAAAATACAAGACACTCTGGCACACTGGGACCCGTATGACCCATTTGCTAAAAAAAATCAAAATTTCTACGTACCTGTATTGCACATTCTCAAAAGCGATGTGCCAGCTGATGCAACTAACTAACTACTAAATTTACACAGGGCAGCTAACTCGACAGAATCAAATCTGCGCATGCGGTAGACAACAAAATGTCGCTTGGGTCATTTGGACCCCAGTGTGCAGTTGCAGGTTTAAAAAAATTTAATGCATGTTTATTAATGTGAACAACTCCAAAAACGTTTCCTATAACTCTTTGAGGAGCAGAAATTTCGTACCAAAAAAAATCCCGATGGAGCAACAAAATTTTTGTTTCTATTTTCTATTATAAACTTTATAATGGGGTTGTATATTATGTAACTAACATAAAAAAAATTGTTTTTGTGAAATTAACTTATATTTTTCAAGTTATGGGGTGGTATCGAAAACGTACCACCACACCATTAGGAACAAAGCTTCTATTTTACATGTTTCTTATAAAATACAAAAAAAAACCTAATTGCTATTTTGATACACTTGGAAGCATGATTTTTGTTTCCTCAAACGTAAAGGAACCTGGTATAGAGAAGCTATCGTCAGTACGGACTTGATTTGCCTTGGTACTGCACAAGGCACACCTTCTTCTTGAAGAATTTAGCCATACTTCAATAGGCGTGAAGGATTTTGATTTTTTGATTTTTACGTGCTGTGTATTTGTCGATTTTCTCTTATTTGAAACCAACTCCTTAGCTACCAAACCATCTACTACCTAACGCCGAAAGTCTTTAGACGAAAGATGGGGTAGTTCTAACAATTTGTAAATACAATATGAATTTACGACCAAGTAAGTAAAAAAATATCCTGTGCCATCATTTCTTACTGTTCCGATCAATTTTGTAACTTGATAATAATTGATCATATTTGCCTACATATGTAGTTCATATTTTGATTGTAGTCAACAACTGCAGAAGGACATGGAACCTGTGTTGTACTACCGTTTTTTCTTTTCGTTGACTTCACTCACAATTTCTGGATCATGGTAGTTGGTAATTATATTTATGTACCGCCCTTTTATCCTTCCATTTTATTGCTGCTAATCCTGTGTTACTAGTAAACCAATGAAATTCACCACGGTTCATGGTTCTGTCTGGTTTCAATTTAGGTAGATATCGACGTGATGTGTTTACCGTAGCCACAGCATGAATACCATTCCTTTTCAAATCTTCCATCAGTGGAACGTTACAGAAGAAATTATCAAAATACAGCAAGTGGTCCTGGCCACGCAAATGAGATGTAAGATGATTGACTACGCAAGAACCAAGACTTTTTTCTTGGGTGTCTGCCTTGCCTGTATACAAATCAAATTTTACATAGTACCCAGATTTATCCGCGAGTATCCACATTTTATAGCCGCGCTTTATTGGCTTCTTTGGCATGTACAGCCGAGTGCACTGAAAATGTGACGATAGTTGTGAATCTGTGAAAGTCAGGCTAACAATACGGTGGATGTCTAGCAGGTCAAAATTAGAAAAGAGAAACAAAACAAAAAATTGTAGGTGGGGCTAGGGGGTATTATCTTGTATGTTTACAAGACATCAGACAGAAATCCGTTTCCATCACCACACCATCCCTTTAATAGAAAGCGGGGTTCACTAAACTAAAAGAAGGGGTATTTCTCGCTCAAGAGTCGTCACATTTTCAATGCACTCGGCTGTACTGTTTGAGGGAACTGCGTCCCTTGAATTTCATCATGGACTCATTAGCTGCTAATTGTTGGCTCGGAAGCAAGCACTTCTCAAAGTTGGCTGATAATGTATCTATCATGGGACGCAATTTGAAAAGTTTGTTATAATTGGTGGATGATTTTCCAGGCATAACAGCGCTGTTGTACAGTATTGGCCAAAATTATAGCAACAAACCTAAAACTTCTTCTTTTTTTTAAATTGCTAAACAATAGCTTTCGACCATCTTATTATATGAATGTGTAAATGCAAAGTAAATATAATTTCGACGACACTATTAGGAAAAACTGAAATAGTAGAACAGAATGACAGATTACTTTTATTTGTACTGGACAAAATTATGACAACAAAACACATTAAGATGAGATAATTTGAGCAAATAAAAGTCGTTTTTAAAATAAGTTCAAAAAATGTAACAATGGTTACATACAAGTCTTTTCTTTATTAAACATTTTTTTACAGATTTTCGCAGTACCGGTTTTAGACAATGTCCATCATCAGCTGCATGTCAATTTTGTAACACCGAAGAGAAAATAATTTTGATTCAGTTTTCAGGATTGATTACATACACACATCAAATTATTTACAATATTATTTCGATTTCTGAATTGCTTAATTTTAATTTTGTTTGTTATTAATGTGTGTAAAATTTTTTTAAAATTTTTTGATTGTTTAAATTAATTTTGATTTTGTTCGAACGAAAGAAAGAATTAAATTCTTGATTATATTTAAATATATTTTAAAGCCTACTGTGTTAATTGCAACTAGATTTGTTGATTTTATTATAAAATACATATTTGTTTCTATAATTTTGTCCAGTGTTAATTGATAAATCTACGATTGTATAGATTTTGGCTATCCAAAAGACACATGCACTTTCAAAATATCTAAAGATAGAAAAGAGTGAGGCTACCAAAAACGTTTTTTAAGCATTAGAGGAAAGTAAGCCGAAAAAAATCAAATTTGAGAATGTTGCTATAATTTTGGCCAATACTGTAACTGTGACAGTAGCCAGCTGAATCGTTTTAGATTTCTAAGATTGCTAATATAAGGATTGTTGAGATCAGGAGCACTAGACCAATAGTCTTTATAACTGGCTAGACGCTTTATGCTCATAAGCAAATTAATTCCCAAAAATGTGTTCATTTCTTTGGCGGTCGTTGGAATATAATTTTTGATTGAGGACGTTTTTTCTTGTTCGGCATATAGATTTGTTTGGAAAACTAAGTGCTCTAGAAATGTTAAACATCAGAATACAAAATCTGTCTCTACCATCCAATTTTCCAGTTTCAATTTTCCAACGACCTAGGATACTTTAATTAATCCCACAATTTTGTTCATCCAAGCCGTATACACTCGGATATAATAATATCCGCAAGATTTTTTTCCCATAATTTGTTAATGGCTGCGATTTCGCAACACCTTCACCGGTTTTGAACATCTCAACTCTATTTGCCACCTTTTTCGTTTTTCATGTTTTTTTAATTATTTCTTATTTACCCATTCTCGATACAGCTGGTCACCGAATTAGATTCTGTTTCCACTTTTTGGCAGGTTCGTTTTTTTTTGTTTCCAGGTCCAATCACCTGTTGTTTTGATTTCACTTATTGAAATATGGTCTAATGTAGTATCTATAAAGATGTGTATTTCACATAAGTTCATCAACCACTGCTAAATACAATTGACTAAGAATTGTTTAAAAATATGTGTGTAGTATACATCATTTGGTACCTAATCCATTTCTGGTATTTATTTCTGCATTTTTATGCCAAATATATCTTGTGCATTGAAAATTTTATTATACCTTTTGTCGATAGGAATGGCCGAAAATTCCTTAAAATATCAATCTTTGCTACACAACTGGTAAAGCACGTAGCAACAGTGTTGATGATTGAGGATCTTACAAAATATTTGCTTACACACTTGTCTATTTTTCAATTTTCATCAAATTATTCTAATTCTGTCCGAAGAACTGTTAACAACCATAGTGTTCTTATAGTAAATTATTTTTTAAGTCATACAGTTGTGGACAAAATAATAGCAGTGTTCCAAATAAAAGATAAAAATTTATCTTTTTCAACTCTTGAAAAATCAAGAATATCTTAGAAACAAGAATCAAGAATGTCTTCGCAAGAATCGGAGTGCTGGACTTATATGGATTGAAAGAAGTGGAAATTCGAAGGGGTAAATATGACAGGTGGTGTTAAAAAGTTTCACCCGAACAGCTAAATACAACCTCCTTTTTTGCTCTTATGGAAGAAACTGAATTACAGTTTGTCTTGTGCCCATTAATATAATCACATGACAGTTAACCAAAATATCTCAATGAGATACATACCCATATAATGGTATTTCATAATGGTTTTACTAATGTTATGCTCCCCATTCTATCTTTTATTGAATAACGGAAAATGTGAGCATGCTCCAAAATGTTGAATAAATACTGGTGCGAGAGAGTCTAGTTTTTAGTTACGAATCAACTGTAACTATGAAATTGCTCGTGATGTGACTATTTTTGGACGTTGTTTAACCATCGAAAGTACCAACTGGCGAGAAAGTTTTCGACCCGGTTTGTGTTCCACCAAGTGGTAGCCAGCTCGCTTGGGACGTCGGAGAATGAGGTTGGGTGATTATATTTCAAAAAAATTGACGAAGATAAGCCGAACTAATTTTTAATAAGATCGGCAAACAAGAATAAAAAAAAACTTAAATGGGCAGATTCAATTTTAAAGTTGAGACAGAAGTTTGAATAATCGCCGCAAGGGCAGCAGAATCAATTTTACACGTTCAATTATATACAGGGTGTTTGCTCTCAGTATGGAGAGTTCTAAGAAACTCCTATTAGTCGACGAGCGATTCGAAAAATATTTTGAGGATTTGTAGAAGAGTCCCTAGGGAACATTTTAGCAAAATTAGAACCTCGTAGCTGATTTCAAAGTTGGTCAAAAAACGATCGTTTTGGATAATGTAGCAATTTTCAAAAACGAACAAAACACGCAGAACGACTAAAAATGACTCAGAGACCTTCCCAACATTGTTTTTTTTTTCGTTTCTTTCCATTTTATTCTGTAACAGGTGTAAATATTTCGTATTTTCTCAGGAACACAATCGAGAAAAACGAAAAAAATCAATGTTGGGAAGGTCTCTGAGTCATTTTTAGTCGTTCTGCGTGTTTTGTTGGTTTTTGAAAATTGCTACATTATCCGAAACGATCGTTTTTTGACCAACTTTGAAATCAGCTACGAGGTTCTAATTTTGTTAAAATGTTCCCTACGTACTCTTCTACAAATGTTCAAAATATTTTTCGAATCGCTCGTCGACTAATAGGAGTTTCTTAGAACTCTCCATACTGAGAGCAAACACCCTGTATAAGGAAAAATTATCAATAAACAAATGGTTATCGGTTAACGATAAGCTTAATATATCTACAATCGAAAGCAACAAAGAGGGTGTAAAACTACCCAATGGCACTTCATGTTTTTTTTGGTAATCTTGCAGTCAATTATCAAATAAGTGGTTGACTAAATAATAATAATATATGAAATCAACTTATGCGTCATAGTTTGGTCCACTTCTTCCGATGTGGCAAATTTTCCTAAGATGGAAGACTAGTGTACGATAGAAAAATGGTTGCTGGATATTATGGTTTAACAGCGACCAATAAATCAGCTTTTCACTTTTCTGTAATAGGGTGTTCACACACAGACAAAAAAAACATTTAAAGGAAAACCCTGAAGAGGAATTGGTCTTACTAAACGAGCAGATATGAAACGAGTGTATTACATTACCTTTAACGAGGGTTATATGTGAAATCTCGTCCAGCAGCACACAACGTATACGTCAAAGGGTACTTGATTTCAGTTTCACACACTGCACCCTTTGACGTTCATCAGCAAAAGAGAACGGGATTCGGCCAAAATCACACAGAAAAAATGCGGCAGTCTGATACTAATGCTGACATCCGTTTCAGTCACGAATTCCAGGTGACAATTGAGGTTAACGAAAAGTATATAAATAAACAGAATAAATACATCACAACAGATTATACAACACAACACAAAAAGGACGATGATCCTTAAGGCGAAAGAATTCCGGAAGTGCTCACAACCGGTACTGTACCTCGTTAAAGTGGAGAAGATTTTGAATAAACTATACTGGATAAAACAAAGGAACTCGAGTTCTGGCATCGATATGGATTGCACATCTTCACACCCTAGAACCATTGACTACGACTTTATTCTGATTGTTTACAAGAAGTCAATATTAAAAGTACCATAATTAACTCCTCGTCAGGTCATGATCGTTCTAATACTATGTCGGTTTTTTGAACCGTCACAAGTTGCAAAACACGCGTTAAGTGCAACAACATCCAGCAGGTTGTAACAGAATGCAAGAGGCCATCTTTGTGTACGACGCTTACATGTAAACTTCTCCAAAATCTTGTCTGTATTGTCCATTTCACCTTTCGTACGATTGTAATCAATTATAATCTGTGGCTTGCGCTTTTCTCCAACAACATCGGTCGAATAGTGTGTATTTGACAGCAAAACAACAATCTTATTAGGATTAGGAAATTACGAGCATAGCGTAATGATTTAGCAGCGGGGCATGCACGCGGGAGCGTGCTCACCACGTGACTGTTCTGAACTAAATTTTATATAAGCGCTGTCTAATCGCGCTCGATCCCCATCGACCTCTCAATGGAATTATACGTTTATATATTGAGATTGTAACAATACAATCACTCAACGTAGTTGATGAAGTTAGTGATCGACGTCACAACTAATAAACAGGCGGTCTACTATTACCCCACTCTTGCTGATTCTTACCCCACTTTGGCTGGAGTTTTATGAACGGAGAGACTAGGCGGGTTCGTGTACTTTGTAAAATATAACGTACAGCAATCTAATGGAAAAATACAAATAATTTTATATGGGAATTTGTTAAAACTCGGCAAAATTTGCGAAACATTAGTTATGCTCACAATACATAATTCGAAGCTGAAAATTCAAGTTATTATTCGATGTTATTAATTATTATCATAATATTATAGATAATATAAAATTATAGTATAAAATTAAACTTGATGAACAGTAAGAACAATAGATCATGCCCATATTGTTAATTTTTTCGTTAAAAATAAACTAATTTGTTTTTATGTTATTGTTTTAAGTAATCGGAAAAGATATGGAAATGCTAACTACAGTGTTTTGGGAATCTATTTTTTTTATACATTGTGTATTAATCGAATGTATGTATTTCAATACTAATTTCTTTTTTAAGATAAAGCTTGATGAATGAATAAGAAAATTATACTCATCCTATTAAATAATATTTAAATTTAATTAGATGAATATGTTATATTTGATAAACCAATACTTGTAACAAAGTGGTTTTGAACTAAGCAATTTTTTATCAGATCATCAACCCTTAATTAGTAAATTACAAACAAAATGTTTGTTATTTTTTAATGGGAAAAAATATCAATAGAAATGTTTTCGGATGCCGCATACTTATTGTTTTTATCTAACGTTTTTTTTTCGATTTGCTTATTGGTTGTCTCAATGTTCATTTTAACTTTGTAGATAAAGTTTGACAAAATAAGTAAAAGACAAACTTCTTATTTAGATAATTAATATTCAAGTTTAATTTAATTTATATGTAATACTTGATATTGTTTAATTGGCTTTGCATTTTATTATTTTCTTAAACATGAACCTAATCAAGAATCTATTCTAGCTTTAATTGTGTATAAATACGTATATTTCGGCATATTGCAAATCACTTCTACTCTTTAACATGTATTTTTAAACAATATATGTGAAAAAAATTGCGGGGTAATTGAATATACAAGTGCTTGTAGATTTTAAAAGTAAAACGACCCACCACGCCAATGGTTGGCTAACGATGTGCGACAAACGCCAGACAAGCGTGCCGTATGTTGAGGCACGAACACACAGCTCCCATTCCCCGCTGCTTAGTAATGATGCAAATAACGCAAATCGACTTGACCTTTACTACAAAAAATTCAAAGTGAATGATTGTTGCTCTCTTGTTTACTGCGTTAGTAAGAGAAAAATATGGTTATATTTTATTATCTTTTCCAGATTGTAATTTGTGAAAAAATATCACACGTTACGACCAGGCACTGAAGATTTTGCATAGGTCTCTGACGACACGTATCCCCTGATTTTTTCCACGAACACCATTCGAGGCCCAAGCCCTTTTAGATTTGTACCACCTACATGAGACACTAAATGAACACTCCAGAGTTATCAGGTTTTTGTCTTAGGTTTCAAATAGGTAGCCAAATTTCAGATATGGGAGCAGATTTATCAGTAGAGCCTGGTTCGGACCAGGCTAGTAATTTAGTCGAGTAGCGAGTAATTTAGTAGCTAAATCGGTGCGAACGACAACATTTTAGTCGAGTAGCGTAGTAAAAGGGTCAGCCAGCTTCGAACCAGGATAGTATTTTAGTCGTGTAGCGAGTAATTTAGTAGCTAAACCGGTACGAACGACGACATTTTAGTCGAGTAGCGTAGAGTAAATAGATTTGATTCTATTTTTTCGGTCGAGTGGCGACCCCCCACCCCCCACCTCGCTTCATAGATCTCTAAACCATACACTAGACGGGTGTGGGGTGTGAAGGTTTCATTTTGGTCGAGTTCATTAGTTGTGAAAATGTCTCGTTGGGGTGAAGATACAACGTTATAATTTGTTACGAAGTATTTGGAACATGAATGCTTATGAAACAAAGTCGCCGTCATACAAAAATAAACAGATCAAGCAAGTCGCATATGCTGATTTGGCAAAATTAATGGCAATATCCAGATTTGGTGAAAAAGAAATTAAATTGAAAATTAAAAACATTCTTTGGAATCTTCTAATCAAATTTTTTTCAGATGAGAATTTATAGCTCCTAATTCATCTCTTCGAGTAATCCATTTTCGTATCCACAATTATTTTTTTGTTAAATTAAATAATTTATTGTTCATTTCTTCTATTTGGAAAATTCTAATTTTCAATATATGTATTTATGAATTCTTGAAGTCTTAATTCAAAAAAATTACAAGATGTTTATTATTATTGTGTTAAAGCTGTTTTAAAAAAATTAATTTTCATCTTCAGACATACAATGGGTTTGTTCAGTGTACTCTAAGTTTATACTTTTTTATACATGAATCGATAGGAAATTGAGTAAATATTACCGTGTAAAATTTTTAAGTCAATCAAATAAGCCGTTGTGGAGATATTTAATTTTTAAAATTGAGTTTTGCGTTTGGCGCGAGGATGACTATGACGTCAGACTTTCTGTTAGGCCGCAGTATACATATGTATGTGAACAATATAACGTATACCAGCGTGATTTGGTACGATCGGAGTTACCTATATTTGGTCAACAAATAAATTAAATATATTCGTTACTGTTTTTTAAATTGTTATTTAATTTTTGAACAGTGTTGGGGTTGACTAAACTTTAAAAGAAGAGTCTGTCGAACTAAATGTAGATGTAGATGCAGATGGATGTTGACTGAACTGAACGATATTTGATTTCATTTGAGAGAGTATTTTCCTTTTTTTGTAAAGTTGCATTGTGTGTACTTACAACTTCTTTTTTCAACAGGCATATTAACTTGAATACCTTTATCACCTATTTTCGTTAAATTCGTATTAGTATATTTCTCTTTCTTTAATGAAATGATGATTGATTTTGGTCAAACAATGTAGATTCAGTTGATGGTTTAGGGTATTTTTGGTCGCCTACCAAAATCTTTAAATCACTTTGGCGTTTTCTTCTCAAAAAAACTTGATGAGACTTTTCTTTTATGTGTTAATTTCCTATCTGTTTGACAATAGAAAATATGTGGAATCATTTCACGTTTTAATTTTAAATTCAAGTTTTCCGTTATCCTAAAGTTTAAATAATTTTCTACATTTTATAACTATATGTAGGTACGCAAAAAAGCAATAGATAACATATGTATATACATAGGTATAATAGAAATTTTACACGTTAAATATAATCAATCACAAGCATTAACATGATCCTCACAACAATCTATAAGAATGTCTCTCCGCACTGATATTTGCCATTACTTTCTTAACTTTTGATTTGTAGGCAAAGTAAGTAATAAAAACCTAATTTGCCGTTGTTTTCGTCGTATTCTTACACAGAGGTACGATACAATATTTAAATGCTTTCTTTTCTTCTATCTTATAAAATTATTAAACGATTTATAATCAAAATATATCTATTGAAATGTAATAAACATAGTCATAAACTTATCATTCACTTTTAAAATGTTGCTAATCATAAACCAAAACAAAAACACGCTTAATTAGAAATACGAATTAATTAAATACGTTGTATTATATAAAAATAAAAACGAATAATAGAATAATAACAACAGAACTTAGTAGTAAAACAGACTATAGAGTGCAGAGAGTAGCGCGATACGAAAGTGTGACGTCGTAGACTGGATCAACAGATTGAACATTTAAAAATTTTTTTCGCCATGAAGGCGTTTGCGTAGAATTATAATATTTTGTATAGTGACTAATTAGGACAAGATCTTTCAGAAAATGCAATAAAAAAATTGCTGAACAAGCCCATTCGAAACAGCTTTAACACAATAATAATAAATATCTTGTAATTTTTTGGAATTAAGACTTTAAGAATTCATAAATACATATATATTTTTTTTGTTTATTCCACTATTTTCTTCTTCCACTTCTTCCAAAATACCAATTATAATTAGATTTTAACCTTATTTATTTTATTGCGCGTCATCGTGTTCATTGTTCAACACATCCTTCACTAATGTACTGTACTCGATTGTAGTCCGAACGGATTTAAGCCAGTCCTACTTGATCACTCGCTACTCGACTACGTTTGCTTAAACCTGGTCCGAACCAGGCTGAAGCAAACGTTCCTGCTTAGTGTTACCGTTATCGAAACGAATATATTTTGAGATATCCCAAGAAACGTAGTACTGTCATGGCAGCTCGATAAATTGGATGACTAAATATAGACCATAAATCTTTAATGTGATGATAATTGGATTGACTATATTCAGCTCATAATAAATCGACAAGATCTACACTAGCAGCTGTCAATGGTTTGCAAATTTGTTGTATTTTGTCAGGGTTCTTCTCATTCCATAATTGACAGATTTTTATTGTACAATGATAGCTTTCTCATATGATAATGTTACATAATATTAATACTAAAAAGCTCTTTGAAAGTGGCAGATATGCTCAGCTTTTTTGTTCCCGGTTTTTGTTGTGAGCCTTGATGTTGCGTATTCCGACGAAATTTGTGATCAAGCCGACGTCTATTTGGTGGGGGTAGCAAACTACTCCATTTTGCCTTCACAAGAGACTTATTTGTCCGATTCAAGTGGCAGATCTGTTTGAGGAGTTGGTTTTGCAGCCAGTTGTGTTGCTAGCTACGTCTCATCACCGCTGTCGTTAGCATAATACTTTTAACAAATCATAGCAATCAACAAGAGTTTTATATTTATGATAATTTTATTATTTCACTTCTTTCTTTGTTTAATAAAATGTGACTTAAAGAAGCAAAGAACGTCGATGACTTTATTGCTTAGTCGTGTTCTTATTTTGGACACAAAATTACCAGAAAACTCGCTCACTTGCTACTGATTGTCTGCTTAATTAGCTTTAAAACAAAGTATAAATCTAAATTTTTTGTTCTTCTATATGTACCCTCTAAGAGCAGAAACTCCTCAATATTTCAGTTTTTGATTGAATTCGATATCTTGCTTGGTTATCGAGATATAGCGAAAAATGTGTTTTGAGGGGGTATTTTCAAGAGGCACCCCCTTAATGTGAATATGGTCAGCTAAAAAAATATGCATCCCTTACTTTTTCATGCTCTACTTGTATGCAAAGTTTGATCAAAATCGGAGAGGGACAGTTGTGTCACTTTCCTTGTTAGTTATTTCATATCAAATGTCAATGTAAAAGATCACATATATATTTGTGACTAGTGATAATTCGTTTAACCCCTCTATATTTTTAATCGAGTTTTCAAACCAAATTTAATGTGTGCGCAAAGCACGTAACATGTCTATTTTTCACAAATGTGTCGTATACAAACTTTACAATATTCGCTCCAGTATTAGTGACCACCGCTACAACATTATTAGGATTTACACCCCACTTGTAAATAAGTTTTAAAAATTCTCCACAAATATATTGAGCCATCACCCCCAAAGTTGCAGAGACTAATTTATGATTAGAAATATAATGTACAGTAACTCCCATGAAACCTATTGTTTGCATATCTGTCCAAATATCAGTCGTTAAAGTTACGTATTTTACCAATTTCAATGTTTCTCCGAATGAATTAGCAATTACATCATATTTTTTGTCGATTAAATTTTTGATAGTAGGTATTCCTTGTCTGTACTTTATAAAGGGGAGCAATTTGGTTCATTAGTTGTAGAAAACCTTACCATCTACAGTTGAAAATGGTTGATTATCTTTACAAATAAACATGACAATGCTATTTGTAATTTTTGTGCTCTTTGATCCACTCACTGACGGCCTTGACAGTGTCGCCAACTATTTAAAAACTTTCCCCCTATAACAATTTCAAAACCCCCCAAAATTTAAACCAAAACTCCCCAACCGTAATGCAAGTATTTATCATTTTCAGTCAATATAACAAAACAAATTAAATTATTTATTTATTAATATTAAATATTACAACTTTATAATAGATAGTTAAATATTATTTTATTTATTTATTTAGAAATAAATAAAAACAATAGAATAATTCGGAAAATTCAGAATAAATTCGCTATCGGCATACATTTATTGCTCGATTAATAAAATTATAATAATACTTGTAAATAAATTATATTAATATAAATTATTAAGCATATAAAAATATATCTTTAAAAGATTCATTTATACAGCTGACTCATTTAAAACTAAGAACAGATCATCAGCTTCCTTTGGCTCTTGTTTAGAATTAGATTCTTTAAAATCATACATTTTAATATTTAATAATTTAAGCATATCAGGAGATGGACTAATCTTAACGCACGAGCCATAATTTTTTTGTAAACTAAATCTTATCATCATTAAATTTTGTAGTAAATCTAACGACAACTTGTTCCTTAATTTATTTTTAACAATACTATAAGTTGAAAAAGCGCGCTCAACGCTAGCATTAGAAATAGGCACAGATAATAGAGCCATTGCAAATTTTGCGATGTTTTCAAACCGCTTGTGCCCACCAGCATCACAATCTTCGTATACTTCACTATAAAACTCCACTGAAGTGTTGAGATTGGACCATGATTTATTTTGTAGTCTGTTCCACTCTGACTCAATGCCGTCTTTGTCACCGTACAACGCAGTTCTACTAAAGTTCTTTAAAACCTCATTTAAACTCGGCTTAACTTGAGACGTAGCTATTTTTAGATCAAGATTTGCCATCATTTTCAAAATTGCTAAATTGTCTGGCAATCTACTTTGTATTTCACAAGCTAGAACACGTAAGAAGTTTCGGCATCGTTCTTTTACATCTTGCAAATCCGTTGGATTGAGACATTCAGCAACAGGTTGAAATTCTAAACTGAAATTAAGAGATGAAGGATGCATCACATGTGGCGTAAAATCATACTGAACTAATTCGCTGTAACTGAGCAGGAACTACAAATCTTTGAAGTAAGCCTTTAAACATTAAAAGTAAATCCTCAAATAACTTTGTTGGTTCCACGTTAACACTCTGAAATAAAATGTTTAATTGAGTCACTGTTTTCAGTTCTGCTTTTAAAAATATTAGAAAAGCTTTATATGGCAAGCGTGACATAGTATCATGCAATTCAAACGCTGCGTAATTTTCTTTTTTATTTAACAAAAAATAAGTTTTTAATTCCTCCCATTGACGAAGAATTGTTTCAATGGCATCACAGCTTGCAAGCCAACGTGTACCACTTAAGCCCTGAATTTTTTTTTGACTTTCTACTGTCATTCATTATTTCATATAAATCTTTGTATTGTTCTAAGCGCTTTGAAAAATAATTATGAGCTTCACGATCAAAATGCTCAAGTCTATTAGGTAATACAGCAGCTGCCTTTTCTGCGCATAAGTGTAGTGAATGACAAACGCATTTCATTACTATCAAGTCACTCAATTCACGTTTAAAGATAGCAGTCACAGATTGATGTTTTCCGACCATAACACTCGCACCGTCAACTCCAATACCAACCATATTTTGAATTTTTAAATTGTCTGCCTCTAACAGAGACTTAATTGCGGAATGCACAGACTTCGCATCACAATCAACAATGTTGATTAGACGGTAGAAAGTTGTAACAACTTGTTTTTTTTAAGTTAAAAAAAAACGCAACATAATACATAATGTTTTTTAGTTGAACAATCAGTACTTTCATCGACGATTATGGAATAAGGAGAGTCACCAATTTCCTTAGTGAGTTCTTGTAACATGCATGGACCAAGAACATTTTAATAAACATTGTACACTTAGTTCGGTGAAGCTTTAACTTAGATAAAGTATTGGATGACGGGTCTAACTGCAACAACATGTCAACCATATGATCGACCGTTTTTATTGAGCAATGTTCGGCAATAAATGCAGCAATTTTAAGTTCAGCAATCTTTGTTTTTTCTGTGAGACGTGGTTTAAATATATCGTCCAATTTTTTGGTACGAAATGCTGATTTTTCTTTTAGAACACAATTTTCATGTTTGTTAGTCTTGAAATGCTCAATTAAACCTTTTTTATGGCTCTTCAACGTAACTCGACAATATTCGCAGTATGCCGAGTACGGTTGTACAGAAGGGTCCAGGCCAATCCAGTCTGTAGGAAAAAAATACACACTTCAGTTTATGATGTTTTTAATAAAACAACAGTACATAGATGAATAGAAGACATAGCAACTTAAAAGAGTAAATTAATTACAAGATATAAATTGATTTATAAGATCATGCATTGTACACATGGCATATAAATTACCTAAATTACTGATTTCTACTGAATAAATTCAGTACAGCTTCCATATTAGCCATGTCTCCAATCCTGGACAATTGAAATAGATTATTATAAAAATACATATTAAATCACAATTCTTTATTTCAATATTGCCGTTTTCTTTAATGTGTCAAAAATGTCAACATAAATAACACACATTCGATTTTATGATAATATTCATTGTGATCATTTGAAAAGATAAACGGCAAATCATGAGAGTAAGGTATCTTGTGATAATAAAAATAATAATTCATACATACCTTTGAGTTCAACATCTTGTTCCCACTTATTTGTGTATTTTTGAGAATACACAACTTTTTTTTCCTTTGGCATTTTAAATATAAATATAAATTATATTTAATAAACAAGCAGTTACAATATTTTAATCTTTACATTATAAACAACAACAACAATTATATTCAGCTGTCAGCTGATGTAACTCTGATAGACATGTGAGTCAGCACCATCTAGTAGCTGCTACAGTAGTCTTATTTAATCAGTTAATATCTTTAATAAACTTTGGTGTGATATCAATCATAAACGTTGTTTTATTTAAAAAATACGCTACAGAAATTTTATCCCTAAAAATACCCCCAAGAAATTCTACCCCCTAAAAACCCCCATATATTGATTTTTTCTCCCTAAATTTAGGGGGAAAACCCCTAAGTTGGTATCACTGGGCCCTGAAGGCTTTGCTGATAGGGGGCTGCGTATAGCTTGATTTTAATGCTGTTGACGGGACGGTCGGGCTGGCGGAAAGTCATAAAGGCGGACTCTTTTCGGTTCTTTTGGATGACTAAAGTTTGCTAAAAAAATTACTTATTTTTGTATTAATACTAAACAAATTTTTTATAAACAACGAAATTAGAAAACAAGTTTTAAGAAATTACAAATATGTAAATAATTTTCTTCAATGGGCGTACTGCTGAATGATTCTTTTGATTTTTTTTTGTTTTGCGTGCCAACTGTGGCACTGTAAATCTCTGCATGTTTTTTTTTAAGCGGCACTAAGATTTGTAGTATTGCCTGAACTTTTTAAAATTTTTAAGTTCCAGTTGCACTGTGCAAGTTCTCTTCATTTTGATTGTAAAGAAGTTTTGCAAGTACAAATGTCCATAGTATTAAAGTGTTATCTAGGAAGCCTATCACAATTTTGGTATCGGAAATTTTATATCCTAATTAAATGGAGTGTGCTTCAATATATATGCTAACATATCCTCTAAAGTCCATTTTTGAAAAAAATATTCGTCGACCATGCTATCACTATCACTGTCACTATTAGTAGTTACATGGATAATTATTGGTTTTCTATCTAATTGTACTTCACGGGTGTACTATTGTTAAATTAAGCTTGCTGTGTGTCTCACACAGTTCGCCCAAACATGACTAGCACAACCTGCCAGTGCTTCTTACCACATTTCCGGTACCTTATTGTCATCATATTCATTAATACCGTTTTGGTAATTCGTAAGATTTCGTTAAGTTCACCAGCTCAGCATTAGTCACCTGGTCATCGAAACTAATATTCTGTTTAGTCAGTCAATTAATAACAAGTACCTTACTTCATGATGTGGTTGTTTTTCGGTTAAGACCCTGTGATGAGGTACATAATCCATAATAATCAAAGATTTGTCTTCAAAATCCGGTATCAACGTCTCTTCCAGTCACTTCACAATAATTTTATGGTTCATCTCACCGTGGTAATGTCCCTTTGTCGATTGAGACGCAAACTTACGACTACACTTGTTAATAAATCCTCCACTACCTCCAACATCTAAAATAATAAGCCGTTTTCCATCAGAGGACTGTGATTTCCGGACATTACCGTTACATATTTTTCTAAAAAGCATAAGACAATCATGAATTTACTAAATAATATACGTTTAGATGAACTGAATTATATTTTCTTTCTCTGTACATAACATTTACAGTATTTGCGAGCTTCCATTTTAATCTTTTCGTCCAAATCATTCGTTTTGTTACCCTTCTCTATTCTAGTTTTACTAGTACTGAACAAAATTGGGTTTTGTTTATGTTTTTTTTTATAATTGTCCAGACAATTGTTTTGCAAATTTTAAAAGCAGCCGCTACCTGATATACATAACAAATGTTCTTAACTAAATTCCTTCCTTTTACCGGTTCTGTAGCATTTAAAGAAATTAAAGGGCTACAATTGTCTTTTTCGCGGTCAAAATATTCCAAAAAATTATTTTGCAGGAATTGTAGTACATTTATGATAATAGTAAAAAACCGTAATTCAAGTTACAGTAAAAATTTCAAAAACTTCAGTACTTTGACAAGTATTGGTCAAATCTAACTCCGTGATCTTTGTCTTGTGGAAGGTAATAAAAAAAGATGACCGCTTAACGTGTAGGGAGCTATAAATCGCTATTCTCAAGACAGTAGTTTTATACTGGTATTCTTGTTGAACCTCCTAAAATTATAATGTAAGATTTCTCTTAAGTGACAATTATTAGTTCACTCGAAGTCGATTACTATGTCGTTAGTAACGATTTCCATTTCTCTGTTCCAGTACTCACTTACTGTATAGGCATGCCTAAAGTAATTGCTCCATTGATCCGGAGTAACACTGTTGACAGCATTTTCCCTAGCTTTTGTTGTTTCTTCTCCTGATATAGCTTGCTAGTCATAGAACCGCTTCGCCTGACTCCATGCCATTTCGATTTGGTTAAACATACAACGGTATGGCGGCAAGCGAAGCAGTTCATGACCAGTTTCTTCAACGATTTTATCTACAACAAAAATCTTTTCTTTAAGGTTTCAATGATATATTTTTAGGAAATTTGATTTTGTAGTTGGTTCGAAATTAATCTGATTGTCTTCCAATCATTGTATTATATCCCCCTTTTTTAACAGTTATTGGGTTGTTTTTAATAATGCGTTTTTTCGATCCATGTTTTCAAGTCAATTTGCGAACCTATTAAAATCAAAGTTCTACCTGTTAGTTTTCCGATTATCGCTCATATTATGAAATTATTTATCAGATCTGTGGGATTATTTACATCAGAAAAACTTCTACCATAGAAGGCTTAGCCTAATGACAATCAATTTTCTAATTGCCACGATTGACGTTAACGTTAACAAAATTAAAAAATCACAAGTGACACAAAAGGAATGACTGATAATTTTTTAAATCAAGAAGTTTGAAGGCAGAAGGATTGACAGTATTATCTATAATCAAGAAACAAAGAATTATAAATTAAAACAAAAATGTAAGGGAAAATAAGTACCAAATACTATCATTCAAAATGTTTCAAATCTTCTTCCAAACATTTCACAACTCTAGCCTCTACTTCCCTTGTTGTTGCTTTTCTCAAAAGATCTACATCAATATTTTGGAAGGCAGAAACAATCCTTTATCGTAATTCTTCTTTTGTTTATATGTTCTTGCTGTAAACATTTTCTTTTATGTACCCCCAGAGAAAAAATCTAAGGGAGTCAAATCTAGTGACCTTGGTGACGACAGTCATGGTTCATTACGACCAAACCATCTGTGTTCAAATATTCTTGTTAATTCTTCACCGATTTCAAACACTCATCTGATACCAGCAATTGAATAATCTTTCTAATGGTAAATTTTCGAGGAATTCAGCTAGACAATTCCTCAAAATCTCGATGTGACTATCTCTATTTGAATTATTGTCATAAATAAAATAAAATAGGAGATTTTGTCATACATTAACAAAGCAAAAAAGTTGAATGAAAAATGGGTTTAAAAATGCCTGTCCTTTCTTAAATGCGGATTTACATTTGTCCACGTATGTGAATTTTTTCGGTTAACCCGTTAACGCCCAAGTTAATTTTTTTTTTTTGAAAATTTATGCAGATTTTCTGTAGATCATTACTTGAAACATTTAGAAGAGGATGAATTGCTCAAAAATAAAAATTAGACAATGGTTTTTTCAAAAAATGCTCCTATTAATAGGACGCTGGGCGAATGGGTGTAAATTTTGTCTGTTAAATAAAACCAATAACTCATCTAAAATTGGTATATTTCTACTGACTAACCACAAAACTAACAAAATACGAATTATTCTATCTAACAGAGAATGTATAATGATTTATAAAAACTGAAAAAAATTTATGGTTTTTGGTGATATTTTGAAAAACATATTCTGCACAATGTAACGTTGCATTTGCTACAGAACGTAGTTGGTTTACCTGAGCAATTTGCGTACTGGCAACGTCTTTGCTTTTCCCGTTTCTCAAGAAAGTGACCTCTGTCATCGTACCTGATATCTTCAGAAACGCTTGATCTTGAAGTTGAAGGAAAACTAATAGGCCTTCCATTTAGTACGCGTTTGCCATGTCCAATTTTGAGGTATTGTACCGCAATTGCTCTTCGATAATCTTTCAATGAAATTGATTTCTTACCGTGAATTTTCCGGTATAAAGCAAACCCATTCACAACAGCGATATCAATAATACATGTGACCAGGCACCAGTACCATTTTTCCCTCGCACCGAAATACCATGTTTTTCTAATAGCCAATCATGTTGATCGACACCTCCCGTATATCGATTGTAATTATAGGTTACCCTTGGTTGAGGAAACGGGATTTTATCTTTTTTTTCCTTTTCCATCGGGGAGCCGACGCCAATGGTTCGACAGTATCAAAATTTGTGCCCAGTGTTACACATTTATTGTCGTTCCATTTCACGAATAGAACTTTATTTTTCTCATCAAACTGAGAATCATATGCACCGCGGCCGATTTTTTCCAACACCTTATTTGATTTTAGCGGACATTTTTGTGTTCGATTTTCTCTTATTGTGCCTGTTGCTCGAAATCCCAGTTCCTTCAGTTTGCAAAATAATGCGTGACTACTAAAGAAGTTGTCAAAATAAACAAAATAACTGTCAGGATCTTCTACCACCGATATCATTTTTGTTACTACTTTAGTTCCAAGGGGGTCAGTTGACTCTGATGATGGATCTTTTCCACAGTATAGCGAGAAATTTAAACAATATCCGTCACTTCCACACATGGCCCATAATTTATACCCGAATCTGATCGGTTTCGCCCTTATAAATTGCTTCAAAGAATGATGTCCGTAGTATCGAACTATCATTTCGTCAATTGATAAATGTTGGTCAAATACGCCCCATTTAGAAAAATTTTTATTTGCCATCTGAACAAGGGGGGAAATTTTAAAAGTTTTGTCGTTCTTGTTTTGATCTGCCTTAGAATTGTCTTGAAAATGAATAAGGGATTTTATTTCCGAATATGCGTTGCGATTGAACGCATTTCGAACTAAAGGTATTCCTAAATCCTCGTCTTCAGACCAGTAGTCCCTTTCACTCGGTCATGTGTGGTACCCAGAGAATATCAAAAACCCCAAAAAAATTTTGATTTTATCTATAGTTATGCTAAATGTGTGCTTATTTTTTTGATGTTTTGCGTACCTTATGGTCTCCTGTACAATCATATTATAAACATCTCTATCAAAAAATTGTTCAAAAATATCGACGGGCGTTGTCTCACCTAGAGTAGCCTTCAGTGCTTCAAATTTTTGATTTGGAGCGTCTTGAATTGGTCCAAATTGATATTCTGGAGTCATTTTTTCCAATTTGTGGTTATTATCGGCTTGGCAACTTTTCGTCTTTTAGGCAATGGTGACGTATGTGGTGAAACGTTTCTCATAGCAGAAGTTGAAGGCCCACACGTTACAACCAATGACGCTAATGGCAAGTTGTCTTCGTCGTCACTTTCATCCTGAGTGTCAACGACATCATCTTCATCACTTCCATAATTTATTTCTGCACTTCCTGCGATGTCACTGACAATAGGCAAACTAAGCTCCCCATCATCAAAGCCCTCCTCGTCCGTCAATTCATCGACATCAGGCGGTAAAGTTAATATGTCTGCCTCAATATCTTCTGAAAATAAATATTCAACGGCATCTTCCAATCTTGCAAATACGTTCTTTCTCAATTCCTTACTCATTATTTAAATTTCGTGATCAAATCTGAATCAAAATTCACGTTTCAGTTTATAAAGAAAAAAATGTAAATATTCACTGCAACGCCCAGCGTCATATTTATATGACATCGAGATTTGCAGGTCAATAGTGAGCAGAAGTGCTTACGTCACACGAGTGGAAGCGGTACAAACCTTTCCAAAGAAAGCCATGTGCTTGCCGGTGACAGTTGGAAAGTTCCGTTTTTAAGGTTAGGTTTACAACAATTGCGTGGTAGTGACGTTATTTATTTTATTAAAAAATATATGATTGATTGCGTGTTATTCTAATAAAAACAATGGCCAGTTGTAGGTACGTAATTAAGTTGGCCACAATAAATGAATTTTTGGACAAAAAAATTTGAAAAGGGAGAAAATGCGTTAGAATCGGGCAGTGTTCAACGGGTGAATTTTGACGCTGCAATAGGGTATCTGAGTGGTAAAGTTCAAGCGAAAATGAAAATATGTGTATACGACGTAGAGGTAAGCAATGCCAGTAACTGTTGGTGTATAATTATTATAGTGTGTATATATAATTTTTAGGTGTCATTGGACTCAAAGAGGGCAATTAAGGAGGCTAAATGCACGTGCCCCCGTGGAATTAAATGCCACCATCTACCATATTGCCGCTGTGCTATTGTTTGGGCACTACAACATATCCACCACAGATGTGGACTGTGCATGGAATGTAGTGAAAACTGACACAGGCAAACTACAAACTGCAGAAGAACTTTTTCCTCCACCAAAAAAATATTCTGCAGTAGAGCATGTGGTGTCAGAAGCTGAAATAGAAGCCCTAAGGCAGAAGTTGCAAAAGCTTGGAACTCCGGTGGGGTTTACATGGCTTTTAATGCCAGAAGTGGATGAAGATGAGGAGATAGAAGGATTACCAGCCATAGAAAACATCCTTAGTGCTACAGCTGGAATGAAAACGGAACCCAAAATCGCATTTGTGAAAACCAAATGTGTTGTAGACGTTGATCAAATCCAGCGAGTAGCTGAAGCCACGCAAGGGCAGAAGCAGAACCCAAAATGGTTTCATATGCGCAAGTATCGCATAACAGCGAGTCACTTTGGTCAGGTTCTGAAAGCGCACAGAACAAACCGCTTTTCAGAGTCATTGTATAAGACCCTTCTGGGTAATTAATGACGGTTATGTAATTATCAGTGTAAAGCAGTAAATTACTATATCTTATAGGTTCATATGATTTACAACATGTAAAAGCTGTACAATGGGGTGTAACACATGAATCAACAGCACTGGCTCAATTTGAACAACTGTTTGGGGAAAAAGTTAAGCCGACAGGAAAATGGTTATCCAGTTCTGGAGTGCTTGGAGCCAGTCCAGATGGCCTTGTGAGGGATGATTGTGTAGTGGAGGTGAAATGTCCCTACACATACAGGGATAAATTTTTAACAACGGAATTAAAAAATCCCTCACAGTACGTTATATATTTTGATGATGATGGGAATGTACAGATCAACGAGAAACATTTTATTTATGATCAAATTCAGGGACAACTATACATGACCCACCGGAAAACATGCTATCTTGTTTGTTGGACTTCAAAAGAAACGGTCACAGTCCTCATAGAACGCAATGATACTTGGAAACACTGTTTACAAGAGTTAGAAGAGTTTTACTTTAGTAAATTTTTACCAAATTGTTAACTTTATAATCCAATAAAGTTGATAAAAACACACTTGAAGAAATTACTATTGTTGAATTGAGGTTTATTACACAGTAATAACACATGTTGTACAAGACACTGTAACAGTGAAGTAACAGTACAAATAATATTATACATTCCTTATTCATAATAGTAATCTTGTACTTCTTTAATTAAGGGATACTGGAAATTTGTGAGAGCAGCACATGTTTGCACTACTACAGAAATATGACCAAAGTAATATTGTGGAATCTTATCTAGCACATGGAAACATTTTAATCGTTGAATGGCACGTTCTACATGAATGCGTGCACGTGCTATTTTCTGCGTTTCATAGACTTGACTTTCTGTCAATTGCCCTAATGTTAAGAATGGAGGAATATTTAAAGCTACGCCAGGCGGTAAATGCTCTCGAATTAAAAACCCTTTGTCAGCCAAAATTAGGTCTCCTGTTTCCATGTGTTGGACTACTTGTGAATGCTCCACAATTTTTTTATCAGATGCAGCACCTGGATAGACATCACTACAATATGTAATTACTCCATTTGGTGCTACACCGACAAGTATTTTCCATGTATTCCGATGTTTATATGAACTGTATGTTTGCTTCTGTTTATCTGTCCTTCGAGGCACATCAGATGTCACTTCTGTGCAATCCAGCACAATTCTACAGCTAGAAAAAGTTACAAATGCTGCTGGTAAACATGCAGCATACTTTCTTCGTGATGGAATTTTTGGCATCAGCTGCTTAAATAAAATTTTGTGCAAGGCGTATATCTACGTCATCACTATGTTGGTAACACTTCTTGCACTGCGAGAAAACCGCACTGATAAATCCATGTGGCGCAGATTCAGCCGTAATTTCATCCGTGCCATAAGGAGCTGGTCACATTTGTTAATTCGAAGCAACTTCCACCCTGTAAAGAAACACACTACAATCATCATTTTTACAATTTCAGTTTCTCCTTACCAGCATAATAATTTAATGTAATAGTTGCCATCATTTCATATAGAATCATATACAATGTATGAGACGGGATCCCAGTATAAAATAGTACCAACTCATCATTGTTTTTGATCTGTTCGTATGAAAATGGAACATGCTGGGCTATTTTTACTTTCAGTTCTTCGTTTTCTTTATGCAAAAAATAATTTTCTGCAGACAGTGATGCTTCAGATGACAACCTGCTGCTGCTACGGGACTGCAGTTGGCTGTCACATGATAGTATTTCTGGTGTTGATTCTGCCTGTTCGGACACTTCTGACTGCGCCAGCTGTGACTCTTACAACTGTGAGGGACCAGGTTCTGGGGGCTCATCAAGGTCAGCAGCACTAAACGCCGTTATGAGGCTGCGAACAGCTTTTTCTCCTTGACGTTTTTTACTTATTTCTTGTCTGCAAATATAGATAATAGAATATTTTTTGACGCTGATATATCATTTTTCACTCCCTGTTTCTCAGGTGAACGAAACATCAATTTTCGTTTGTTCAGGTTACTTTCAATAATAGCTGGATCAAAAATTGTTGGCCCATTTTTTCGATCTCCATTTTGTAAGTGGCAACTGCAGACCAGCGAATACCGTGTAGGTTCCACAGATTTGCTAAAACAATGTGGTAACATTATATTTTCGTTCTCAATTATTATAAAATGCACTGCTTCGTTAATAACATTACTGTTTATAATCAACTTACTAACCCAATAGCTGTGATCCACTGTTGTTTTAATTCTTTTTTTGCTGGAAACGTGAAGTATTTACACGTACCGCGTTCACTATAGTGCCTGCACAATGGCACAAAACACATGACCATGGTTCACTCACACTCTTTTTATTTCGAAGAAATAAATTAGGATTACAATAATAATAATAATATTTACTTTGCACCTTTCTAACCTATCTATCTTATCTATGTTTCTAACCGTCAACGCTGTCAACCGGTTGTTCTCAAACAAACACGTGTTATTTGTTTGGAAAGGTTCCCCCTCTCTCACTGTTGTGACATCACGCTTCGCCTCCCTATTGCGAAAATTGAATGATAACAAACATGCATGTATATTTTTTATAAGAAACTTGATGAAATAGCTTGACAAGAGTACAAGAGATATTTACTTACCGGCTTTATTTTTCAAGAATTCGTTGAAAATAACTCGCAGTGCACCGAGATAAAAAATACGTGATAAATAGTTATCGGCTGGTCAAAGACTAAAGCCGGCTCCAGACGGACAGACTTGACTTAAGACATGCACGCGCGTTCATGTATGTACATTCAAAACCGTGCTCACCAGTTCGCTTTAGACGTATATATTTGTTTGACAGTGTTGTTGCAAATTTAGCCAGAGTAGGATGTGGGACTTGAGCAACGAAGACTTATGTTTAATAGCAGTGGCGTGCGCGTGTGTTGCCAAGCAAAAAGAAAAGTTAGCAAGAAAAAAAAGGTAAACAGAAAAAAGTGGGTGAAAGCTTGGTTGCTGAAGCGCCATCAATATTCACATGTTAACCTGTTAGAAGAATTGCGGGTACAACCCGATGATTGGCGCAATTATCTCAGAATAAGTGAGGATTCTTACATGTAACTTTTGGAACTAGTAACACCACTAATTAAAAAGGAAGACACAATTATGAGGAAAGCAATTACACCACATGAAAGACTGACTGCTACCTTGCGTTTTTTGGCAACTGGAAGAAACTATGCAGATATGCAATATTCTACTATCATTTCTCCTCAGAGTTTGTCACAAATTATTTCAGACACTTGCAGTGCTATCTACGAAGTACTGAAGAATGAATATTTTAAGGTAAGTAATGAAAATCAAGTGAAAGTAGAGTATAATATAAAGAACTAGATAATTAAAAGCTAAAATTTAAATCTAGAATTTTCACTTTAATAAAATAAGAAATGGAACAAATCTTTAACTGAAAATTAAACTAAAGCGAATAAAAAAAACACAAAATAATACAAAGGCTTAAGTATCATGAAATTTATGATGGGCTATAGGTGTGATAATACTCTGACAGTCTAGAATCAGAAGTTGATGGCAAATTAGGATTCGCTGATGTTGTTTCGCTGTAACCGGTAGTGTTTTGTCCGGGACCACTGGCATAACTCGTTTGAGAATAACCATACTGCTGCTGGTCATTGTGCAGAAATTGCGGGTTTCCAGGTGTAACTATTTTTGTATATCGATTGATGTTGCCCAACTCAGCCTCAAAAAGAATATCCGTTATTAATTTTTCGGTATAAATTCTCGTTTCGTGTGGTAAGGATTGTGGCTTTATTGCTACATTTTTTCTAAAAAGTGTAAATCGATTTTCTTCACTACATTGTAGCTTTTGACCTACTATAGTCAGGACGTCATCCGCCACACTGGATGTGTTTGTTCTTAATCGTGATCTGCTCTGTGCCCTATTTGCAACTTTTGGGGCGACAGTAGCTCTTTTCTCTCCACATATACGTGAACCCTGCACATCTGTTGATGTTGTTGTAGATGTTGAAGGGCTAGGTGCAGATATGTGTGGTGAAGAAATAGCCTGATGACTCTCTGTTTGTTGTTCACTATCCTGCAAAAGAATTGAAAATAATGTTTAATTTATTATTACAGTTTCCGTCGACGGAGGCCGAATGGCAGCAAATCGCAGAAGGTTTTGAGAAGCACTGCAATTTTCCTCACTGCCTTGGCGCAGTAGACGGTAAACATATCAATATTGTACCTCCATTTGGTAGTGGTTCTTATTATTATAATTATAAAGGAAGACACAGTTTAGTACTAATGGCTATAGTGAATGCCAATTACGAATTTATTATGTGCGATTTTGGTGTAAACGGCAGAATATCAGATGGAGGAGTAATTGAATATACGGAATTCTACCGTAAACTGAAAAATGGTACATTAGCTTTGCCGCGGGCTTCAGCACCAAACTCTGGTCAACAAATTTCACCGTATGTTTTTATAGCAGACGAAGCTTTTTCCTTGCGGCCTGACTTTTTGAAACCCTTTAACCAGAAAGAATTGAACCACGATAAAAAAATTTTTAATTACCGTCTTTCACGGGGAAGGTGTAGGGTAGAAAATGCGTTTGGCATAATGGCTGCCCGTTTTCGTATCTTTCATACAGTCATTAGCATTAATCTGGAAGCAATTGAAAAAGTAGTGATGGCTTGTTGTGTTTTGCACAATTTTTTACGACGACAATGTACTATTGTCTATTCGCCTGACACATGTCTCGATAAAGAGGATTTTGACAAAGGTTGCCTGGAACCGGGATATCGAGCTAACAACTTAGACAATATGCAACGTGGCTTTGGCAGACGTTTTACCACTTCTGTAAAACAAGTACGGGAGCAATTTATGAATTATTTTGTATCAGAAGGTGCAGTGCCTTGGCAAGAAAGAATGATACAATGATAACTACAACTGCAAAACTAAAATACTAATTTACCATGAAATAATTTTCGCCATGTTTCGAAGATACATTAATATTAAATTTTTTCACAATTAAAATCTTGATCTTTTAGAAATAACAAAGACTCGTAGTACCACAAGTGTGGTACGTATACATCTTCTTCACCCGCACCTGAATGGTTCGATTCTTGGATTTTCTTAAATTCTCTGCGGAACCCTCCTCATAGCGTATTTATCTTTTTAACAACACTGTCCTTTGTAGCGCCTTCTTCTACTTCCTGCAATTTTTTTACCAACACTCGATATGCATCGTTTTTCTTCTGCCGGTCCATATATTCTTTCGATTTCACTTTCCATAGACATGGGTAACTTCTGTATAGTTCAATAAATTCGAGAACAAATTCTCGGCTATAATTGCGCAAATCGCACATGTTGTGTCACCAGCTTATAACGCCACACGCCACAAACTGCAATTATTGATAATTGTTAAAACTACTGTTCACTCTACTACACTGCAAAAGTCCGTCCGCACATGTTGCGACTTGTCTCCAGACGCTGATTCATCACCGTACGGTTATCTCCGCGCATTCAAAAATTCAGGATCGTTGAAAGACTTGAGTGACGGACTTTATTCATCGCGCAGACATATTTTTCCCATTCACACGAACGTATTTGTACCTACATACATGAACGCGCGTGCATGTCTTAAGTCAAGTCTGTCCGTCTGGAGCCGGCTTAAAACAAGTTTATGCAGACTAATGCAGTTTGGGGCATGTTTTGTGTTTCTATTTATAGCACAGTGGTAATAAATCTGCGTCAAGTACCGGGAAGTGCTAGTTAAAAAATCAAGCACCCATTTTCCTATAAATATGACGCTGGGCGCTAACGGGTTAAATACCCCAGCTTTTGTGAATTTAGATTCGTCGGTTATGTAAAAGCGTAGGATCTTCCTGTATTCTTAGTACTATCATTTCACAAAATTGTATCCGTTTCTCAGGATCACCATCCCTTAATTCTTGAGCTAACGGAAATTTGTAGCCGTGAATTTGATGGCGTTTCAGAATTCTTTGTATTGTTGAATACGACAGAGTCAAATCTTGTTGGGCTGCTCTTATTGAAGCATTCGGATCCACTTCAAAATAAGCTAATATTGTGATGATATTATCTTCATGTCCGACAAGATGTCTCATATTATGTCACCAATCATATTTACACTTCCTGTTCGTAAAAAATTATTTTGAAATCTTCTAAATTTTTTGTTTGTCATAGATGATAAATGAAGGTATATTTCATTGAATACTCCACATGTTCTTTCTATAACTTTGCCACGTTCTCCATGTATAAAAAATAAATTTAATAAACTTGGAAAACCGGTGTAGGTATCATAGAAATCTCAGATTTTTATATAAGGGCTCAAAGTTGAGATCTACCTATTCATTTATTATGTTGTCATTTTTGTGTATACAGTAGACTCGATTATCCGAAATGGTCGGGACCAGACACATTTCGGATAATCGAAATTTCGGTTAAAGCGGAAATTATGGAAACATAATTTTTCAATGCATTAATTACTTTTTATTGTAAATCCGAAAATATCAAATTTGACAAATACATTTAACTTGAAGTATTAATAAAGAAATCCATAGTTAGTTGTTAATTTTTACATTTTAATTGTTTTTTTGCTGCAATGTCTCTCCATCCAATTAACAGGACGTCTGTTGCTGTAGTCTCTTGCTGTTGTTCCACATACAGGAGTGCTTTGTTTAAACTTTCCAATCCTTCACGATGCGAAATATTTACAGTGCAATTTTCATCAGAATTATTGCTATCTTCACTGTCGATGTGACCATCACTATTTTCAGTTGTTAAATTAATTAGGTCTAGGTTAGACAATTCTTCATTATCATTCGATTCTAACTGTACTCAAGCATCAATATCTTCTTGAGTAACTTCCTCAAGTCCTTTTATATGTGCTGCAAGTGCGTACAAATTCTCACCATCCTCAGTTTCGACGTTTTCTTCGGGCCTTTCATCAACTTCAACAATTTTGTTCCAAGATTTTTCTATGGTGGAATCTTTTACATTGTTCCACGCGTCCGAAATCCAATATACTACATCTTTCAGACTGATCTTTTTGAGACAAACACTTAAGTCTTCTCCTTTATCGACTTTATCCAGGATAAACTGTAACAAACATTTACGATAGTTTCTTTTTAGATTTTCTAGAACACCTTGGTCCATTGGCTGAAGCAAGGACGTTACATTTGGTGGTAAATATAGGACCTTGATGTCGTTAAATTTAAGAACTTTGTCCTAAAGATGTGAAGGAGCATTGTCGAATAATAGTAAAGCTTTAATTGGGCTACCATACTTCATTAAAAACTTAGTGACTGCTGGAACAAACTCTTCAAAAAACCAACATTTAAATAATGCTGATTCCATCCAAGCGCTTCTCTGGTGTTTATAGTACACTGGCATTGCATTTGGATGTAAGTTTTTAAATGCTCTTGGTTTTGCTGATTTTCCAATACACATTAATGGCAATTTATGACATCCAAAAGAGTTAGAACAAGCGAGAATTGTCACTCGTGCTTTACTTTTTTTATATCCAGGCGCAGAAGTTTCATTTCTTCCTGCTAATGTTTTTTCCCGGTATCACTTTATAATCAAGTCCCGTTTCGTCGCAATTATATAGTTGATCGGGACTGTATCAATTTTCTTTAATAATTTTCTTGAACTTATTCTTGAAACAGCTACAACAAACAACGCAGATAATTTCTCACCACAAACTCGAAGTTCTCTAACACCATGACGAGCCTTCCACCTCGATAACCAACCTTCACTTGCTTGGAAATTTTCGGGAGCTTCAACTATCGGAATATTTTCACTAATTTCTATTGCCTTCTGTTTGAGAATAGATAATGGAATACCACGTGCACATTGTTGAGTGAACCATAAATATAGTGCTTTGTCTATTTTATCATGTGTGCTCGATTTCATGGTTTTTCGGTTTGGAACCGGAGAACTTAGTACGTTGTTCCACTTTTCAATCTCTTTGCGATTTTTTCGCCACTCGGATACTGTACTAATACCTACACCATATTCTGTCGCTACTGCGTTTAATGACGAACCTTTATCAAGACGATTAATTGCTTTTAATTTATCTGCCGTAGAAACCACTTTTCTCTTTCTTTTTGAATTGATTGTTATAGAATTATAAACACGACGCAACGGCAAAGAACAAAATACATACAATACATATATGTATGTTTATCACAAAATGCAGAATCGTTTTTTTCACTGACGCCTTTGTGTCCCCACATGATGTGAGTTAATCAAAACAATAAGTCTGCATTACAGACAAGTATGAAATTTTATCGTTTCGGATAATCGAGGGACTTGGGTCGGTGTCTTTCGGATAAAACGGAGATTTAAACTGTAAAATTTGCTTCGGATAATTCGGAATTCGGATAAAGCGGTTACGGATAATCGGGAGTCTACTGTATGTATTTCATACGCTTAGATTACTTTCATTTCGAACCCTTTATTACATTTATGCATTAGTTTATTTTTTTTATATCTAAAATATTATTTTCATTATTTATGTGTTGATATAAACACGATGTTTTATTATTTAGATGTTCATTAATGGGCTTGTTCAGCAAATTTTTTTATTGCTTTTTCTGAAAGATCTTGTCCTAATTAGTCACTATACAAAATATTATAATTCTACGTAAACGCCTTCATGGCAAAAAAAATTTTAAATGTTCTCTGTTGATCCAGTCCATGACGTCACCCTTTGGTATCGCGCTACTCTCTGCACTCTAGAGTCTGTTTTACAACTACGTTCTGTTGTTATTATTCTATAATTGGTTTTTATTTTTATATAATACAACGTATTTAATTAATTCGTATTTCCAATTAAGCGTGGTTTTGTTTTGGTTTATGAATAGCAACATTTTAAAAGTGAATGATAAGTTTATGACTATCTTTATTACAATAGATGTATTTTGATTATAAATCGTTTAATAATTTTATAAGATGGAAGAAGAGAAAACATTTAAATATTGTATCGTACCTGTGTGTAAGAATACGACGAAAACAACGGCAAATGAGGTTTTTATTACTTACTTTACCTACAAATCAAAAGTTAAGAAAGCAATTGCAAATATCAGTGCGGAGAGACATTCTTAGGGCCAAAAACGATACAAGATTGTTGTGAGGATCATGTTAATGCTTGTGATTGATTATATTTAACGTGTAAAATTTCTATTATACCTATGTATATACATATGTTATCTATTGCTTTTTTGCGTACCTACATATAGTTATAAAATGTAGAAAATTATTTAAACTTTAGGATAACGGAAAACTTGCATTTAAAATTAAAACGTGAAATGATTCCACATATTTTCTATTGTCAAACAGATAGGAAATTAACACATAAAAGAGAGCCTTATCAAGTTTTTTTGAAAAGAAAACGCCAAAGTGATTTATAGATGTTAATAGGCGAGCAAAAATACTCTAAGACATCAACTGAATCTACATTGTTTGACAAAAATCAATCATCATTTCATTATAGAAAGAGAAATATACTAATAAGAATTTAACGAAAAGAGGTGATAAAGGTATTCAAGTTAATATGCCTTGTAACGCAATGTTATGTTTTGCCCGGGTTATAGCTGGCCAGAGATATATCAGGGTCGAGGTGTTAATTGGGACAGGTTCGGTCGGGACTCGGGCGCCACTCACTAGTAATCAGTGAGAAAAGTATAAGACGGCACAAACGGATACTATACACTTTATTTACAGTTATTTACACTATGTACAAGTAATCGGATATTCTTCCGGGACGGTTGATCCTGGTCGGGTAGTTCGGTCGGCGGGTCGATACGGATAGAGTCGGTGTAGTCAATAATCGGATTATTCCGGGTCGCCAGAGAGCCACTGCCGGAATCGGAGAACGGCTGATCAATCGGAATCTTCCGGGTCGCCACCAGCCACTGCCGGAATCGGTACAACAATAATACAAACGATCGGATTATTCCGGGTCGCCAGAGAGCCACTGCCGGAATCGGTACAACAATAATACAAACGATCGGATTATTCCGGGTCGCCAGAGAGCCACTGCCGGAATCGGAGAACAATGGGAATACTCTAGGTCGCCAAGAGCCACTGGTAGAGAGGTCTAGATTGGAAGCCGGGAAGGGAAGTGGAAGTGATCATCAACGGCCGGTCGGTCGGTTTATATTTGTTCCGTTATCGCTATTGTCTAGCGACCTGCGCGCTTCCACGCTCACTCCCGGTATATCAGTCGTCGGCTGGCCGCCGCAGCGGACGCTTCGTTACAGCCTGTTGAAAAAAGAAGTTGTAAGTACACACAATGCAACTTTAAAAAAAAGGAAAATACTCTCTCAAATGAAACTAAATATCGTTCAGTTCAGTCAACATCCATCTGCATCTACATCTACATTTTTTTGTTTGTTTTTAAAACTGAATACAGGTTGTTGTTTTGGAATATTTGTTTAAGGTCGTTGATGTATTTATTATATGTGAAAGATCTATATTTAATTTCTATCTTGTGATCTTTCACAAAGAGTGGATCGAGCTTTACTTTATTTTTTTAAATAACGTTCTTGATTTTTTTTTTGTTGTAACCATTGCTTTCAGTTAGAAAAATCATGTTATCAATTTCGTCATTTATTTTTTTATGATCTAGCCTCGTGTTGAACAAACGATGTGTTAAGCTTCTGAATGTAATTATTTTATATTGTGATGGATGATACGAATCGTTTGATATTGTTACGCCACATTCAGTTAGGTTTTCCTATATACAGGGTGTTTGGTCTAAGTATGGTGAGTTCTAAGAAACTCCTCTTAGTCGGCGAGCGATTCGAAAAATATTTTAAAGATTTGTAGGAGGGTCCGTAAAGAACATTTCGGCAAAATTAGAACCTCGTAGCTCACTTGGAAGTTGGTCAAAAACCGCTCGTTTCTGACCATGTAGCGATTTTCAAAAACGAACAAAACACGCAGAACGACTAAAAATGACTCAGAGACCTTCCCAACATTGATTTTTTTCGTTTTTCTCCATTGTATTTCAGAGAAAATACGAAATATTTTCACCTGTTCCAGAATAAAATGGATAAAAACAAAAAAAACCATTTTGGGAGAATCCTAAAGTCATTCTAAGTCGTTTTGCGTGTTTAGTTCGTTTTTGAAAATCGCTACATGGTCAGAAACGAGCGGTTTTTGACCAACTTCCAAATGAGCTACGAGGTTCTAATTCTGCTGAAATGTTCTTTGAGGACCCTCCTACAAATCCTTAAAATATTTTTCGAATCGCTTGTCGACTAATAGGAGTTTCTTAGAACTCACCATACTTAGACCAAACATCCTGTATACACATAATTAATATCCATTATTGTAAATAATGTGCAAGGGAATAAATAATAATAATAATAATAATAAATAATGAAACAGAATATGAAAGAATAATGAAACAAGAAATAGTCATAGTCATAAGAAATAAGGTTCATAATGTCATGAGAACGACACAAAAACAACCGTAACTAAAATGGTCCTGGGGCCCTTCAGTCGTCATAGACCGAAGTAGAAAAAGATAAGCAATTGTGTTCTTTGGATAAGTAATTTATTAGTAGAATACTAGAGAAATTACAAAATTTTGCCAATAAACTAGAAAAGAAACCCGAAATTATGCAAGAAATTCAAAGATGGGATTTGAATTATTAATTTGCAAAATATTTCCAATGAATGAAAATAGTATCTTATAAAAGTATAAAAGCAGTAACACTTATAGAAACAAAATGTACAATTATTAATAGGATACACTTATAAGATAACGTTACTGCTTGTACGTAAACGGAATTGAACATTAATAGTTGTTATATTATCAACTTGCTGACAATCTAACCTTAGAGCTTCAATGGAATTAGATTTTACTGTATTATGTAACATGTAACTTTTAAGAATGGAGGAAATACAATGTTTAATGAAAACTATTTAAGGCGCGAGAAAAACCATTTAATTTATAAAAAAACTATTTATACTGTATTGCATTTGATAATAAAAAAAAATCGATTATGAATGAATTGAATCACAAAAAATATAACAATAAAATAAAAGATTCTCTGAATAACAGTTTAAATTTAAACAATAGTACAAAAATTAGATTATAATGAAATCAAATAAAATACTTAAAATTAGAAAAAAATATTCTTTTTTTAAAATAAATAATAAATAAAATAATTTTCTAATAAAAACAAAAGATAATTCTAAATCATTCAAATTAAAAATATGATCATATGATCTTCAATTTTATTGATTATAATTAAATTTTTAGCAGTAGTGAAATTACGTTGTAAAAATTAAAATTTAAATTATTTACGTAAATCACTATTATTAAGAAATATAATATGAATGCACAACAAGTTATTGAAATGTTTCTTATGCAATAAATTACACAACACTAATGCTCTTTTTTAATAATCTTAAAAACACAAAAAAGAAGTCACAATATGGTATGCTGTTGATGATTGCGTTGGCGGAAATGGCGGTGATGATAATGTTTACATGATGTTTATGATGATGATGATGATGATGATGATGATGATGATGATGATGACAACAATGGTAACAGTAGTGGTGATTATATAGAAACGACGACGCACATAAACCATTATTGATCATTCAATTCATATCATCATTTCTCCATCATCAATGGCAATCATTGTAACGTAAAAGTTACTAATTCTTTCTTTTGAAGTGAAGTTGTTGTTGTTATTATTTTACCCCATAATAATGGTATATCGTCGCCTCAGATCCAGACTAGTCTAAGTCCATTTGTTAAAACTTTACAGGAGGAGGTTTTCCAATATTGAAAACTTCAGGACTGTATGCTCATTACACTTTTTGTCTAACTGTATCTTTTTTTACTTATTTTGATAGTTTACTGTTGGATAGTAAACAGCTTAATTTTTATTTGTTTTGACAATATGAAAAATTGTAAATTAAAAAAAAATATAATTGGGACATAGAATAAATTGAACTTTATACAATAAACGAAGTAGATGCTTACCTTAGTCTATGTCCAAAACTCTTTCATATTTTAAAAAATAAGCAACAATACCATGTCTACTGAAATATACTTTAATTCTGAATAATGCTATAAGATACTACAATACGATAATGTCCTCTCTAAATATTCTTTTGAAGAACTACTTCTACAGTAATGCTAAGGAAGACGAGGGAACATATTAATATGATCTTTAATAATTTGTCTTTGTTGTTCATTAATCCGCTGCTTTGTATCGGAACCTCTTTTATC
>CM077842.1:190000-200000 GCA_039776855.1 Mylabris sibirica
ATATTATTGATTTTAAATATCTATTGAGTGATTTAGATGGCAAATGAGTAGATCTTTTCAAATCTTCAAGAATTTTCCTGATACGTTTGTTAGTTTTCCCAAACTTGAAGAAAATTAAAAAAACATTGATCCGTGATATAGGACACAATTTTAAAGATAGAATATTTCACTCTTGTTTTTAGAAAGATATTGTAAGGGCGGAGGGGATAAAGCTTGCTTTTCAGAAATTTTTGAAAATTGCGTGATTTATAGGAAAATTTTGAACCCCAATTTCACCTGTTATTTACAGCTATTAAAATTAATTAATTTGACCGATGATTGGTATCAAAATATAGGAAAATCCATTTTCTTTCACGACCATATCATAATAATGAAAAATATCCGAAAATCTGTCCGTAGGTAATTTTTCTAACCATGCTTGTTTATGCTGCGAGCGGTATTGTTGTTGTGATTGCATATCTGGTATAAACCGGATAGATATGGCATATCGCAACAACAATACCGCTTGCAGCACAAACATGCTTGGTTAGAAAAATTACTTATGGGCTTCTAAATATGTGCCACACAATTCACCATTAATTGTTTGTATACAGGCTGAGTTTAAAGTAAAGCATAATCGTAATAACTTTTTTATTTATGGAAATTTTGAAAAACGCCGAGACAGGTAACTTTTTATTTTAAATTAATTAAGTGGGACGGAGCCGAAACGACTCTACCAGTTACCATTGTGAAGAACTGCCATCATCAACATTTTTTTTAAATGGCACCCCCTATTTTTTGCATTTTTAGCTAGAGAATTTTTTTTTACGTTCAGATATGTAAGAATAATATGGGGTTACATAAGTGAATTTTTGAGAAAAAAATTCTTAAAGTTTGCAAGATGTTCTGTCATCATAATATCCATGCATCAGCATAATATAAGAAAACACAACAGCTTTGAATAAGCATTGGAAGCATTGGCACTGAATTAAGTAGGCGTATGTTGAATATTTGTCAAAATTATTTTTAAATATGGCGGATGTAGTTGATAAAAGTAAAACTGAAAATCTTAAGGGTGGTTACTTCTAGGGAGAAAATGGGAAGCAAGGTTGAACTATGTGCGATCTATTGAACAGTTTTCATGCAGCTAAAACTTCCAATTACAATAAAATTTGCATTTTAATTTTTGACAATTTAATCCGCCATATCGCCGTTCCAGAACAACATCGACACAACTGCAAAACAGTAAATTTTTCAGGAGAAGCGTAAAACAATTGAGATCACTGAAATTGTCTCGTAACAAAAATAGTAAGCTAATGATGTACATGATTTTTCTTGTATTACTATAGTTAGGTGAGTAGCTTAAAACACAAATAAAAGATTTTATCTACGACTTATATATAAAGTGATCATTATATTTGTGGTTTTTGTAATATAATGACCTACTTTATATCCCTAGGGAGATAAAGTAAATGAATATCCCTCTCATCAGCCAATCAGAAAATAGTATTTTAATTATAATTTCCGTCAAATGTAAACAAACCATAGTAACGACAAAAATAATTAACAATAGTTTCAACAAGTAGGCCTAAAGTGGGCGTTTTCATGCAATTTTGAATAAAATGACATTTAATTTTTATGAAATTTCGAACAAATACATAGTTGTGAGAATATTCGTTGTATTTACAATGGAAAGTGGTAAAGAAGACGATTTTAGTAGAAGATAACAGTTTCTATTAAATGTAAAAAACCATGGTAACGACAAAAAATAAATAACAGTTTCAACAAACAGTTGTAAATAAGTGTCAATTTTTTGTGCAATTTTAGAATCGAAAATGATAAAGAAGGTAAGTATTCTTGTTCACTACCAGTACCTGTACATGTGGAAATAAGTCGTAGATAAAGTATAATATACAACTCGCTTATAATGAATGCTAATTATAACCTCGAATGATTACAACACTCGCTCGCTCCGCTCGCTTGTGTTGTAAACTTCATTCTCGGTAATAATAGCATTCATTATAGACTCGTTGTATAATATACTATTGTTTAGGGTTGAGGGTAAACTAGATTTTGAAGATATGTCTTTTTTACCTAAAACAAACAATGGAATGGAACATAATTTATAAGTATTTTATTTTAAAAAATCCTTAGATTAAATATTTATCATTACAAAAAATAAACTTTTACAAATTATCAATGTAAGTACATACACAACTGAGAAAGCGTAAGTGTTCATCATTCAAAAACATTATACAGGGTGAGTTTAAAGTAACGCATAATGACAATAACTTTTTTATTTATGAGAATTTTGGAAAACGCCGAGACAGGTAACTTTTTATTTTTAAATTAAGTATGCGCGACAGAGCCAAAACGGCTCTACCAGTTACCATTGCGAAGAACTGCCCTCATCAACAATTTTTTTAAATGGCAACCCTTATTTTTTATTGCATTTTCGGATAGGGCATATTTTTGTGCGTTCAGAAATGTGAAAATCGTAAGGGGTTCAATAAGAAAATTTTCGAGAAAAAAATTCTTAAAGTTTGCAAGATTTTCTGTCATCATTATATCCTTGCATCAGCATAGATTAGGAAAAACACAACACCTTCGAATAAGCATTGCAAGCATTGAATTAAGTAGGCGTATGTAGAATTTCGACAAAACTATTGGCAAATATGGCGGATTAAATTGTCAAATATTAAATTGCAAATTTAAATGAAATTGGAAGCTTTAGCTACATGTAAACTGTTAGATAGATCGCATACACTTCAACCTTGCTTCTCATTTTCTTCCTAGGACTAACCACCCTTAAGATTTTCAGCTTTATTTTTGACAACTACATTCGCCATATTTAAAAATAATTTTGACAAATATTCAAAATACGCCTACTTAATCCAGTAATAAGCCAACGCTTGCAATGCTTATTCAAAGGTGTTGTGTTTTCGAATATTATGCTGATGCATGGGTATTATGATGACAGAAAATCTTGCAAATTTTAAGAATTTTTTTCTCGAAAATTTACTTATGTAACGCCACATTATTTTTACATATCTGAACGTAGAAAAAAATTCTCTAGCTAAAAATGCTATCAAAAATAGGGGGTGCCATTTAAAAAAATTGTTGATGATGGCAGTTCTTCGCAATGGTAACTGGTAGAGGCGTTTTGGCTCCTTCGCGCATACTTAATTTAAAAATAAAAAGTTACCTGTCCTGGCGTTTTCCAAAATTCTGATAAATAAAAAAGTTATTGTCATTATGCGTTACTTTAAAATCACCCTGTATATCATTATGTACTTAACATTAATATGTCTTTTTATTCTAAGGAACTGCAAATAGGAAACATAGGTATCAGTGGAAACTAACTAAAGTCGAAAACAAAACTAACTTCTGTAACTAAAATTCCGTGGTTTAAAAGAAAAACATTAACTTGCGTTCTAGAACTAAATAAAGGCTTGATAGGGCCGGGGGTAAGAAAATTAACTTTAAAATTTATGCAAAGTTGGGTATTATTTAAATTTTAATTAACTTGTAATAAGTTCAAAAAAATTTCTGTAAAATGCAAGAATTATATTACTGTCCATTAAACTTTTTAAATCCTTTTTTTGATTTTCCGACAGTTAAAATCTTTTGGTGTAGGCCTTTTTGATTTCAATATTGTTGGGTACTTGCTTAGAGCGTCTTTTATTGGGTCTAAAATTAATGTAGCGCCATTCATTATCTTTGTAACAATTTTTGTATCCAAATGTCTCACTTCCTTTTTCAAAATGCATAACTTTGATATCGTTTATTTTAAACTCGTCACCGTCTGTAGATGTAGTTAAACTTAATCACATGTCATCAAATAATGTCTTTAAATCCAAGAAATCTTGAAAACTCATTTCTCTGACTTCTTAGATGTTGATGAAAATTAAAATAACAGTAGAGTCGTCGATCCTCTATGACCCAGAAAAAAAATCATTAAAATCGGTTCATTGGATCACAAGAAAAATGCAAAAATCTCTTTTTTGAATATAAGAAGTAAAATCGAATATCTCAGATGGCTATATGTTCTGACAATTGATATTAGAAAAAAAATTGAATATCGCGGGGGGTAACTAATTTTGACAGTTAATATTAGACGCAAGGCCTGCTAGAGAATTTCGCTTGAAAAAATCAAGCAGGGCTTGATTAGACGTATTAGACAAACAAACTTCAAACGAATAAAATTTTATTAGTGTTTCTTATTGTTTGTGGATTAAAAGTATTTTTCAATAAAAATCAGAAATATTAAAATAACATCGGGAAATGAATTTATTAGTTGATTCAAGGCTATTAAAATATATTAATTGTCTGTATAATAAGAATGTTTTGCAATTAATATTTCAGTATGTAGATACATAAAAAAAAATTCGCTATATAAGGTACTTGCTGCCTTTGGAGATCTTTTTTTCGTTTTCTGATGAGTTCTTATACGATTCGCAAAGATCACATTGATCTTTTCTTGGATTAAAGAATCCAATATTAAACTGCGTGTTGAAAACTCTAGCATATAAGTCGTAATTTGCTATTGGTTTGTTTAAAGCTTCGCGTCTTTCACAATAATTTCTATGAAGTTCAGTAATAGAAAGCCCTCCATCTATATACTCCCTAGAAGTACAACTGCGGACATAGTGGTTTTCAACTCGAGATATTGAATTGATGTGCTCGCTCACAGAATCTACAATCTCCTGGTTTGTTTTCCTATGATTATGATGTTTTCGTCTACGATCTTCTCCTATTACACCTTTTCCAGCGACTTTGGATTGAACAACTGCCCGTAGCATTTTCTCCGATATTCCGAGTGTATTTATTAAAAAAGTTTTGCAAACTCGAACTTTCTCCCCGCTGTTGAATAAATAAAACCCACAGTTTGGGTTTCTTGGTGCGGCAGAAGAAACTCTTCTATACTTAAGACTTAGCTGTTCAGCGCATGTGCCTAAAAAATCACGTTGTCGTTGTAGGGACCCTAACTTCCAGAATTCCGCAAAAAGTTCTTTTCTAAATTCCGTTGATAGTTTTTTAGAGCATGAATAGATACATTTTTCTGGGCATGGTGGCTTCATAATTCTTGCTTTCACAATTTTGCCTGTTCGTGTTTTATATTCTTGCCCTAAATTTCGAAATTTCTTTCTTTCAACTTTTTTCCAAGTGTTTTCCTTTCTCACTCTCTTCTTCCCTTCTCTTGGAGAACTAGGTTGTTCCTCTGATTTGTTTGTCAGAGAGGAGTTTTCGACCTCAGGCTCTGAGTCTGAAGAACTTTGATTCAGATCCTGATTCACTTGATGAACTTGAAGAATTCGGCTCAAAATTATCACTGGATCCAGAAGAAAACGCTTTTTCCTCTGAATCATCAGACTCTTTGTAATTTTGCTCTATTTTTCTCAGCTAACTTTCAAGGAACTTCGCTTTTCGGCAATGTATGTACACGAATTTTGACTGCTAGATGCATGACTTATAGACGGGTTATTCGTATTGTTCAATTCCTGAGTATTTATCACAGAAGTACTTTCTGTAGTACAATAACGATTATCAGTTGAAATTGTAATATTTCAGTGATATTGGACTCAGTCTTTTCGACAACAGAATACTCTGTTGCAGAATTACCATTGGCAGTATTTCTCCTCTCTATACTTATGTTTTGGTTGGTGTTTGGTAACAAAATACGACTAGAGCCGTGACTCATTGATGGGTAATTTGTATCATTTTTTGATCCCTGAGTATTTACCACAAAGGAAGCTTCCGCAGTGCAATCCCTATTTGCACCTGAAACTGTTGGTATTTTGTTGATATTGGATACAGTTTTAACAAGTGGGTATTCTGTCTCAGAATAACCGTCAGAAGCATGACATGCATTTTCATCAATACTGTTTTGCGCATTAGATTGCACAAGTTGTAAAATCCTACTTGTCCGAGAACTCATTTTTCTGTAAGAGAAAAACATTCTAAGAAATGAAGTCTGAACATAGTAAGGTATTTTGCAAACAGCAGGTGCAAAACAATTATTTCCACAACTCGTTCGACACGTGGTTCTCGCCTAGCGGTAGGTATCTCCTTGTTACGTCAATAACGCAGAAAAAAGCTTAAAGTATTTTGACACAACAAAGAATATTACAAAAATTCTTGAGTAAAAAACGGCTTAACGAACATTTGTGTATCAAAGTTTTTTAAAAGAAACTGAAGATTCAAAGAAACATCGACGCAAAATACAATTACGTCTATGTTACTTTTAGATACCAGAAAACATTTGCATTTGAGTCAACAAGTTGTGCCAATTTTGTAGTAAAAGAGCCTTAAAGTACAATTAGGTCTTTGATGCATCTAAATGAGTTAAAAAATTTTAGTATAAGTTGGGCATAAAGTACACTTACGCCATTGTTTCCCAAACTGGAAGAACTGAAACAAACGTTAACTGTCACGAAGAGCACTTGCGCCAGTGTTGCACCGAACTAGTACACCCTTACACTAAATCTGTAGCATAACTAAACGATGTGTCGTTGTTCTCGTAGAACGATAGGGCAATTTTTCAAATTTCAATGAAGACGTAACTGCCATCTAGCGGCCAATTAGGTTGTTACACTTACGCCGCTGTTTCAGCAGATAAGCAAGCATTTTTTGAACTCACTGATGCACTTAACTCATTTTGTAAAAAAATTGCAGTTACGTCGATGTTGTTCCGGAACGGCGATATTTGCCAATAGTTTTGTCAAAATTCTACATACGCCTACTTAATCCAACAATAAATCAATGCTTGCAAAGTTGTGTTTTTCGTATACTATGCTGAGTCATGGATAGTATGATGACAAAAAATCTTGCAAACTTTTAGCCCTACCCGAAAATGCATAAAAAAATAGGGGTTGCTGTTTAAAAAAAATGCTGATGATTGCAGTTCTTCGCAATGGTAACTGGTAGAGCCGTTTTGGCTCCGTCCCACTTAATTAATTTAAAAATAAAAAGTTACCTGTCTCGGCGTTTTTCGAAATTCTCATAAATAAAAAAATTATGACGATTATGCGTTATTATTATTATTATCCATTTGTGAGAGGTTCTTTCTAGACCCTCTCACCCGAGCCGTGGTTCTTACCCCACTGTACCCCGGCCTTTAAGGCCTTTTGTACGCTCGTTAGTTCTCCTATTTTGGGTTAAGTGTCTTCCCCCAGTAGTCCCGTTCTTTTAATAAAGTCCAGGATCCTGTTTAGGGGAGTACTTTTAATTTCCTCCGGAGAGACATATTCCCCTCCCAGGTACCACGCTCTGAGATCCTTTAAGGCCTCACAGTAGCATAGGATATGAAGGGAAGTTTCATCTTCCTCTTCACAGGCGCTACATGTTGGGTCTTTTTCAATCCCAATGTTATTGAGATGTTTCCTCAGTCCACAGTGTCCAGTAAGCAGTCCTGTGATCTGTCTTAATTGCCTCCTATTTAGTTTTAGGAGTTCTTTGAATCGTCTACGGTTTGAAAAATCCAGAAATGTCTTTGACAGAACCATCCCTGGTGATTCCTCCCAGTAGTGTTGGTGATTTCGTTCTAATGCGTCCCATATGGCCCTTTTAGCGTCCGCATAAGCGATCCCGCATGAAGGTCCAGGTCCAATTAGAGCTGTTTTGGCGGCATTCTTTGCTAAGCAATCCGCCTTCTCATTTCCTTCAAACCCTTGATGAGCCGGCACCCACGTCAAGGTAACCTTGTTATGCTCTGCCAGCTCCTCAAGTGCTTCGAAGCATTCCAGCGCCAGTCTGGATTTTATTTCTACAGCCCTCAGTGACGTAAGCACGGATTGGCTGTCAGTTTTGATGTGGATACTTTTATTTCTATAGTTTCTCCACAACATGACCTGCACACAGGTCATTACTGCTATTAGTTCCGCGTGGAATATGGAGCAATGGTTTCCCAGCGCAAGGGAGATTGCTTCCTCGCGCCTGGGCCCCACTACCCCTATTCCTGCGTTCACGGTCGTCTTGGAGCCGTCTGTGTACCAAACGACCCCCCCTCGATCCGTATTTCTTATCTCGTTCATCGTTCCTCCCCCTTCCAGTATTTCTACTTTGAAGTTCCTGTTGAATCGCTGAACTGGATTAATTCTGTCAGATAGCATTCCCAAAATAGGAATGCTGTCTCTTTTTCGATGGATCTCGGTATGGGATCCTTTAATAACGGTCTCCCTCCCTAGCCCATTTGTTTTCAGTCGGTAAGAAGCAGCCGTTGCTTCCGCCTCCACCAGTAAGTGTAGAGGACTGAGCCCCAGCATTACTTCCATCGCCGCTGTTGGGGTAGTTGACATCGCCCCCGTAATACTTATGCAGGCCATTCTCTGTATCCTGCGTAGCTTTTGCATGTTCCCACTGGCGGTAGCTCTATGCCACCATACCAATGCGGAATATGTAATCACTGGAATCACAACTTTGGACGATTATGCGTTACTCTAAACTCACCCTGTATATTTAAATGATGTTGGTCCACGAACGTTGAATAATAACAAACCCAAATAGAAACACTCGTCGTTGCTTGGATGGACTGTATAAATGTGGGATATTAATTTATTGATTTTAATACATACATTCATCGCTAGGTGCTGTTATTTTAATATCATTTAGAAACACACGGATTCCTGGAATATCACCTAGTATTCTTTCGATTTCTCGCTGCCAAATTACCGGAGCACTAGCAATTCCGTAAACTAATCGCGTACTTTGATATAGCCCTTTGTGCGTATTTAATATCAACAATTTTTGATCTTCCTGTCTCACTGGCAAATTCGGATTTAGGGTGACTTTGAAATCTCCGCATAGCCTAATCTTTCCGTTTGCTTTAATTACCGGTACGACAGGTGTAGCCCAATCCGCATTATGAACTTTTATTAGCACTTTTTCTTTTACTAAGGATTCAATTTCATCATCCACTTTTGATACCAATGCGAATGAAACTGTGCGTGCTTTGCAAAATACTCATAATCGTTACGGCCGCCCGGCTATCTATTTCAAATGTTACTAGCTGACTGTTTACCGAAATTGTAGTGTGAAATATATCTCGAAACTGTATATTATCATTCTGTACTTGTAAAATATCATTAATTACAACTTGTACGTCTGCACTATTTGTTGACGAGTTATTCGTTTTCTTTTTAAAACAAACCTTCTGCAAGTGACCCTTGACTTTACAAAAATTACATATTACATTAATTTTTGGACATTTATTTGCATAGTGATTTTCCTCGCCACATCTAAAACATGTATGACTATTCAAATTAATAATAATACAACTACAATGTTGTTCTTTCCTTAAATTTTTATTATTTCTGATTACACCATACCGGTTTCGACCTTCTAGGCCATCATCAGTGGTTTACTAAAATATGTTATATGTGTGAAAACATGATTACTATATGATACAATATAAAAAGCTTACGTCAATTATTATAAAATTTGAATATAATTCTGTACACACTTATTATTTTTGTTTTCAATGATGTTATTTGTTGTACGTTTACGATATTTTCTGAAATTTTTCCACAACCCACAATGAATATTTTGACAAGTTTATGATCGATCGATTTTGAGCTTCTCAGCTATGATATTATACTTTTGAACGATTTTAAATTTACAATTTTTGCTAAAGCGATTTCACCCGTTTAAATCTAGAGCTTCCGAATGTGGTGTTTTCTGAACGTCGACGTCCGGTTCATTACGTGAGTTCTGTTATTACGTGGGATAGCGGAGAGCAATAAATTAAGTTCACAACGTGACATATTTGTAAACAGGTCGTTTTTTTTTGTTCATTTTGTTACTGAAATGTTCCCAAAACTATGTAGATTTCCATTATAGGTAAATAAAAAGAAAAATATGATTTTATTATCCTGATTATATTTTATGAGTGACGAATAATAATACTTTGTTGTAATAAATAATAACTATGTATTTATAAATAAATAACTTAGGAGTATTTCCTTTGAAAACATAGGTTTAAGAAACAGAATTAATTTAATTTCAATTCCATTTTTAAAATTTC